>CM039680.1:169752206-170099361 GCA_022537955.1 Schmidtea mediterranea
TTGTTTTCCAACCGATCACTACATTGCTAAAGAAAATAATATTAAATAAATATTTAAAAACAATATCCATCTTTTGGTTCTTTTTAATTTGGACTTCGAGTATGTAGTCGGCCCCTGAACTGCTGTTTGATTGTTAATCCTGCCCTTGAAGTGAAATGTTTGGAGACCCCTGGTTTAAAGATTTTTAATCTTTATTATTTACTTTACGAATTTTTGTTTATTTGTATCTAAAACTGCCATAATCTCTCATATACAGATTAGTATGTTGATAACGAAATAATTACAATTGATTCACAAAATGTGCAACAACACTCAAAAAGGCCTCCCCACTCCTGCATGATTTTAAAACTTTGTATATTGCAACAATAATACTCACCTGCTATATCAACACCTAAAGAAATGGATGTTAATGACGAGGTTCAATTAGGCGAAAAAAAGCTGTCATATTTAAATTACTTTAAGCAACGGTATAACATTAATTTGAAAAATGATAAACAACCATTTGTAATATCGAGAGTCAAGCGATCGGTGGTTCGCCAAAAAGAAAAAATTGAAAATGAGCCTGAAGGGCCTACTGAAACAGATCAAAGTTTATCAATTCCTGGCGAATTAGGCTATGGACTGGAACTGGTAAATCAAAAGATTATATGAAGAGCTGGGGGATGTGTATTAAAGAACAACCGATTACGATTCGTGGTCGTGAATTGGCTCCAGTTGATATATTTTCTAATGAAGTTAAAATTAATACTAAAATCAGTGATGATTGGAAGTTTGGTGAAATTAAATTTGACGTTCCTAAAGTCACAGGTCATCGTTTTGGTGTACTGGTTGTTGATCGAAACTCGAGTTACTTCAACAAATTTATTGAAGATGTTAAATTAGAAATAGGAAGATTGAGAATCAATTACACAATGTACAGTATTTCTTCATGTTTATCTAATGGAGTTGAAGACGCTTTAACAGATTTTATTCGTGTAAGTAAGGTACATATGGCATTAGTGTTCATTCCTGATGATAAAGTTTATGCTAAAGTAAAGAATTTTTTAATGTCTACAGATCTTTTAATCCAGTGTGTGATGCGGAGAAACGGAAGTAATAGAAATGATCGACGTCGTAAAATGGTTACAGATAAATCAGTTATGCAAATGTTTTCTAAATTCTGATATGACCCATGGGGTATTAATCTTAAAATAGCACCACCTATGATTGTAGGATAGGATACGTTTCATTGTAAAACCCGTAAAATATCTGCTCAAGCATCCATATTTTCAATCAGTACCAAACATATAAATTATTTGTCACAAATAATCTAAATTAAGCGAAATATTTTCTTACTTATAGTGCAATATCAGCATAGTAAAGTGACTAGTATGACACGGCATGAGTTTTGATGATTTTATACTTAGCATTAACTACAGATATATAGATTTGGTTTGTGCCACTGCAGCACTGTTTACGGTGTAGGGTTAAATTATTATTATTATTATTATTAGCAAAAAGTTATTTTAGATTCTAAATCTGTTACAAACAGAAATTTTGTACTAAAAAATAACATTCAAATTTATATTTTACATTCGATTAAATGGAGCCGGGGGTTCATGATTATGATTTAGTTTATTTATATATATTTAGTTATGGTTAAAATGTTTTCTCAGGGATTTTCAATTCCAAATTACAAAGTAAAAATGTTGAAAACACTACAGTCAATTTTTTTATCTAAATATTTTGAAATAATTGGTCTTGTGTTCTGCTCGCTGAATGTGTTAGCCATTGCTGTAAGCAATTTCTTTTTAGTTTTTGAAGTTTTTTTCATGTTTATTAATTAGATTGAGATTTCGAATAAATTTGAAGATACAACAACCCAGGCAATGAGTCTAAATGTAAGTTTTCTATAAAATTTATTTAAATTGTTATCTATTGTAATCGATTTCTAAATGAAAATTACTTTTGATGATATTTCATTTATTTTCATTCTGATAAAAGATCAAAAAATGTATTCAATATAACACAAATTTCCAGCTTCGCTTTCATCAAGGGAATTCATATTAATTTAAAAACACCAACTATATATTTTGAATAACAACTCACTATGTATTTCGACTGTTAATCAATTTTCTTCAGACTAGAAATTAAAAATCACAATAACTAAATGGAAACAAGAATATTTAATCGAATTAACCAATAATAATCGTAAGAAAGTTGTATCAAAAAAATAAATAAAATTATTTTAATTTTTAGAAAATAAACTTATAATTTTTTAAAAATACAAAAAATTATTATCATTATTCCAAAAAATGTTTTTATAAAAAATACAATTTCAAATTCTTTCAACATTAAAATTTTGAAATACCACAAAATTATACCACACGCATAATATACACAAACAGCATCCAATTATTTAAATTTCTGATTTTAAGATGATTGCGAAAAATTTGTGTAATTATTGGGAACGAGTAATTTGTGAGGCGTTGTTGATTAGATCTTTAAATCTTATAATTGATGTTCAAATTTCTCGGTTATAAAAACGTGTTTTTTATTTTTGTGTTTTTAAAAATTACTTTAAAAGTTTATTTTCAAAAAGTTAAAAAAATTTTATTATAAAATTATTTATAATATAAAGTTTTTATATTTTTTGATACAATTTGATTACGAAAGGTTAAATTGTTTAAATATTTTTATTTTCATATAATTATTGGTAATATGATTTTTAACCTGAAGAAAACACATAAACACTGTTTATTAAACAGTCGAAATGTATAGTGATATGTATAGTGATTTTTTTTAAAAAAGCTTCGCTTAAAAATTAAAAATTTTATCCTAATTAATTTGAAATTGGGGCCCTTTAAAAGCGGGAGCCCGTGTGATATGGCCCTCCCATCCCCTAACCTCTATTTTTATTTTGATTGTCACATGACAAACTACCACATTTGCTCATAACGTCGTGAGGTATTAATGAGTGAAATATTACAAATTAATAAAACAAATTTCAACCGAAACTCCCGTTGCAATATTTAAACTGTAACAATTTATTACTAAAAGTTTTTTATGTTAACAAATGAAAAATACAAATCACTGCTATTGTCGCGAATTATTTACGGAAATTCCGCGCTAAATCAAGCATGAGCAATATATTCAAGATTTTACGTGAGATTTAAATGATCGATTAACTTTTAATAGTAAAAGAACATTGATCTATATCCGAAATCTAAATGAAAATAAATGAAATTCAAAAGTAAAAAAAAATCAAAGGTAATTTTTTGGAACATTCAATTTCCAAAGGATTCCAAATTCATTAAACTGTTCATATTCCAAGAGCATCAAGTCTTAGTATGTTGTAAATAAGCAATGCTTTCTATTCTTTCTTTTTTGGTTCTCTTACAAAATATTTTTACATTTAAGAATATTGTTGTTGATGAATATTATTAATAATTTGTCCCGACTCCAAAATTATGAGAATTGAAATGTAAAAACGTTAGAGTCTTTTTTCCATGTCTTGAATTTACATATAGTCAATTAATTAGTAGGCGGGTGGAGGGTATTGTACAAGTTCCAGTTTATTTATAATTGGGAAAATCCAAATTTACATCAGGTCGTCGAACGACTTCGACAAAAATATAAAATTAACCTCTCCACCGCCACATTTGAATGAAATTTATTCTAAATGTTTGTGATTTTTTCTTCAGATAACAACTTGGATTTTCATTTGTTTGTATTTAATCGAACAAATTTGCAAATATTTTGCCATGGGTTACAAGTTATATTTCAGTAAGAAAGGATGCCGATTCGAATTCTTGATCACGGTGTTAATTTTGGTAGGATTTATCTCTAATTTTGTGTGTATAATTGGATGATTATAGACGATAAAAATCAGCGAAATTACTATCTGGAGAACGATGTAATTATAATTAATTTGATTCAACTAATAATAATAATTATTATTATTTCTGTTATAAATATGTCTAGTATGTAAATCTGCCGTAAATGACAGATGAGAGTGTTTGACTGGAGTTTTTTTGGGATTCCCGACTAATTAATGTCTGACATTTTTTATTAAATATTTAAGTAAATATTTTTTAATTTTTCTAAAATTCATGTAAATTTTATTTCTTTAAAGGTGGTTTATTTCATTAAAAATTTTGGAAATAATATAAAAATCTAGGTATTAATTATAAAAGGCTCTCTGTTTTTCAAAAACCTTCAAAGTTTTTCAATAAAACGAGGATAATATAATAAAAGCAGATAATATAATAAAAAGATAAAAATGTGCAGCTACTGTTATTATTATTATGTCACTTATAAAGAAATCAGAGGTGAAAAAGTCCTTATATTCTTCTTCTTCTTACTATTGTTATTATTATTATTATTATTATTATTATTATTATTATTATTATTATTATTATTATTATTATTATTATTATTATTATTATTATTATTATTATTATTATGATTATTATTATTTTTATCATCATTATTATTATCATTATTATCATTATTATTAAAAGAAAACGCCTATAAAAGCCTATTCGTACGATGTATTGCGACAGTTTAACTGTCATCTTCAGGCACGCAAAACCAACTTAAAATATTATGGATTAATATATATATATATATTTAAAAAATTTATTTCGTAACTAAATAATTTAATAAATAAATATTTCAATCAATATTTAAATATTTATAATATTTTAATATTAATATTAAATCTTACATTTTTTCATTCGCTTTAATAAACATTTTTAAAATAATAATAAAATAATTTATAAATTTATTTTTTTTAATAGTTAATTTTAAAGTTAATTATTTTTTTAAAAACAAAAAACCTATTTAAAAACATTCAAAAATTTCTTTTATACTTTTACAGCCTCTGTTGTGCTCACTAATATTGGTCAAACCCTTCAATCGACAATGCTATAGAACTCGAATACAGAGATGACGGGAAGTCTCTCCAATGTATGTGGCATTACACTCATTACATGTAAATTGATAAACGAGATCAGAACACAATCTAACCGGAGTTTTTGATTTATTAGTAAACATATTGCGTACCTTACACGAATTAGATACGATCTTATACTCTAAATTTCACATCTGTTTACTTAACTTCCTCTTATAATTTGTAAACTCTTCCAAGTACGGCAATACAAATTTAGGATATTATTTTTATGCACATTTTTACTATTATTTAGATCAATACTCGATTCACATTCATTTTTAAAATTACACTCAGACTTTTCCAAACATGAATCCTTAGGATTTTTAATCAAAATGTCAACAGCCTCTTTTATCATCAATAATAAAAATGATTTCGAATACTCATTCTTAATCAAAAACTCAACCAATTTATCAACACTTCTACTGAATTAGCAAAAGTACAAGATAAAGACCATGAACGATATTTCTCTTATATTTAAATTCACAAAAGCGTTCAGGAGAAGTATAAAGACCAGTATCAGTTGGTTTTCTATAAATCTGTTTCATAATGTTTATCCATGCGTTAAATTTACAAATTCAAGAACGCAATCGATTAATTTATCTCAGTTTCACATGTGAATACAATGTTTTTATGTAAACTGTTCAAAAATGCTCTACATGTTTCTGATTTTCAAATACAAGAAAAATATCATCCACATACCTTTTATTAACAAAGGGTTTCTCAAATTGAAAGGAAACAATTTTCTTTTCCAAACTAGCCAAAAATATTGATGCCATCGTTGGTGCTAAATTATTATTATTATTAATACTATTATTATTAATATTATTATTATGTTATTATTATTATTATTATTATTATTATTTTTATTATTATTAATAATATTATTAATATTATTAATTTTATTTTAAGGAGTCGTAAGCAACTCGTTTTCTGGAGAATTACGATATGGGACCTTCCCAGAATAACTAATTTGTTAGTCCTGATTCGTGCAGCGGGAATATTATTGCTGTTTCCATCTTTGACACCAATCATTAACACATTGTTCGACGTACCCTTCAGGATGAAATCAGTTATTGGCTTGTTACTGCTCATGTTTTATGTTTACGCTTTATTGGGAATGAATATATTTGGCGGGAAACTCGATGTTCACTTTTTTAATAAGTAAATCTGTTTTTTTTTTCAAAAATGCACTTAAGTTTTTAGGACGCAGGCATGTGGCACATTTCAGCAACTTGATTATGGGGGTATCAACTTCGATGATTTTTACGTACGTTTTAATTAAGCAGTTGTGGCATAATTTTTCGATATTTAGGCGTCAATTGTGACTCTCTGGTGTCTTTTAATCGTAAATAACTGGCACGCATTTATGGAGGCCTTTGAGATGGCTGTTGATAGCAAGTAAGTCTTGTTGCAAAGTGGTAAGTCATACCATTGAGGGTATGTAACAGTGAATTTACAGCGGATACAAAACTAAATTTAAATAATAACAATTAGATGATTTAATAAAAGATTTTTAATATCTTTATAAATACTTTTTGAATTTCCTTTTTTTATTCTTGCAAGAACAACGCATTAAGATATAAAATATTAAATAATTTTTAAAAATAAAAGAGAATCTTAATTTAGCAACTTCTTCATTGTCGCAGACCTTGAACAAGCTTATAAAAAGTCAAGTTTCAAAAGTTGAGCTCATAAATTTTATTTTGGTCAGTGAAAATAAATAAAAGAAAACAAATAAACGTGAGGATTATTAAAACTATACATATATATATATATATTCATTATAAATAATCATTACAATATTTTTCTTTTATTTTCTCTCGGTAATGGCGTCCTGGCCTGCTTTTAAAATACTCTCAAGAATAATTTTTCGCATGTCTGAGACTGTTAGTGTTGACGAAGAGCTTCCTCAGAATCTGACTGCATCGTAGAAGTACTATCGTGATTTAGGAGGGTTCAAATTGGAAAAAAATCGAGATTAAGTAAAGTAACGCAGCAATTATAAACACAATTCATAAAAATAACTATCAATTAATAATAATAATAATAATAATATTACTAATAATAATAATAATAATAATAATAATAATAATAATAATAATAATAATAATAATAATAATAATAATAATAATAATAATAATAATAACAGTAATTATGATCATTTAATTAATTTTTATTAATTTAATTTTTACAACAATAAAACGACAAACAATTTTTTTAATATTTTAATAAATAAATATTTCAATAATAATTTCAATATTACATCTCCAGTAAACATCTTTGATATCAGTGGATTGATACTTAAGTAAATGGTAAAAAGGAAAAAAAAATTTGAAAAAATTATGAGTCGTACTTGAACAAAGACATAGACAGATCTTTGTTTTGACTTAGAAAAATTTTCGATAAAACCATGTCTCATAGTGAGCTCACTTCTACTTACCATATAAATAAAAATAAAAATAAATCAGAGGTGGAAAACAAAAAAAGTCCTTATAATAATAATAATAATAATAATAATAATAATAATAATAATAAATTTTTTAATTTATTTATTCAATTTATAATATTAATAGTTTTTCTATCCTACCTGATAATGAAAGGAAAACTGACGAAATTTATCGTACATCGTATATTTGAGCTGCGTGTTTTAATAACAAAACCATTCCCGTTAAAAATATAAAATATTACCCATCTAATTTTATCAATTGAATTTATTAAGACTGGTGCACATTTATATGATTTCTTGGTGGGTCATCACAGTAATCGTATTTATGAATTGTATAACGGCTTTTGTAATTGAGGTGAGGTTGAGAATGTTTTTCACAGTAAATTATCCTATTCTTTTGTTAGACGTATACTCATGTAAAGTCTCACTACAATAAAGAAAAAGTTAATTTAACCAGACCGCATGGCTCCACCGATGTCATAAATGATGGAGTCAGATATATGAAAATCGGGACCTTTAGCAACAATGCGTTCACGTTTCAAATGTTATTTAAGCAAGAATATTCTAAATTTTCATATTATTTTCTGATTTTATCCTCCTAGGAATGATCTTATTGAACCAACTGAAGAAGATTTACAATCACCATTAAGGAAATGCTCCTTTCTTTGCGAACATTATCCACACTTTGGACGTTCATATTAAAATCCCTCATTAAATAACTTTTTTCTAAAATTAATTATTTTCACAATCAAATTTCCAGCATATTTTTTTGGAAATATTATAAATATGTAATAATATTTTACCTATAATTGTTATATAAAAATATAATCTTCTTTTTATCTTCTTTTTTGAGTTTCATAAAACAAACATTATTGAGAAAAGACTCGATTTTATTTTACCATTTAAATATGGAAACCGTATTTAGATTTTTTTTTATTCTGAATTATACTTTTTAAGGGGAAAATAGGGAGCGAAACTTACAGTCAGACAGACAGAATTGTTTCTCTCTTATAGTAAAGTATAAAAATGAAAATTCATAAAATGGAAATAATAATTAAATATCGAAAAAATAATGGCCCATTTTTAATTCAAACAATAAAATACCAAGTTAACGAAATATGTTTCAAGGAAATTATTCTCATCATCAGTCTACCATCATAATCTTTGTCAAATCCTATACAGCTCAAATCTCGATATAACGAAGCTCACGGGACCGAACATAATATTTCGTTATACTGAAAATTCGTTATATTGAATTCAGAGAATTATGACACCAAACCATACACAAGGGTACTCCTGAGTCAAAATAATGGTAACATGATGGCCGATATTCCAGCTACCTATTGCAGGACAAAAAACAGATGAAAAAACTCTAAAGTCGTTTCGCGAACTAAAGGCCACTTACAGGAAGATTTCGTGACCAAACCTCCTGAAGCCATGAGAATGTAGCTTTATCTACATTATCGTTTAATGCTTTTTGCATTTTCTTTCTTTGTGGCCCCATTGCACATTCTCTTATTTGCTGGTCGATTTTCCTCCTACCTTTAATAAATGTAGACATATTTGAAGGAGCGATGTCATATTTTTTGGTAACCTTACTCTTCTTTTTTCACCATCTATCGCCTCCAAAATACTTACTTTCTACTTCAGAGTAAATTGTAAGAAGTGAATTTTAGTTTTTAATCCATTTTAATGTAAGGTAAAATGTTTTAGAAAGTTTAAAATCACCGAAATGTGATGCAATAATCACTTAAAACACGTGTTTGTCACCAAAAGTCAAGAATAAACTGATTTCACTGAGACAAAAACTTCAATATACTAAGATAGGCCTTCGTTATAATAAATTTTGTATGGAAGTTTCTCGGGGACAAATTATAGGTTCATTGTACTAGAAATTTCTTTACTTCGGTATTCGTTATACCGAGATTTAACCTGTATACGAAAACAATGATGATATAATAGCTATGATTTAATTAAATTATATTAATTAATTCGCTGCTGATTGCATGTTAATTGTTGGGGATTGTGATTTAATCACCAATACCAAACATAAAAATCTTTTCCACTTCTTATTAAAGTTTTATTTAAATTTTATCAATTGTTCCTTTACATATTTTACTAATATAAAAATATTAATAATAATAATATAAGGACTATTTTTGTTTTTCACCTATTTCTTTTTATTTATAAAATACATTGCATTTTCTACAAAATTTGACTATGAATCAGATTTATTTATGATATTTACCAATTTTCGGCATAGCATTTTTCAATTGAGGTGCCTTTTTACAAAAGGCTGTTTCGAAAATTTATGAATACCATAAATAAATCTGATTCATAGTCAAATTTTGTAGAAAATACAATGTCTTTTATAAATAAAAATAATAATCTACAATAATAATCTTCCTACAAAATTTGACTATGAATCAGATATCTTTATGGTATTCATACTCAAATTTTGTAGAAAATATTATGTCACTTAAAAAGAAATCAGAGGTGAAAAACAAAAAAAGTCATTATAATAATAAGAATAATTCAAAAACGCCAACTGTATATTCTATATAATATTTCATTATGTATTTAACTATATATTATCAGTCTTTTTCAGGCTAGAAATCACATCAACAAAATCCAAATGAAAATAGGAAAATTTAAACAAATTAATCAATAATAATCGAATCCAACTCTTATTACAAAATTTAATTTTTATTTAAATATTAGAAATCAAACATTCATTTGAATTAAATCTTTAATAAAATTTAAATAAAAAATTAAATTTAAAATTTCAAAATAAAAGTTACATCAAATACGAAATTAGATCAAATACATCATATACACAATTTGCATTCAATTAATTAAATATATTCAAAATACATGTAGACTGAACATTTTGAACATTAATTATAGGATTTTAAGATTTTATCAACAACGCCTCGCAATTTATTCTTTCCAAATAATTACTAAGATTTTTTGCAACTATCGTGAAGTTAGACATACCCATTTTCTTACTAATACATATCCTAATGTAAGCCAGTCTATTCGGTTGACAATGCTCAAGAACTCGAGTGCAGAGATAACGGGCAGGCTTCCAGTGTGTGTACAACAATCTTGAGAATTCAACACACACTTATCTACAGTCTATTTTGTCCTTGGAGCTTTTATTGTAATACGAGTTGAATACGATTATTATTGATGAATTTGTTAAAATCTTCATATCTTCATTTACGTTTTGTTAATAATATTTCTAACCTGAAAAAGACTGATAAACGGTCGAAATATATTGTGAAATGTTATATAAAATATACAGTTCGCGTTTTTCAATTATTATAACCTTGTCTTCTTTCATTGATTTATAATAATAATAATATAAGAAAATAAGCGCCAATCCAACATATATATTATCTAGACAGACTCACGGTCATCGTCAGATAAAACTCTTTTCAAAACTCTTTTTTACTAGGACTTGTGGAATACGAATGCATGAGTAATAATGCTATGAGTAAAATACTAAGTTGTGTGTCTGAGTATCCATCTAAGGTGCAATGAAAATACACTAATCTGATTGGACAAGGTTACTTTAAAAACAATAATATAACATTTTGACTGGAAATTTTCTTTGTGTCATTTGTTCAGACTATGAAACTGTCTGAAGTAAATTTTCAAATATGTTGACTGGGAACAAAATATTTATTTTGTGAGACTGAAATAACAAAATGAAATATCAATGAAATATAAAAAAGATTTACACTGAAAATAAACAAGATTTCTTAACAGTTATCAACATTTCCCTTTATCGAGAAAATTATTCATTGCACTAAAAATGCAATATAACTGTAATAGTGTAATATATATTATGTAAAAACTCAAGTGCATTTACTTCTTATCTAAAAATTATTTGTATGTTATATAAAATATATTCAATAAAATTTGTTTTCTACTACTTGATGAAATTTACCAAAGCGATCTTTAGTAAAAACCATAAAATTTACATGTTTCTCTTGTATAGAATTCAAAGTAAATATATAGAAAATATTTGTTTTAAATGATTTCTCAAATAAAACTTAAATTTTGATAATTTACCGCACGATATAATAATGTTTAATAATAATAATTAACAATGACTGAAATACCCATGTTTTCATATCAAACACACATATCTAATGTTTTTCACATTTGTAGCAGAACCCATTTATTGGTGGCTTTTGAGAAATGTTGTTAGTTCATCTACCCAAACCATACATCTGAATAAAATGATTAATTTTCGTGTATTATTGAAAAATAATAATGTCTTTATAATTGAGACTGTTTCTCACATTAGCAACTAAATAATTTCTGTGAATGACTGATAAATTAAGCAAAACATATCATTAGTATTTTTGGGTTTGAAATATAAATCAGACTTAAAATTACTCTGCGAACTATAAAACTGAAAGATTATCGTTCGCTCTTGCATGGATGGTAAAAGAGCTTATTGAAAATTTTTCTAATAATTTAAATAAATGATTTCTTAATAAAGCCATGCACTAGATTTTATTCCAATAAATATCATTCCCATCAGCTGGTTATTTCTAACAAATATAACAAAAACTGTTTAATTTTATCCAATTACTTTGATTAAAATTGACGATAAATTAGTTTAATGTTACTCAAATGTGTGGATTACAGTCTTTGACAATATTAATTCCTCATTCATGTAAATAAAATTTAAATAATTGACCGTTGTAAGAACTGACATGTTCAATTTTAAAAATTAACAAATTTTACATTATAATTGTTTAAAAATAAATAAAAACACACATCAAATAACTTGCTAAATAACAATTTATTCCTCATAATCATAAATTACTAATGTATTTGTTTAATTTTGCCATAAATATCATTGTACTTCTAACAAATTTGTCAAACAAAGTTTTTAATTATATAATATACCTATGATGCTGATAAATTTGTCTAAAAATAATTTCAATAATTGGATGTTTAGTAGTATCTTTAAAATATAGAAAATGAACTACTTAAATTGAATATAAAACTCAACTGTTAACTAAATATTTACTAAAATATACAAAAAAATTCTTAAAATACACATCTTTACATGCAATTATTTTGTTTTAAAATATCAAGTGTCATACATTTTGTTTTACTATTGCTATGCCTTAATTGTTACTGCTAGTTCTAAATTATTATTATTCTAAAAACGAAACAAGTCATAATAAAATAAAATTTATTGTTCACGATTATCAAAATTTTAATTATTTAGTTCATTCCATAGGACCCATACATTGTATGATCTCATCCGATCTTCACAAGCTTTGCATCGATATGGGCATTGATATGGTTTTTCAACAATTGGAAAATCTTCTTCAGACGTCTCCTAGTGTTGACAAAATATTTCGAAGAGATAAATTTCAGTACGACCTCTGAGTAGATATGAGAGTTATTCTGGAACCGTGCAGGATAAAGAAAGTCGGAGTTCAGGGTACAGCTCATCTATTTTCTCATAAGTATCTCCAGTGACAATGCTTAAAAATAATTAATATTGAACGAAAATTAAAATAAATATACCATATTTATCAGATGAATCCATTTTTTAAATAATGAATAAATAATTTAATGAAAACAAAAATATATATAAATTTGAACCAATCAGAGATCGACCAATCCTGTGGTATAACAAGTTTATTAAGAAATAATTGGTAGTTGAGATTTTGAAATCCTTATACTACAATTTTGTTTTATTGCAATACAGGCAAGTAGTGGGATACCGGCCATCTAGCTCAGAGGCCATCTAGCTCACATACCCCCCCGGCAAAAATTTTTTTTCTAAGTTTAAAAGTACAATTTTTTAGAACAAAGACAATGACTCATCAAAATTTTCTCAAGGTCATTTAAACAAAGACCATGACTCATCAAAATTTTCTCAATGTCATTTAAACAAAGACCATGACTCATCAAAAATTTCTCAAGGTCTTTTAAACAAAGACCATGACTCATTCAAGGTCATTGGATGAGTCATCAAAAATGTTAAGGTCATTTAAACAAAGACCATGACTCATCAAAATTTCTCAAGGTCATTGGATGAGTCATCAAAATTTTCAATATCATTGGATGACTCATCAAAAAATTTTCAAGGTCATTCAAAATTTCTCAAGGTCATATTATTTTTCAACAATTTTAAATTTTAATTTACTACATATTTTTTATAAGTAGTATATATTTTGTAAATTTATTATTATTTTTATTATTATTTTTATTAATATTATTATTATTAATATTATATAATAAAAAACCAAGACATATACATAAAAACTTTTATTATAAAGAAATAATTCTACTATAATAATATTGTCGAAGAGCTTTATTCAAAGCCCATTTCACATACTTTCGATATCGGGCCGCACAGCAATGACATCGATCACCACATGGATATTCAGGTTCCATATCTTTTGCCAATTTGTTTTGCTTCACATCCCATAGGAACTCGTCGATTACGGTAAATATCCATATTGACGTATAATTAAAGACTAAATCTGGAATTATTGATTTTGGTTTATTCTTCAACATTTCATTTATTTCTGGATAATAGAATTCCAGACGTTCTTTAATAACTTAAAAATAATCACCTATCAAATAGTTAATAATAATATATAGTAATTATTAATTACCATAATGTTTAATTTCATTCATAGCTTGAACTGCGCTTGGTATATCCATTATAATGATAAAAATTGAAATAACAATTACTTTTATACTAATTTAGACCAATGAAAAGTTAAACATACAACCTTTTAGCTATAAACAATAAATATTAATTTATATAGATTTGAAAATGATTAAAGAAATTTTAATAATAATATTAGTTTTTAATATGGTCAACTCAATTGTTGTAACCGTTCAAGGCAAAAATTCAACAAGATGTGTATGTCCTGATACGGCCGTATTGATGGATATTTTGTATATGATAGATAGGCCTAGATATTTGAAAACTTCAGTCAAAAGATTATCTGACAGAATGAGTAATTTAGAATTCCGATTTGAACATACATTATTATTATTATTATTATTATTATTATTATTATTATAGGCAAGGAGTTTTACAATAGTAAAGTTAAGCAAATCCTGGATCGTCTCAAAATAAATCATTATTCTGTACATTCTCAATACAAAGCCGCACATGTTGAAAGATTTAACAGGACATTGAGGGATAGATTGAAGAAATATTTCGTGCATCAAGGTAATAAAATATGGATAAATGTATTACCGAAAATACTTGTTAGTTATAATAATTCATCACATCGAGGTCTGACTGGTTTGAGACCCGTAGATATCAGCTCGAAAACACGAGTAAGGTCTAAAACAGTTGCTATTATAAAACCGAAATATAAAGTTGGTGATCATGTTAGAATTAGTAAAATATCTGCTTCACCTTTCATTAAAAATTTCGATAGTAATTGGAGTGATGAAGTATTTCAAATTACTAAAATTAATACTAAACAGAGTCCTGTAATGTATGTTATTAAAGATAGTGATAACAATGTAATACGAGGGAAATTCTATGAACAGGAATTACAAGTTATTTCCAAACCTACAGTGTTCAAAATTCAGAAAATATTGAAAACTAAAATGGTGGGTAAGGATAAACAATACTATGTCAAATGGCATGGATATCAAAATCCCTCATGGATATCATTAAAAGACCTAGTAAAATGAGTTTCTATACAATTTTACCGAGCAATAGTTGCCCGCTAATCCATCCGGAAAATCAAGCAAGTAAATTTATGGTTGATCTTCAAAATCCTATTTATTTACACGGAAATTGGGAAGTTGCTTTGCAAGACTTTACATTTGTGTACAATAAATTCCCATTTTATAGTCATTGTAAAATTAGTTACAAGAATTGTGTACCAAAAACATGTAGTGGTATTTTCTCAATCAATAATTTTGAACGATATTGTCATATTCCGAATCAAATTTTAGATGAAAATAGTGGCATGTTTTTCAAAGATAGATTGAATGTTAGTTGTGATTATAGTCCATTTACAATAAAGTTTGAAAGTATTGAGGATGCCAAGCGAATGGGTAGTGAAAAGCTTAGCATTGTTGTTCCTGGTACTGAATACCTAATACGTTTCAAAACATTTGATGAGAAAAGTGTAACAATCGAAAACATCAAAATATCTGTATCATATATTAATGAGGTGGAAGATACATTTACATTTAGTAATGATATATATATTGAAACACTTGAAGAATTACATAAATATATTTCATTCAATTGTTTACATATATTTAAAACTATTGAATTTGTTAAAGATGGATTATGTAAATTCAATCTGAATAATAACATTTGTGAAGTTACATTTGATAAAAATTTGGCTAATACATTGGGATTAGATAAGCAAACATATAGGGCAAGTGCTTTTGGTGTACGCAAACCAAAAATAATAAAACTTCATAGACAAATGTTCATATATACTAACATCATCGATCCTATAATTGTTTGTGATTCTTTGGTTCCTCTATTGAAATCTGTTTGGGTTGATAAACATGACCAGGATGAAGTTGTCAATATAAATATTGATAATCCCATGTACTTACCGGTATCAACATCATGTATAAACAATATAAAAATAAATATTCGTGATGATAGCGGTAAATTTATTGAATTTAGTAAAGATACAAAAACACATTTGACATTACATTTTCAACCTAGTGTTGCAGGTATGTTTCAAAAACAAGAACCAGCACCAGCACCGGCTCAAAAACGTAAAAGACATCATAAACATATAAACAAACGAATGAAAGGACATGGAACTATATTTCAAAAATGATTTGCGAAAAATCTGAATTGTGTTTATTTGATAGACCATCTCCCCAAGCAGTTTTTGAAATGGGGGCCTTTGAAGATGTATTCCCGATGAATTCTATTATGGATAGTAGAACTGATATTGAATTTTATATTAATGGTTCCCAAACTGAATATCTAGATTTGAACGATACATTGTTAACTGTTCAGATCAAAGTTGTAGATAAAGATAGAAAACCGTTGGGTAAACCTAGTGATGTAATACCAAATTATTTCTTGTTTCATACACTTTTTAAAGATGCAGTTCTCGGATTTAATAATATCAAGATTGAGGGTGGTAACAGTACATATATTCACAAAGCTCTAATAGAAACTATTATAAATTACAATAGCGATACAAAAAATACATGTTTAACTCCTATGGGCTATGATAGTGATGACGATAGGAAAAGGTGGATGAAAGGCTCGAAATTATTTAACGTGTGCTCATCATTACAACTCGATTTTATGGATCAACCGAAATATTTACTCCCAGGTGTTAATGTACACATAAGATTGAAAAGATCTGATTCTGCATTATCACTAACAAGTGCCACCACAGAACCAATTCTTCAATTAGTTGATGCAAAATTATTGGTGAGAAGAGTTCGAGTTGAACCCTCTGTATTAGCCGGTCATCAACCGGGGCTTAATTCTAAGCATGCAATATATCCATTGAAAACAAAGGAAATTGTTCAATTTGCTATTGCTAAAGGTTCAGCTTCTTTCTATAAGGAACAAATATTTGGAGATAGAAGAATGCCCAACTTTATATTGGTAACATTTCAAAGTGAATCTCAATATAATGGATCATACTTAACATCGAACTCAATTTTCAAAAATTTTGGAGTAACATCGCTAACTTTATCGAAAAATAGTGATTATAGAGAAACATATACTCAATATTTCGATAATGATAATTATTGTGCTACATGTATGCAGAGTATAGTGAGAAATATGGGTTATTTGGATAAAAACCTTAATTGTGGTATAACTCTTGAAGATTTTAAAAGCAAATATCCATTCTTTACATTTGTTTTGGCACCCGATTTTGATTTAAATCAGAGTCAATTACCTCAAAATGGAAATTTACGATTAGATATAAAGTTTGCTAAAGCTACAACTGAACCGGTACATGTTGTAATATATGGAGTATTTGAAAATGAGGTTCAAATAACTGCAAACAGAACAGTGTTGGTTTGAAAATGTTGGTATAAATGTATAGATAATTTATGATGATTTGTCATGGAGTAAGTTTTTAAATGTATTATTATTATTATTGATGTAGTTCTGTTCAGGTCTATCGAATTGGAAAACAAATACTAGGACATGAATTTTTAAGGGTTTTTCCTCTTGATAAAATTCCATATTTACGTAATAATCAAGCCATAATCGTCAATACTCAATCATCTCATCTCGGTGGAGAGCATTGGTTAGCAATATATATGAAACCTAGCAAGATATTTGTATTTGATCCTATGGGTTTCTATTATCCGGCTTTAATGGTTTCGAAACTTCAAACAATGGGTAAACCTATTGTGTATAATAAAACTATGTATCAAAAACCATGGACCTTAACATGTGGTCAACATTGTTTAGCTTGGTTATTATCCAAGCGATTTGATGTTTAATAAATGTATTAATGTTTTATTGTTATGTTTTAACTATTAATATTTTTAATTTATTATTTTTTAATTATTATTATTATTATTATTTTTATTATTATTATTATTATTATTATAAATATTATTATTATGTGTTTAATTAATGTTAATAAGCTAATGCATCATCACAAAGACAATGCATGATAAGTGCGTGATCACAAAGACAGTGCATGATAAGTGCGTGATCATCACATGATAAATGCATGACTGCATGCATACACACTCAAGACTGAATAAAGAAAACACATACATACTTTTGTTTGT
The DNA here is from genome assembly GCA_022537955.1 of Schmidtea mediterranea. Taxonomy (NCBI): domain Eukaryota; kingdom Metazoa; phylum Platyhelminthes; order Tricladida; family Dugesiidae; genus Schmidtea; species Schmidtea mediterranea. The sequence goes on from CM039680.1 coordinate 169,770,356, forward strand.
ATGTGATTTACAAAGAACGCATGCAGACATGGTGTAGACTGCTTGTGTTTTACAAAGAACGCATGCCTACACGGTATAGACTGCATGCTTAAAAATCTCTCACCTACATGTGTGTATTGTTAAAATGTGATTGGCTAAATCCTGAAAATATAAACATTGACAAATTCTAAATTTGTCACAATCATTTCAAAATTTTCTAATTTCAAAACTTTCTCGCCAAAATGCCAAACAATAATATTTTAAGAGCACTTTTAATGAACGAAACTGGTAAGGAGTTTTAATTTAATTTTTAATTTTATTATTATTATATTTTCTAGATTGGTTTAATATAACCGAAATCCAAAATGAAATTGATGGTGTTAACGAATTTGAAAATGGTAATTTTAAATTTTATTATTATTTATTTTAATATAATTTTAGATAATGTTCAAGAAGTTATTGTAATCGACGATACAATTATTATTATGATTATCGAAGATGGTAAATTTTAAATATCGGATTTATAATACGAATTGAAATATTAATTTTATTAAAATTTTTTTTTTTTAAATTTTAATTATCATCATTTATATACTATTATTTGATTCATATATGATTTAAATAATAATAAACATTTGATAATAATTACATATTTATCAGGTCGATTGTATAAAAACTATTGCCAATCTGGAATTGATCATAACTCGAAATGCCATACGACTATGGAAAGTTACTATGGTCATAGATTCTATGGCATCGACTTTTTTATTTGCCCTAAATGCGATACCGCCCAAGACATTGAATATCTAGAGTTTTATAAGAAACACTCTAGCCATTTAAATCAATTTAAAATTAATAAAAATGCATTATTTCAAATGATTAATGCGAAAAATGTTATTAATAATAATAATAATAATAATAACGCAAATAATACAAAGATTACTAAAAACATAAACAATAATACAACTGTTACTAAAAATAATAAAAAATCAAAAAGACCTGCAGATAAAATCGTGTCGTGTATCCCTGCTAAAATTAAAAAAATAAAAATCATCATTTGTGATGACGAAACTGAATATAATCAAATAGGGGGTTCGGTAAATAATGAAATAAATGTAAACGATGAACCTGAAATAGATGTTGACTTAAGGGGTTCCCGTAAAAATATTCGATTTGATTTAGAAAATCAAAACCTTGTTCAAATCGCCCTAACGGATAAACTTGTAAATAAATTACAAAATGAAATAAAGAAAATGGGATCTGTAAAAGTCCAGTTTCAGCTTTCATTCAATTTTAAAAAGATGGGAAAATAAAAGATAATTTCTTTTCAAATAGCACGTGTGTCTTTTCCGATAGTTTTCTTGCTGATGGTGTGAGTCGGTTAAATGAGAAAATAGAAAAATTCACATATTTAAGAAGTGGGTGGCGCGTAGTTAAGATTCGAGAAATCGATTTTATTTTAATCGCGTATTATCCTGTAAGTCGATTAGCTGGACATAGTTTTATCCCTACACCGGAATCTCTAGTAGGCAAAAAGGCTATTATAAACGTTAAAAACACAGATCATTCGTGTTTTATATATAGTGTTTTATCGATTTTAAAGCGTGATATAGTTTTAAAGAATAGGGAGCGTGTTTCTTCTTACACTACTTTTATGGATGAATTGAATTACGATCCAATTACAGATTGTCCAATGAGACTCTGTAGCATCCCCAAATTTGAGAGAAACAATAGCGATTTAAATTTGGCAATCAATGTCTTTGAATATAACAACACCCCTTCTAAACAATTGAATGATATTGATTACGTACCTCACCATCCTCTCCTTGTCTTAATTCATCAAACAAAGGTTATCGGTGGTAACCCGATTAATCTTTTATTATTACAAGATGGTGATAATTATCATTATACTGCCATTTTTAATTTAAATAGATTTCTGAATTGTCATTCTAGTAGTGAATGTAAAACCAGAATTCGTGTAAAATGGTGTCCCCATTGTTTAAACGGTTTGTATTATGATAAAACCTTTAAGGCACATGTTGATTTGTGCGCTAACAATCAAATAGGAACAACCCCATACACGCTCCCTGAAAATAAAAATTTGATATTTAAAAATTATTCCAAAATGATTACCCCACCATTCGTAATTTATGCGGATTTTGAGGCTGTTTCGCCTAAAGATGTAAAACATCACCAAATACACATGCCGATATCAACAGGATTATTATTAATAAATAATTACACAAATACTACACAATATTTCAACTTTATAGGCTTGGAATGTGTATTGGAATTTTTAAAGAAAGTAGAGGAAATTGCTATCACAATTGTCCTACCGTATTATGAAAATCATGGAAAAAACCTATGAATAATCTTACTTCTCGCATTCATCGCATGTAGAACCTGCTATCTTTGTAAAAAACTTATTAGAAATAAGGTTAAGGACCATGATCATTTTACAGGTCAGTATCTTGGTGCTGCCTGTCGTAACTGTAATATTAATAGGAAAATAAGTAAACAGTTACCCATCGTCTTTCATAATTTGAGAGGGTATGACCTTCATCATATTTTAAAGTATGGTTTGAATGAATTTCCATCTTGGAAATTAAATATCATTCCTACAACAACTGAGAAATTCATATCTTTGATTGTAAATATTAAGAAATTGGCTGTTAGATTTATAGACAGTATGCAATTTGTAAATTTCTCTTTAGCCAAGGCTGTGAAAACGCTTACTGATCTACCTCTAACTTGTTCTGCTTTTGATGGTCTTATAGTTAAGGCAAAGGGTATCTTTCCGTATGATTTTGCAGTATCACTAGAGGTCCTTGAATCGACTTATGAACTACCTCCAAAATGGGATTCTGTATCTGATGATGAATATGCTACCGCCCAACTAATTTGGACACAGCAAAATTGCACTACAATGTTAGACTATATGTTAACTTAGCTAAAATTAGACTATTTTCAGCAATTTCGCGCAAAGGCTATTGCTTACAATGGTTTAGAACCTCTGAATCTTTATGGAATTCCTGGAATGTCATGGGCGTCCATTCTCATGACATTAAAGGAACCCATAGAACTTCTGCAGGACATGGAAATGTTTAATTTCTATGAGGGTGGAATACGGGGTGGGTTAACATTTGTTAACAAACATCATGTTGCAAGTTCTGAAGATACAGAACTCTTGTATATAGACATTAATAATTTATATGGTTGGGCACTTAGCCAAAACCTTCCGTATGGTGATTTTGTTTGGGTGCATGATAATCTGAATGATGTGCTGAGTGAAGGTGTGAATGCGAATATTGAATTCCTTCCGTATGGTTATACAATGAAAGTTGACATCAATATCCCTGAGCGTGTGCATCAGTATTTGAATGACTTTCCGCTTGCTCCGGAAAACATGTGTCAGCCCAATTCGAAAGTTGAGAAGTTAATGCTCACTCATTACAGTAAGAAGAACCATGTTCTTCACTGGAGACTTCTCAAACTGTATATAGAATTGGGTGCGGAAGTTGAGTGTATTCATAGGGCAATTAAATTTAAACAAGCACCTATTTTTAAAGAATATATACAAAGAAATACAGATTTACGCTCAAACTCAAAGTGTGAGCTTCATAGAGATTTGTATAAATTATTTAATAAAAGTCTATATGGGAAGTCCGTTGAGAATTTGAAAAAACGGATGAATTTGAGGCTATGAAATTCAGCTGAAAAGATGATTGTATATGCTTCAAAACCTACTTTCAAAAAGTCCATTAAAATAGTGGATGATTTGATTGCTGCTCATCTGAACAAAGATTCTATATGTTTAGACAGGCCTAGCTACATTGGCCAATCATTACTAGACCTGTCTAAGCTGCGGATATACCAATTACAATATAATGAATTGGCAAAATATAGATCAGAATTTAACTGTGATATTAATATCGTTGCCGGCGACACTGATTCGTTTTTTCTTGAGGTTAAGCACTGTAAGCTTGACATTCTTTTGCCGGCAATGATAAGAGACAACCTTTTAGATACCTCAAATTACGACCCGGCACATCCCTTATACACGAGGAAATTAGATTCTGTGATAGGAAAATTTAAAGATGAAAGTAAAGGTCTCGGGTATAAGGAGTGGGTTTTCTTAAGACCCAAGTGCTATAGAATATTAGGCAAATCTGATACAATGAGGGCTAAGGGGGTGAAGTTGTAGGGGACTGACATCAAACATCAGTCGTATTTAGATTGCTACAATAAAAACGTAGTTTTCACAGTACCTCAAAGTAGGATAGGGACGCGGAACCATCAGCTGTACACATTTAGAAACAGTAAAATCGCTTTGAGTAATAACGATGATAAGCGATTATGGGTGGGGAAAAATACCAGTATCGCATTTGGGCATTATTTTGGGGTTGATGCAATAGATAGTGACCAAGGTAATTGCTTGGATGATCCACTTTTTGGTGGTTCGAGCCCCAGTTTTGATGACTCTACAGAAATCAGCGATCATGAAGATTATGGACAGCTTTTCGATGGTTTTAACGAAGATAACATTGATATTGATGACGTGTTGTTATCTGATTAATAAATGTTTTTTAAAAATCAGTTTTTTTTGGGTTAATTTGAAAACTTATTTATTTAGAAAACTTGTAATAGTTTTCATTTTTATTATTATTTTTATTTTTATATGTTATAATTTTATTATTATTTTTATTATTATTATTATTATTTCATGTCAAAGCCGCAGCGTGATGAAACGCGAAATATAACTTTATATTTTCATAGATGTTTTACATGTAAAAAACAATATAAATATTTTAATATATTTATTATTAATTCATTGTTTTTATGTAGTTGTTTTTTTTTATAGTTGTTTATTATATATATATTAATATTATTATTATTAATAAAAAGTAATAATAATAATAATAACAAAAGTTTTTATAAGTAATAATAGAATAATAAAAAGTAATATTAATATTAATAAAAGTTTTTAAAAGTAATAATAATAATAATAATAATATTAATAAAAGTTTTAAAACGTAATAATAGAATAATAAAAAGTAATAATAATATTAAAAATAATAATAATAATAATAATAATAATAATAATAATATTAATAAAAATAATTAAAGTTTTTATAAGTATTAATACAATTTTTATAAGTAATAATAGAATAATAAAAAGTAATAATAATATTAATAATTATAATAATAATAATAATTATAATAATAATAATAATTAAAGTTTTATAAGTATTAATAACATATTATAAGTAATAATAGAATAATAATAATAATATAATAATAATGATAATGATAATAATAATAATAATAATAATAATAATAATAATAATAATAATAATAATAAAAATAATAATAATTCTAATGATGATAATAATAATAATAATAATGATAATAATAATAATAATAATAATAATAATATTAATAATAATAATAATAATAATAATAATAATACTAATAATAATAATAATAATTAATAATAAAAATAATTATAACAATAATAATAGTATTAGTAATAATAATAATAATAATAATAATAATAATAATTATAATAATAATAATAATAATAATAATAATAATAATATAATAATAATAATAATAATAATATAATATATAATAATAATAATAATAATAATAATAATATAATAATAATAATATAATAATAATAATAATATAATAATAATAATAATAATATAATAATAATAATAATAATAATAATAATAATAATAATAATAATAATAATAATAATAATAATAATAATAATATAATAATAATAATAATAATAATAATAATATAATAATAATAATATATAATAATAATAATAATTATAATAATAATAATAATATTAATAATAATAATAATATAATAATAATAATAATAATAATAATAATAATAATAATAATAATAATAATAATAATAATAATAATAATAATAATAATAATAATAATAATAATAATAATAATAATAATAATAATGATTATAATAATAATTATAATAATAGTAATAATAATAATAATAATAATTATAATAATAATAAAAATAATAATAACAATAATAATAATAATAATTATAATAATAATAATAATAATAATAATAATAATAATAATAATAATAATAATAATAATAATAATAATAATAATAATAATTATAATCATAATAAAAACTAAAGGAAATTTATAAATAATTTGAGATGAGTTTCAATTCAAAAATAATGTTTAAAATTATGTAAATAAATAATTTATAAATTTATATAAACAAATAATTTATTTCCACCATTCCAGATCAAATGAGAAAACTGCAATTCAATGATAACAAACAGCAAGATATGAAAACCTTTTCCGATCAAAATTGATCACAGAAACAGAAATATAAAAGGAAAACTACAAAAAGCATATTAAATTCAATTTTTATTGTCACAATATTATTATTAAATTATCATTATATTTTTTTATATTATATTCATAAATAAGATTTGATTTCTTTGATTTCTTTCTTAATTGCTTCAATTTCTTTTTTCGTCAATTTATTTTTCTTTGAATGAAGAATTGCAGTCGACTCGTCAAGGGGAAACGAATCAGATTCGTGCTTGATGAATATTTCATTGTGACACTTGAATAATTTCTCTATCACCAGATCTATATTCGTTAGCCTTTCTGAAATCATATCCAGTGACTCGTTTCCATGAGGTTCTTGTCCCTGTTGTCGAGAGCTTTCATGCACGGAAGGGTTTGTCATTATTACGTAAGCCGAATCCGTCAATGCGTACATGAGGTACATCAGTTTCACCCGGAAATTCGACAAGTCTTCGTTGTCACCTTTAACCGAATGATATAATTTTGTGAAACTTTTTTTCCTTGACAGCAATTTCTTCTTTTCATACTTTTTGATTTTATATTTAAAACCTTTTACCGCAGTTCTAAGACTGAAAAGCTTTTCGTCGAGTATCAATCTGAATTCGTGAACAGTTTGATAAAACATTTCTGGCCACTGATGAAAGGATTTGTAACGAATGATTTCTTCATTTATATTCTTATTTCGAGTGATTATGTAGTTCTTGTCAACAGGACAGCGATTTTGTGAAGGGAAATCCTTGAAGCAAGGATAGCAAAACGCATGTGAACAATGCTGAGATCTGACAATCAAATCTTGTGTTGAAATGAGACATTTGCAATTATTGCATTGGCTGGTTGGTGCTTGACTGTCCATTGTTTTATTATATGTTTTATTATACCGCGGTTTATTTAAACAAATTTCAATTACATCATTGATTATTTGTGGAATTATTTCAAAGGAAATTAAAACAACGAAATCAATATAAAAGAAAATAAAAGTTCATTGAAATTTAAAATATTAACAAGTTCAAAAAATATTTTATAAAACCTTCCGAACAAAATTTAATTTTCAATTAGTTTGTGAGTGATATGAACAAGTTTGTAAATGTTTGAGACTTGTGGTAAAATGATACAAAGCTGTAATGAAAACGTTTGGGATTTTATGATTAGAGAACGTATTTACGATGATGTCACGGACAGGAATGGCTTCGAAACAGCATGTACTCAGATAAATCCTTATCAGAATGTAACAGAATCCTACGTCTGTGGGAAGGTTAATAACGATGTCAATGTGGAGCTTGTCAAATCTCGAACCAGAGAGAGTGGTCGTATTTTGCGCGTCATCAACAAATAATTTTGGTCGTTTTATTCTTTTATAGCTACCTTCATGGTTTTGTTCATCGCAAATATCCTTTGCTTGTTTGTCGAAAATACTAAATTCTTTGGCTTGGGTTTCAACGAAACCAAATAGTAATTCATAGATATTTTGAACAGTTATTACATCAGTTTCGACATTCCTCAAAATCCTACTTGATGCTTTAAATCTTTTCAAAATAGAATGTTTGTTTCAATCTTAGACAATTATTTAATGAGCACATCAGCAACAGATTGATATCGTATTTTCCATTGCTATCATTACTAATATTCTCAAGAATTTCAATAATATTTGGTAAATTAATATGAGGATGAGAAACAGCGTCAGTCCTCGCTTACCACTTAGTTGGAGAATCGTCGTAAAAATATATCGTTGTATATGTATCTTAATTATAAATTCAAGTGTTGATATTCCACTCACTTGGATCGATACTTGTTTGATCCTTCATAGTTAGTAAAGGCTCGGGTTCTACTATTATATGATATAATAGATCAGATATAATTTATGTTTACCATTTTCGGAATTGTCAATTTTAGAGTCGTTTAGTATGATTGGGAAGTGCTTTCAATTTTGACTTCAGTAGATAGTAAGTAGCGCTCTGGAGCGACCCCCCCCCCACGGCAACGGATTAAATTACGCAATTATGTAATTAATACGGATTGGTAATTGAGATAATTGATTTCGTGTGTATATATTTTTCAAATTTATTTTCGAATTTAACATTTTTTACGCGAATTTTTTTCTAAAAATTTTTAATGAAATTATTTTTACATAAATTGTTTATAAATACTGAATTTTTTAATGTTATTTTTAAAATATGAATTTTTATACATTATTTTTTAAGATAAAATTCTTTTTAAGTTATAATTTATATACATAATTTTTTAAAGTTGAAAATTTTCAAAGTAATTTAGATTTGACAAAATTATATTATAATTTTTAAAATAAATTATTATGAAATTTCGAAATAATAATAATAGTATAAGTATAAAACGATGATTCCTTGGTAACAGCATAAATTAATATATCAGATAAGTGCTTATCTTGTTATTCACATATCTGAAATAATACTAATAGTTATAATAATAATATTAATAATCATAGTAATAATAATAGTTATTATAATAATAGCAATAATAATAATATTAATAATAATTATTATTATTAATTTCCATGTAACATCTGCAGACTGTTATGGAATGATGCTTCCTGCAACATTCACCGCCATCTTCATGCCATCTGGATTATCTTTGATATGGCCACATTTTGTAGAACTTCAATCGAAATTGATTGTAACATTCATTACATTAAGTAATCTTTCCTTAATAAAATCTACAATTTAATTTCGTACCATGTCTCCAAAGGCTACCACACATCCCACAACCATGTGAAAATCATTGGAACTGTGTTCTTGATTATATTTCAGTACTTGTGTACATATAACATTGATGATTTCTATTAAAAACTGCTCATTAGTATTTTCAATAACCAATTCATTTATTTTATCGAAATAGTTTGAGTATTATGTATCAGTATATTATTTTTGAACTTTGCATTTAAGATGAATTTATTCATTTTATATTTGCAGTTAAAAATTCAAAAACTAATAAAATTCTTTTATTAAAAAATAACATTCATTCAAAAACTTAAATTCTTACAAAACACTACCACCACATTTGAAACAGCTAAACAACCTTAACTTTATTCTAATTTAATTATTTATTAAACCAAAAAAAATTAACTTTAATTTGAAATTAACCAACAATAATAATAATTCAACAACAAACAAATAAAATGATACATGATATCGACATTAATACAAAGTACAGAGTAGATACTTAATAAAAATTGCTACACTACAAATAAATATCAATGCTGAATAATTGAATATTTAAATATTCACAAATCTGCTTATAATAAGCTCTTCTTAGTTCAGCCAACTGAATATGAAAAAGAATTAATGAAAAAAACTAAATTATACACATAATAATAAATTGATACAAAAGAATTATTATCCATTAAATAATACATATAAAAGATTTAATATCCACTGAATTATAAAATTAAAATCATCTACTAATTTTATTTGATGACAATCTTCTTCTTCATCATAGTCTGAGAACTGGACATCATCTATGTCTATTAATTCTTCCTAATTTTCATTAACAGTTTCTAAAATTTCTCCAACAATGTCTTCATCAGCAATAAATTTCTTCAACAATTTCTTCGTCAGGAATAAATACTGCAGATACTTTTATATGCTCGTATGTGAATTTTTTATTTTTATCCGCCCAAACTCTTTAACGATTGCTACCTTAATATTTTTAAAACTATAAAGTTGATGATTTTTTGTTCCTATTCTAAATTGAAGATTTACCTAGTAAACTAGTAAACACTCACTCATCATAACCTTCTACTTTACTTTCGTCCTTAAATTTCCCTATGACCGAATCAAGTTTTTCGAGTACAGTGGATGATTAGACGGATAATTTGAAGTTTCCAAAAGATTGTCCTTGAACATTTTAGGCAAAAGAATATCCAATTTGCAATTTTTGATTTCTAAGAAGAGCATGTATCTCCAGCAAAAATATTAATGTCACAATTGAATTGTCAATGATTCTTTTCCAGGTCTCTATACTAAAGCTCATACGTAGAAAGTTTAGACAAATCCAAGACCGATTGACCTATATAACTATGTCGATCTAAACATATCGAGTCAAGATTTAACAACGCAGCTATCACATCGTCGTCGAGTTTTATAGAACTTTTACAAGAAAATTACAATCACTTTGTACAAATAATAATTGTGTTTAATTTTATGTGAGTTAATTTTATTATTCAGTGGATATTAAATCTTTTATGTGTATTATTCAGTGGATAATAATTATTTATTGAATCAATTTATTATTCTGTGTATAATTTAGTTTTTTTTCATTAATTCTAGTTCATATTCATTTGGCTGAATTAAATAGAGCTTATTATAAGCAGATTTGTAAAGATTTAATTAAATAAATTTTGAATTATTTGATCTTTATCTTTTTATGTGATCTTTTTATGGGTTTGTTATTCAGAGTTCATATTTATTTGTAATGTATCAATTTTATTGGGGTTGTCGGTGAATTCGAATAGGAATTATTTTCAATCTGACTCCAAGAGCGCTTTTAAACAATAGTAATGAACTACAAACGATATAAACTTTATTGATTAATACACTTTATCTCCACTTTAAAATGACACAACGAATTATCTATCAATCACAATTTGGCGCTTATTACGACCCTTCGGGAAGAATAGCACTTTTCGGATTAATTGAATTTCACAATCACTTGACTACTGTAACGGGTTTCTGAGATCGGTAACTCTGATTTAGTTGCTTTTCTTTGACCTTGCTTAATTTCTGTTTCAAATTTCTCTTTAATTTCTTTTTTGTCTTTTTTGTGTGTTCCTTTGATTCCAATTGCGCTTTCTTTTTATACTCCTTCGTCCAATAATACTTACTGATGTCAAATAGAATTTCTGATATCTTTTACCGCTATTTCCCTTTGGGCTTCTATAATTACTGGCAACTGTCCAGATAAATAATTTTTTAGAGATGCCCTTTCCTGGATTTACAAAAAAACATTTCTTCCCTTATCTTGAAAGAACTTTCGAGATAACGTGCAAATTTTGCTTTTGTTTTTGTTTTCCTGAATTTGCACTTGTTAATTATAAATGACCTTCTTAATTTAATTGTCTGTTTTTTGATTTTCTCTTATTCCTTTCTCGCTATTCAACATTTCTTTTTCATTCCCTTTTTATTAAGCTCCAGAACCACATCTTAATCACTTATTCCTGTTTCACCCAATAATTTTACATGTTTATTAATTATTTTATTCTATTATTTAGGTATCCTCAACAATCTTTATATAGTATCTACTCAGTACTTTGTATGTATTAATATCTATATCATGAATATTTTTATATGATTGTTGTTGAATTATTATTATTATTATTATTATTATTATTATTATTATTATTATTAGTATTATTATTATTATTATTATTATTATTATTATTATTATTATTATTATTATTATTATTATTATTATTATTATTATTATTATTATTATTATTATTATTATTATTATTATTATTATTATTATTATTATTACAATTTGGCGGTAGTTTAGGAATACTTAGCTGCTGATTTACTTGAATTGTCTGGTGATGCTGCAAAAGATAACAAGAGAGGTCGTATTATTCCCCGACATCTGCAATCTGCTATCGACAATGATGAAGAACTTAATAAATTAATGGATGCTGATTCAAACCACACTGCTTCCCGATCAAACAGGTTTTGTTGAAACCCAAGCCAAAGAATTTAGTATTTTCGACAAACAAGCAAAGGATATGTGTGATGAAAAAAATCAAGAAGGTAGCTATAAAAGAATAAAACGACCAAAATTATTTGTTGATGACGCGCAAAATACGACCACTCTCTCTGGTTCGAGATTTGACAAGCTCCACATTGACATCGTTATTAACCTCCCCACAGACGTAGGATTCTGTTACATTCTGATAAGGATTTATCTGAGTACATGCTGTTTCGAAGCCGTTCCTGTCCGTGACATCACCGCAAATACGTTCTTATATGCATTAGAATCTATATGGTTCTCTAATCATAAAATCCCAAACGTTTTCATTACAGCTTTGTATCATTTTACCACAAGTCTCAAACATTTACAAACTTGTTCATATCACTCACAAACTAATTGAAAATTAAATTTTGTTCGGAAGATTTTATAAAATATTTTTTGAACTTGTTAATATTTTAAATTTCAATGAACTTTTATTTTCTTTTATATTGATTTCGTTGTTTTAATTTCCTTTGAAATAATTCCACAAATAATCAATGATGTAATTGAAATTTGTTTAAATAAACCGCGGTATAATAAAACATATAATAAAACAATGGACAGTCAAGCACCAACCAGCCAATGCAATAATTGCAAATGTCTCATTTCAACACAAGATTTGATTGTCAGATCTCAGCATTGTTCACATGCGTTTTGCTATCCTTGCTTCAAGGATTTCCCTTCACAAAATCGCTGTCCTGTTGACAAGAACTACATAATCACTCGAAATAAGAATATAAATGAAGAAATCATTCGTTACAAATCCTTTCATCAGTGGCCAGAAATGTTTTATCAAACTGTTCACGAATTCAGATTGATACTCGACGAAAAGCTTTTCAGTCTTAGAACTGCGGTAAAAGGTTTTAAATATAAAATCAAAAAGTATGAAAAGAAGAAATTGCTGTCAAGGAAAAAAAGTTTCACAAAATTATATCATTCGGTTAAAGGTGACAACGAAGACTTGTCGAATTTCCGGGTGAAACTGATGTACCTCATGTACGCATTGACGGATTCGGCTTACGTAATAATGACAAACCCTTCCGTGCATGAAAGCTCTCGACAACAGGGACAAGAACCTCATGGAAACGAGTCACTGGATATGATTTCAGAAAGGCTAACGAATATAGATCTGGTGATAGAGAAATTATTCAAGTGTCACAATGAAATATTCAGCAAGCACGAATCTGATTCGTTTTCCCTTGACGAGTCGACTGCAATTCTTCATTCAAAGAAAAATAAATTGACGAAAACAGAAATTGAAGCAATTAAGAAAGAAATCAAAGAAATCAAATCTTATTTATGAATATAATATAAAAAAATATAATGATAATTTAATAATAATATTATGACCATAATAATTGAATTTTATATGCTTTTTGTGGTTTTCCTTTGATATTTCTGTTTCTGTGATCCATTTTGATCGGAAAAGGTTTTCATATCTTGCTGTTTGTTATCATTGAATTGCAGTTTGAATTTTATATGCTTTATGTCTTTCTCATTATGTCTTTAAATACATTTTTGTTTGTTTACTTTATAACATTTGGCACAAAATATTATAACAGTTATGGTTTTTCTCAAAAACATAGGCATCTTAATCAATTTTGCTAAGACTTCAATCAACCTCTGAGAATTCGCCTCTAGATTTGCACTCAGCTGTCGAACTTTGGCAATGAATACCGTGCTTATTTCACTTTGTAAATCATCGCTAATTTTACTACTTGGATCATTGCTTAATTCGGGCTCACTACCGGATACCACTCCCCCGTCTACCATATGAGTATCAACTTCATCATCTGATTCAAATTTTGATAATAGTCTATTCAATTTCTGATTAAGGATTTCCACATCGCTTTTGATTTTTTCTCTAAAATTGTCTCGTTGAACGAAGGCTGCATTGCTGGAAGATTGACTCTCATCCTGAAATCTTATTGTTTTCTTTTTTTCCCGTTGACGAGTCGACTGCAATTCTTCATTCAAAGAAAAATAAATTGACGAAAACAGAAATTGAAGCAATTAAGAAAGAAATCAAATTTTATTTATGAATATTATATAAAATATAATGATAATTTAATAATAATATTATGACAATAATATTTGAATTTTATATGCTTTTTGTGGTTTTCCTTTTATATTTCTGTTTCTGTGATCCATTTTGATCGGAAAAGGTTTTCATATCTTGCTGTTTGTTATCATTGAATTGCAGTTTTCCCATTTGATCTGGAATGGTTGAAATAAATTATTTATTTATTTATTTACATAATTTTAAACATTATTTTTGAATTGAAACTCATGTCAAATTATTTATAAATTTCCTTTAGTTTTCATTTGGACCTGTGGCGGCATGGTCACAGTTCTTCCGGATATTGAAAGAATACATTAACCTATTTTTATTAATAATTTTTACATTTTCGCAACTCATTTGATCACAAGATTCAGACATCTCAGTAGGATTCAAACATGTGCTTTCATCAGAAAGAGGAGGAAAAGTACTATTTATCTAAACAGTTTGTTTCTACATATTAAAAATAAATTTATAAGGTAACCATGGGATTTCTCATTGGTTCTCCATTTCAGATGACCCAACTTTCCATGCCTCTTCTTTCATTTCGTTTTCAGTTTCCCGATTGATCAAAGTTGCAAATTGTATTTTCGAAATGATAAAAAAAGAATGCGCTGATATTTCATTAGATTTAAATCAAATAAATGATAACATTTTAACAAAATACTTTAATAACTTAGGTTTATCATCAGACTTCATTCTTTTGAATACCACGATGTGCATTGCTAGTTTAAACGATCGTACTGATTATTTGAATAAACATTTTAATTATAAGTGCTTTCAAAAACCAAGGATTGTATTTGGTATTTTTGCTGTCCCAGAGTTTCCGAAAACACTACTTATGATAGATTATATGATAAACTATTAGTGACCAAAATAAATGAAATAAAACAATTCACGTGTGGGATGCAATTAGAGCTGGCAAATGTCGACATAATGTTCGTGGTTCAGAGTACTCTGCAGGATTCAAACATGTGCTTTCATTAACTACGACGCGCGTGATGTGTTAATTGAAAACAATAGTTTTAGGAATTGCAACTGTTATCAACTCTCTCTATTTAATTGTTTTTAAGATCCATAACAACATTTAAGAGAAAATTGTAACGATAATCAAAGCAAAAGTAATGATTAATTACAACAGCGCAAAAAATAAAATTAATTATTTTTGAAAATGCTGATGTTAACTAAATTCTTCAACAATTTCCTCACTTAAATAATTTCGCTAAATTTAAATTCCATGATCTATAAATTGGGAGCAAACAACAGTCAAACAAAAAAGTAAATATAAAAGTAGATCAGAATTTTTAATTAACATGAAAGTAACTATTTTTAAAATTATTAATTACTTACCAGTCAATTTAAAGCCCGAAATTCAAGAATTCTGAACCAATTTAGTCACGAGGATAGAATTAGCAGGAAGATATATCAGAAAATACAACATCAAAATATTTCTTTAAGTAAAATCTTGCATAACAGGAAAGACGAATCTAATGCAAAAGAAATGAGGTTTGATCGAACAAATTCTTTTATATTACATTTGATTTCATCGTTAAATAATATATTATAAACATTTATATATGAAGATATATAAACTTAAAATTACATTTAAAAATAAAAATAAATCTAGAAAAGCGAACGATTTCACTTTTAAATGTTTTTTGATATTTTTTATTTATTTTGAATAAAATAAAATAACGTTCCTTTGACTGAATATATTATTATAAAAATACTTTATGAACCTAATCCGTTTAATAGCTTTGCAACTGACAAACAACATTATTAAATTGTTAGTTCTTAGTTATTTTAGGCGATCTAAACGTGTAATTCTGGTATGTAGCAAATTTGCTACACAATAAAATTAAGGTTTAAGTGGAAAAGAGCGGAATATTTTAATAATTTCTATTTGACTAATAATTTTGACCATATTTTTTTCGAAAAATGCAACATTTGCGTTGCGACTAAATTAAATCGAAATAAAATATTTTAACAGATACTTTATGATGAGGGATCTTTCAGTGCTTGATAGTTTTTTAAATGAAGTCGTAAGTTCAGATTCATTTAATATAACAAGATCGCAAATTAAAAAGCTTTACTTGACTTTCCGGAAATTAAAACAAACATATTTCATTCAAAAAATGTCTAAATCTCGATAAATTAATAATTCTTTTGATTATGGTAAATTTTTAGGAAATGGATGTCAGTAGTTAGATTTGAGCCATCCAGCACAGAGCGTTCTGATTGGCTGACCGGAAAGGATGACTCATCGAGTAGCGGGTAAGTTATGGGTCTCGTGTGTTTGTTGCGTGGGTGTGTATGACTCATGGTCTTTGTTATACAGCGGTTCAAAGAGGTCATGTTAGGGTAAAAGCGTGAGTCATATATATATTTCAAAATTTTCCAAAGTCAAAATAAATACATACCCTCCGTAGGTAAATATTTTTTATGGCTCAAGATTTTTTAAAACAAGCAAATGTTTTCTATCCTTCGTGTATGTGTGTGTTCAAGGGACATTTAATAGCATCTTTCACTTTGAAAATTGTAAACCGGTAAATGATTATTATTACTATCATTATTATCATTATTATTATTACTAATACTATTATTATTGTTGTAATTATTTTTATTATTAATTAGTATTATTATTATTATTATTACTTTTATTATTATTATAATTACTGCTATAATTATTATTTCTATTATTATAATTATTATTATTAGTATTATTATTAATATAAATTTTATGACTCATACTTTTTTCAAACAAACCCCCTCCCTAAGTAAACTTTTTTGTCAAAATCTTTTCTATTGCTTGTATAAGTATGTTCAAAAGGACATTTAATAGCAACTTTTACTAAACCGTTTGAAAATTCTAAAACGATAATTTATTTTTATAATTATAATTACTATTTTCTATATTATTAGAATTATTTTTATAATTAAGTAATACTATAATTTTTATTATTATTATAATTATTAATCTCTTTGTACATCTTATATTTTCCACCCCTTCTGTCTATGTGTAAGAGTAATTTTATGAGATCTTTCGAAATTTTTATCAAAGTTTTAGTATTATTTTGATTATTACTATTATTATTATTATTTTTATTATTATTATTTTTATTATTATTATTTAATTATTATTATTATTATTATTTTTATTATTGATACTATCCTTTGTACATCATATATTTTCTACCCCTTGTGCCTGTGTGTAAGAGTCATTTTATAATATCTTTCCAAATTTTTTATCAAAGTTTTATTATAATTTTGATTATTATTATTATTATTATTATTATTATTATTATTATTATTATTATTATTATTATTATTATTATTATTATTATTATTATTATTATTATTATTATTATTATTATTATTATTATTATTATTATTATTATTATTATTATTATTATTATTATTATTATTATTATTATTATTATTATTATTATTATTATTATTATTATTATTATTATTATTATTATTATTATTATTATTATTATTATTATTATTATTATTATTATTATTAGGCTCCTATTTATTCGCTATGTATTTTTACTAAACGCTATGTATTTTTTCTAAGTAAATATTTATAAAATGCTAAGTATTATATTAATTATATAAGTAAAAAAAAGAGTTCATTAGGTATTTAATTATTTTATTATAGGTAATATTATTAATTTTTATAAGTAAAAAATACAAAAACTAAGTAGAACAATGAAAAATTCATAAGAATAAACAAAAAGTGACACAATAAAAAAATTCATAAAAATACAAAGACTATATCACAAAGACTATTATAAAAAATATTTGAAATTATTGTTTTAATAAGGCTTTTTTAACTTTAGTTGGTCTTCCTCTTGGTAGTTTACTTCCAATAGAAGTATTCTTAGCTACTGAAGGTACTTTGCAATATTTAAGTCTGATTGAAATGCCGACAACATGCTTGCAAATAAATTTTTTTAAAAATGCTGGACAATTGCACTGACCGTCGGCCCAATTGACTTTATCGTTTGGTAAATAAATGCGCAAAACAGTAAAAGCTCGCTTCGTAAATTAGTCGAATGTTGTCCAGCGCATTTTTTCAACTTTGTCAATGTCTTCTTGAGTTATCGTTTCGTCACTAGCTTAAACATATTAGTTTGTCGACTGTTCTTTGGGCACCGAAAGAATTGCTTTGCTTTCTTTAACCCATTGATAAGACTGTGTCCATAATGCTGTGTCGATTGATTGTTTTGTAATAAACTCCTTTAGACTTCGAGGATATACTAGTGACCACTATTTAACAATATCAAAAGCTTGTTTGCTAAATCTAGATAATGGCGTGCGCTTTCTAATAGTTTCTTCGTCTTTAAGAACTCGATTATTTGACTCTAGATTATTGTTAGTACTTGGCGTGAAGGGCTGTGAAGTATTGTGGGAAGTATTGTGTGTCGTAAGCCACATCATATTCATATAGTCTAAAAACTCAGTCGCTTTTCTTTGTCTACATTTTTTAACAAATAGAGAACTTGCTTTATCAAAAGTGACTTGGCTTTGTGACAATTGAAGTTGATCTACATCTTCAATTAATTCGTTTTGATCTTCTTTAGCTACTAAAGACTCGATTTTTTTGACACAATTTCTACGCATGTGCCCAAAACATCACAATTTCATTTTTATTAAAAACTTGTGAATAATCTTTACTTATAGCGTTAGAAGCTTCAGAAATCAATACACGAGGATTGAATAATGATGCATTTAATTTTTTCAAACCAATATTGATACTTGAAAAAATAAAATTAAAATCAGCAGTTTTTTCATTGGTACATATACCTAGCGAATGTATTACTTAGCGAATGTATTAAATATCTAGAATTAATTAATTAACATAGAAGTGTTTTACTCTACTGATACTGTGTATTTATCTATGTAGAAAGTGTTTATAAAATACATAGCGTTTAGTAAAAAATACATAGCGAATAAATAGTTCTCTTATTATTATTAGTAGTAGTAGTATTGTTATTATTATTAACTGATATTATCCAAATAATTGAAAGAATTCTTCATCGATTTCCACACTTAAATGAAAATTTTCAAAAACTTACATTGGAATCTATTAAATGTCTTAAATTATTTCAAACATTATTTTCAAAAATTTACACAAGCGTCTATTAAATATCTTTATTAAACTGTATTGCAACTTCTTTTGTACATCTTATATTTTCTATCCCTTCTGTCTGTGTGTAAGAGTCATTTTATAAGATCTTTCGAAATTATTTTATCAAAATATTATTAAAATTATTATTATTATTTTTATTATTATTATTATTATTATTATTACTATTATTATTAATAATAGTATTATTAATAGTATTATTAATAGTATTATTATTATTATTATTATTATTATTATTATTATTATTATTATTATTATTATTATTATTTCCAAAAACTTGCCGATTTATAAATTTAAAAATACATTTAAAAATAAAAATAAATCTAGAAAAGCGAAAAATTTCAATTAATAATATTTTTGTAGAATATTAAACTTTAATTGTTTGATATTTTTTATTTATTTTGAATAAAATACAATAACGTTCCTTTGACTGAATATATCATTATATAAATACTTTATGAACTTAATCCGTTTAAAAGCTTAGCAACTGATAAAGAATATAATTAAATGGTATAAAATGGCAATAGAGGAGATTGCTGATAAAAGTAATAAATTAGTGATAGAATGCGACCAGGTTCTGAATGAATGATTTCATGTAATATTATGCCTCAAAAGCAGATTCTATCAAAATGACAATGAACGATTCAAAAACATAATGATGAATAAATTCAATTAAATTACCCGCCCGGAAGAATCGATCGAAACTGCATTGATACCAGCTCCAATTTCAGTAGATGAGCCCGGGCTTTCAAATAAAATATGTATACTGCATTATTTTTTTCTTTTTGAAAATATATATTTTTAAGTAAATATTACCTTCAAAATATCATTTGATATGTATTATTTTGTTCATTTATTATTAATGAATTATTTTATGTTTAAATATTTAATTTTATAAACCCCAATAATAATTACAGACTATATTATTTAGTGAAATCATATGTCTAATCTTCAAACGAATCTGACAATTTTGATTGGAATGGTCTCCATTTATACAATGTGGCTATGTTGTTTATCAGTTCAGAAAAGAACACAAGAAATACATAAAGTGCCTTTGTTTCTTGTTTTATACGAGTGCTGGGAAATGCTATTTCACCTTATAAATACAATGACAAATCTTATCATAGTTTTTGTTCATTATCTAAACTGGATTTAAACCAGGAAGAACTAGTCATGCTTTACATTTTCTAAAAACGTCAATCCATAACAAATTTTCAATACCAATGAAATTGAACCATATCTAATTTTATTGCTTACACATAATAATATCGAATTTAGATTGTAATTTAGTAAATGAAATTTTCAATGCAACGTTTTACACTGATTTCAAAGTCAAATGAACTCTTTTTTGGTATATAAATTCAAGGATATAGAATGGATTCAAATGATAATATAACTCAAGTCTGGAAAGTCGATATTACCAGAATTTCATTAGAATTTGTTATTAATAATTAAGTTGTTTTTTATTGTGTAGATTAGTTTCGTCTGCTTTTTATTCATTGTTTTAAATCAGTTATGTGTTGGACCTTTAATTACCTCAAAATAAATCTAACATATAAATTAACTTAACTAAATTTAAATTAAATTTAAGTTAAAATATAAATTAACATTAGTTAGAAATTGTTTAAATATTAAAATTTTGTTTAAAAATTTAGATAAATATAATTTGATGGTTATGGATTTCAACAATTTGGTAAACAGGAAATATATTTGAATAAAAATGACAAATGATGACAAACGTTTGATGAAAATGCTAAAAATGAATGAGAAAATAGATGACGAAAACAATAGTGATGAATAAAATTTATTGAAAACGATGATGGAGATGCAAATTCAGAAAATGGAAATTAATGAACATATTATTTCTAAGTATATTGATTAAAGTATATTAACTTTTTTAAAGTCCTAACCTAAACTATAACTGCGAATTTCGTAAAATTATATTGATAATTTAATGTTAAGAGAAATGTTTTTAAAATATTTGATTATTAAAGTTATTTTGAATAATAAGGCTTCTTCAATTATCTATTTTTTCTAAATAAAACCCTAATTAATTTGGTCATAGTGTCGATGATGCTTGTCGTAGTCGTGCGTTCATAATTAAGGTTGTGTAATGTACCGGTATTCGACTAACCGTCGTCAACCTAGGCTTTATTTGTGCTATGATGCCGGATACTTTCTAATTATTATTATTATTATTATTATGACTCATTAAAAAAAAGCTTTCGTGTGAAGTATTTGTAAATGTCACAAAATAGATGTATTGTATAAATGAAATGAAAAATCACTGTCAGACTTTGAAGGTTTCCTTGTTTATTTGATTATAAATATGTATTACGTAATTTCATTATTTTGTTTAAATTATAAATGAGCTCCTTCATTATATCATGCCTGTCTTTTCCAAAAATATAGATAATTCACATAATCTCCCATTGACCTGTATGCGCTGCGGCATAATCCTTTCTGGGTTCTTGTTCAAAACTGACACTTTTCAACATTCCTCGTGTTACGACTGCACCGTTCACATTTTGATATGTGAAACTGGAACTCTCACTACAATTATCAAAATGTATGATAATCGTATGAAATTGTTGCAATCCTTTTCCAAGTCTCAATTCCTCTGTTTAGACATTCCACAATTATTTTACAATAGTTTATCCGAACGAGAAAACTCGAGACTTCAACATTACGACTGGCCTTTCAACATGCTAGAAATGCGAGTTAATAATTTGTTGTTGGAAATCAAAGTTCTTGTGGAAGATTTCCACAGAAATAGAAAGGTTTTGAATAGTGAAAATTTCTGTTTTTCTGAACAAGAACGACAAGAAATTATTGAGCAAGTCAAAGTCAAGGCAAACAAGAACAAAGAAACAATGGAAAAATACAAAGAAGAAATCGAATTGATGAAAATCAATCTAATAGTTGAAATGGAAAAAGTTAAATTTTACTCATTGATAAATGATGAAATATTTCAAGAAATGGTAAAATCAATTTATGAAAGTTGGTTAGATTTGATTGGTCGATCCAATTGCATTTTGATGACAATAGAGGAGATTGCTGATAAAAGTAATAAATTAGTGATAGAATGCGACCAGGTTCTGAATGAATGATTTCATGTAATATTATGCCTCAAAAGCAGATTCTATCAAAATGACAATGAACGATTCAAAAACATAATGATGAATAAATTCAATTAAATTACCCGCCCGGAAGAATCGATCGAAACTGCATTGATACCAGCTCCAATTTCAGTAGATGAGCCCGGGCTTTCAAATAAAATATGTATACTGCATTATTTTTTTCTTTTTGAAAATATATATTTTTAAGTAAATATTACCTTCAAAATATCATTTGATATGTATTATTTTGTTCATTTATTATTAATGAATTATTTTATGTTTAAATATTTAATTTTATAAACCCCAATAATAATTACAGACTATATTATTTAGTGAAATCATATGTCTAATCTTCAAACGAATCTGACAATTTTGATTGGAATGGTCTCCATTTATACAATGTGGCTATGTTGTTTATCAGTTCAGAAAAGAACACAAGAAATACATAAAATGCCTTTGTTTCTTGTTTTATACGAGTGCTGGGAAATGCTATTTCACCTTATAAATACAATGACAAATCTTATCATAGTTTTTGTTCATTATCTAAACTGGATTTAAACCAGGAAGAACTAGTCATGCTTTACATTTTCTAAAAACGTCAATCCATAACAAATTTTCAATACCAATGAAATTGAACAATATCTAATTTTATTGCTTACACACAATAATATCGAATTTAGATTGTAATTTAGTAAATGAAATTTTCAATGCAACGTTTTACACTGATTTCAAAGTCAAATGAACTCTTTTTTTGGTATATAAATTCAAGGATATAGAATGGATTCAAATGATAATATAACTCAAGTCTGGAAAGTCAATATTACCAGAATTTCATTAGAATTTGTTATTAATAATTAAGTTGTTTTTTATTGTGTAGATTAGTTTCGTCTGCTTTTTATTCATTGTTTTAAATCAGTTATGTGTTGGACCTTTAATTACCTCAAAATAAATCTAACATATAAATTAACTTAACTAAATTTAAATTAAATTTAACTTAAAATTTAAATTAACATTAGTTAGAAATTGTTTAAATATTAAAATTTTGTTTAATTAATTTACTTCGTTTTTAAATACAATTTATAAATTTTAGATAATTTTAGGAATTTATTTTGTTTAAAAATTTAGATAAATATAATTTGATGGTTATGGATTTCAACAATTTGGTAAACAGGAAATATATTTGAATAAAAATGACAAATGATGACAAACGTTTGATGAAAATGCTAAAAATGAATGAGAAAATAGATGACGAAAACAATAGTGATGAATAAAATTTATTGAAAACGATGATGGAGATGCAAATTCAGAAAATGGAAATTAATGAACATATTATTTCTAAGTATATTGATTAAAGTATATTAACTTTTTTAAAGTCCTAACCTAAACTATAACTGCGAATTTCGTAAAATTATATTGATAATTTAATGTTAAGAGAAATGTTTTTAAAATATTTGATTATTAAAGTTATTTTGAATAATAAGGCTTCTTCAATTATCTATTTTTTCTAAATAAAACCCTAATTAATTTGGTCATAGTGTCGATGATGCTTGTCGTAGTCGTGCGTTCATAATTAAGGTTGTGTAATGTACCGGTATTCGACTAACCGTCGTCAACCTAGGCTTTATTTGTGCTATGATGCCGGATACTTTCTAATTATTATTATTATTATTATTATTATTATTATGACTCATTAAAAAAAAGCTTTCGTGTGAAGTATTTGTAAATGTCACAAAATAGATGTATTGTATAAATGAAATGAAAAATCACTGTCAGACTTTGAAGGTTTCCTTGTTTATTTGATTATAAATATGTATTACGTAATTTCATTATTTTGTTTAAATTATAAATGAGCTCATTCATTATATCATGCCTGTCTTTTCCAAAAATATAGATAATTCACATAATCTCCCATTGACCTGTATGCGCTGCGGCATAATCCTTTCTGGGTTCTTGTTCAAAACTGACACTTTTCAACATTCCTCGTGTTACGACTGCACCGTTCACATTTTGATATGTGAAACTGGAACTCTCACTACAATTATCAAAATGTATGATAATCGTATGAAATTGTTGCAATCCTTTTCCAAGTCTCAATTCCTCTGTTTAGACATTCCACAATTATTTTACAATAGTTTATCCGAACGAGAAAACTCGAGACTTCAACATTACGACTGGCCTTTCAACATGCTAGAAATGCGAGTTAATAATTTGTTGTTGGAAATCAAAGTTCTTGTGGAAGATTTCCACAGAAATAGAAAGGTTTTGAATAGTGAAAATTTCTGTTTTTCTGAACAAGAACGACAAGAAATTATTGAGCAAGTCAAAGTCAAGGCAAACAAGAACAAAGAAACAATGGAAAAATACAAAGAAGAAATCGAATTGATGAAAATCAATCTAATAGTTGAAATGGAAAAAGTTAAATTTTACTCATTGATAAATGATGAAATATTTCAAGAAATGGTAAAATCAATTTATGAAAGTTGGTTAGATTTGATTGGTCGATCCAATTGCATTTTGATGACAATAGAGGAGATTGCTGATAAAAGTAATAAATTAGTGATAGAATGCGACCAGGTTCTGAATGAATGATTTCATGTAATATTATGCCTCAAAAGCAGATTCTATCAAAATGACAATGAACGATTCAAAAACATAATGATGAATAAATTCAATTAAATTACCCGCCCGGAAGAATCGATCGAAACTGCATTGATACCAGCTCCAATTTCAGTAGATGAGCCCGGGCTTTCAAATAAAATATGTATACTGCATTATTTTTTTCTTTTTGAAAATATATATTTTTAAGTAAATATTACCTTCAAAATATCATTTGATATGTATTATTTTGTTCATTTATTATTAATGAATTATTTTATGTTTAAATATTTAATTTTATAAACCCCAATAATAATTACAGACTATATTATTTAGTGAAATCATATGTCTAATCTTCAAACGAATCTGACAATTTTGATTGGAATGGTCTCCATTTATACAATGTGGCTATGTTGTTTATCAGTTCAGAAAAGAACACAAGAAATACATAAAGTGCCTTTGTTTCTTGTTTTATACGAGTGCTGGGAAATGCTATTTCACCTTATAAATACAATGACAAATCTTATCATAGTTTTTGTTCATTATCTAAACTGGATTTAAACCAGGAAGAACTAGTCATGCTTTACATTTTCTAAAAACGTCAATCCATAACAAATTTTCAATACCAATGAAATTGAACAATATCTAATTTTATTGCTTACACACAATAATATCGAATTTAGATTGTAATTTAGTAAATGAAATTTTCAATGCAACGTTTTACACTGATTTCAAAGTCAAATGAACTCTTTTTTTGGTATATAAATTCAAGGATATAGAATGGATTCAAATGATAATATAACTCAAGTCTGGAAAGTCAATATTACCAGAATTTCATTAGAATTTGTTATTAATAATTAAGTTGTTTTTTATTGTGTAGATTAGTTTCGTCTGCTTTTTATTCATTGTTTTAAATCAGTTATGTGTTGGACCTTTAATTACCTCAAAATAAATCTAACATATAAATTAACTTAACTAAATTTAAATTAAATTTAACTTAAAATTTAAATTAACATTAGTTAGAAATTGTTTAAATATTAAAATTTTGTTTAATTAATTTACTTCGTTTTTAAATACAATTTATAAATTTTAGATAATTTTAGGAATTTATTTTGTTTAAAAATTTAGATAAATATAATTTGATGGTTATGGATTTCAACAATTTGGTAAACAGGAAATATATTTGAATAAAAATGACAAATGATGACAAACGTTTGATGAAAATGCTAAAAATGAATGAGAAAATAGATGACGAAAACAATAGTGATGAATAAAATTTATTGAAAACGATGATGGAGATGCAAATTCAGAAAATGGAAATTAATGAACATATTATTTCTAAGTATATTGATTAAAGTATATTAACTTTTTTAAAGTCCTAAACTATAACTGCGAATTTCGTAAAATTATATTGATAATTTAATGTTAAGAGAAATGTTTTTAAAATATTTGATTATTAAAGTTATTTTGAATAATAAGGCTTCTTCAATTATCTATTTTTTCTAAATAAAACCCTAATTAATTTGGTCATAGTGTCGATGATGCTTGTCGTAGTCGTGCGTTCATAATTAAGGTTGTGTAATGTACCGGTATTCGACTAACCGTCGTCAACCTAGGCTTTATTTGTGCTATGATGCCGGATACTTTCTAATTATTATTATTATTATTATTATTATGACTCATTAAAAAAAAGCTTTCGTGTGAAGTATTTGTAAATGTCACAAAATAGATGTATTGTATAAATGAAATGAAAAATCACTGTCAGACTTTGAAGGTTTCCTTGTTTATTTGATTATAAATATGTATTACGTAATTTCATTATTTTGTTTAAATTATAAATGAGCTCCTTCATTATATCATGCCTGTCTTTTCCAAAAATATAGATAATTCACATAATCTCCCATTGACCTGTATGCGCTGCGGCATAATCCTTTCTGGGTTCTTGTTCAAAACTGACACTTTTCAACATTCCTCGTGTTACGACTGCACCGTTCACATTTTGATATGTGAAACTGGAACTCTCACTACAATTATCAAAATGTATGATAATCGTATGAAATTGTTGCAATCCTTTTCCAAGTCTCAATTCCTCTGTTTAGACATTCCACAATTATTTTACAATAGTTTATCCGAACGAGAAAACTCGAGACTTCAACATTACGACTGGCCTTTCAACATGCTAGAAATGCGAGTTAATAATTTGTTGTTGGAAATCAAAGTTCTTGTGGAAGATTTCCACAGAAATAGAAAGGTTTTGAATAGTGAAAATTTCTGTTTTTCTGAACAAGAACGACAAGAAATTATTGAGCAAGTCAAAGTCAAGGCAAACAAGAACAAAGAAACAATGGAAAAATACAAAGAAGAAATCGAATTGATGAAAATCAATCTAATAGTTGAAATGGAAAAAGTTAAATTTTGCTCATTGATAAATGATGAAATATTTCAAGAAATGGTAAAATCAATTTATGAAAGTTGGTTAGATTTGATTGGTCGATCCAATTGCATTTTGATGACAATAGAGGAGATTGCTGATAAAAGTAATAAATTAGTGATAGAATGCGACCAGGTTCTGAATGAATGATTTCATGTAATATTATGCCTCAAAAGCAGATTCTATCAAAATGACAATGAACGATTCAAAAACATAATGATGAATAAATTCAATTAAATTACCCGCCCGGAAGAATCGATCGAAACTGCATTGATACCAGCTCCAATTTCAGTAGATGAGCCCGGGCTTTCAAATAAAATATGTATACTGCATTATTTTTTTCTTTTTGAAAATATATATTTTTAAGTAAATATTACCTTCAAAATATCATTTGATATGTATTATTTTGTTCATTTATTATTAATGAATTATTTTATGTTTAAATATTTAATTTTATAAACCCCAATAATAATTACAGACTATATTATTTAGTGAAATCATATGTCTAATCTTCAAACGAATCTGACAATTTTGATTGGAATGGTCTCCATTTATACAATGTGGCTATGTTGTTTATCAGTTCAGAAAAGAACACAAGAAATACATAAAGTGCCTTTGTTTCTTGTTTTATACGAGTGCTGGGAAATGCTATTTCACCTTATAAATACAATGACAAATCTTATCATAGTTTTTGTTCATTATCTAAACTGGATTTAAACCAGGAAGAACTAGTCATGCTTTACATTTTCTAAAAACGTCAATCCATAACAAATTTTCAATACCAATGAAATTGAACAATATCTAATTTTATTGCTTACACACAATAATATCGAATTTAGATTGTAATTTAGTAAATGAAATTTTCAATGCAACGTTTTACACTGATTTCAAAGTCAAATGAACTCTTTTTTTGGTATATAAATTCAAGGATATAGAATGGATTCAAATGATAATATAACTCAAGTCTGGAAAGTCAATATTACCAGAATTTCATTAGAATTTGTTATTAATAATTAAGTTGTTTTTTATTGTGTAGATTAGTTTCGTCTGCTTTTTATTCATTGTTTTAAATCAGTTATGTGTTGGACCTTTAATTACCTCAAAATAAATCTAACATATAAATTAACTTAACTAAATTTAAATTAAATTTAACTTAAAATTTAAATTAACATTAGTTAGAAATTGTTTAAATATTAAAATTTTGTTTAATTAATTTACTTCGTTTTTAAATACAATTTATAAATTTTAGATAATTTTAGGAATTTATTTTGTTTAAAAATTTAGATAAATATAATTTGATGGTTATGGATTTCAACAATTTGGTAAACAGGAAATATATTTGAATAAAAATGACAAATGATGACAAACGTTTGATGAAAATGCTAAAAATGAATGAGAAAATAGATGACGAAAACAATAGTGATGAATAAAATTTATTGAAAACGATGATGGAGATGCAAATTCAGAAAATGGAAATTAATGAACATATTATTTCTAAGTATATTGATTAAAGTATATTAACTTTTTTAAAGTCCTAAACTATAACTGCGAATTTCGTAAAATTATATTGATAATTTAATGTTAAGAGAAATGTTTTTAAAATATTTGATTATTAAAGTTATTTTGAATAATAAGGCTTCTTCAATTATCTATTTTTCTAAATAAAACCCTAATTAATTTGGTCATAGTGTCGATGATGCTTGTCGTAGTCGTGCGTTCATAATTAAGGTTGTGTAATGTACCGGTATTCGACTAACCGTCGTCAACCTAGGCTTTATTTGTGCTATGATGCCGGATACTTTCTAATTATTATTATTATTATTATTATTATGACTCATTAAAAAAAAGCTTTCGTGTGAAGTATTTGTAAATGTCACAAAATAGATGTATTGTATAAATGAAATGAAAAATCACTGTCAGACTTTGAAGGTTTCCTTGTTTATTTGATTATAAATATGTATTACGTAATTTCATTATTTTGTTTAAATTATAAATGAGCTCATTCATTATATCATGCCTGTCTTTTCCAAAAATATAGATAATTCACATAATCTCCCATTGACCTGTATGCGCTGCGGCATAATCCTTTCTGGGTTCTTGTTCAAAACTGACACTTTTCAACATTCCTCGTGTTACGACTGCACCGTTCACATTTTGATATGTGAAACTGGAACTCTCACTACAATTATCAAAATGTATGATAATCGTATGAAATTGTTGCAATCCTTTTCCAAGTCTCAATTCCTCTGTTTAGACATTCCACAATTATTTTACAATAGTTTATCCGAACGAGAAAACTCGAGACTTCAACATTACGACTGGCCTTTCAACATGCTAGAAATGCGAGTTAATAATTTGTTGTTGGAAATCAAAGTTCTTGTGGAAGATTTCCACAGAAATAGAAAGGTTTTGAATAGTGAAAATTTCTGTTTTTCTGAACAAGAACGACAAGAAATTATTGAGCAAGTCAAAGTCAAGGCAAACAAGAACAAAGAAACAATGGAAAAATACAAAGAAGAAATCGAATTGATGAAAATCAATCTAATAGTTGAAATGGAAAAAGTTAAATTTTACTCATTGATAAATGATGAAATATTTCAAGAAATGGTAAAATCAATTTATGAAAGTTGGTTAGATTTGATTGGTCGATCCAATTGCATTTTGATGACAATAGAGGAGATTGCTGATAAAAGTAATAAATTAGTGATAGAATGCGACCAGGTTCTGAATGAATGATTTCATGTAATATTATGCCTCAAAAGCAGATTCTATCAAAATGACAATGAACGATTCAAAAACATAATGATGAATAAATTCAATTAAATTACCCGCCGGAAGAATCGATCGAAACTGCATTGATACCAGCTCCAATTTCAGTAGCTGAGCCCGGGCTTTCAAATAAAATATGTATACTGCATTATTTTTTTCTTTTTGAAAATATATATTTTTAAGTAAATATTACCTTCAAAATATCATTTGATATGTATTATTTTGTTCATTTATTATTAATGAATTATTTTATGTTTAAATATTTAATTTTATAAACCCCAATAATAATTACAGACTATATTATTTAGTGAAATCATATGTCTAATCTTCAAACGAATCTGACAATTTTGATTGGAATGGTCTCCATTTATACAATGTGGCTATGTTGTTTATCAGTTCAGAAAAGAACACAAGAAATACATAAAGTGCCTTTGTTTCTTGTTTTATACGAGTGCTGGGAAATGCTATTTCACCTTATAAATACAATGACAAATCTTATCATAGTTTTTGTTCATTATCTAAACTGGATTTAAACCAGGAAGAACTAGTCATGCTTTACATTTTCTAAAAACGTCAATCCATAACAAATTTTCAATACCAATGAAATTGAACAATATCTAATTTTATTGCTTACACACAATAATATCGAATTTAGATTGTAATTTAGTAAATGAAATTTTCAATGCAACGTTTTACACTGATTTCAAAGTCAAATGAACTCTTTTTTTGGTATATAAATTCAAGGATATAGAATGGATTCAAATGATAATATAACTCAAGTCTGGAAAGTCAATATTACCAGAATTTCATTAGAATTTGTTATTAATAATTAAGTTGTTTTTTATTGTGTAGATTAGTTTCGTCTGCTTTTTATTCATTGTTTTAAATCAGTTATGTGTTGGACCTTTAATTACCTCAAAATAAATCTAACATATAAATTAACTTAACTAAATTTAAATTAAATTTAACTTAAAATTTAAATTAACATTAGTTAGAAATTGTTTAAATATTAAAATTTTGTTTAATTAATTTACTTCGTTTTTAAATACAATTTATAAATTTTAGATAATTTTAGGAATTTATTTTGTTTAAAATTTAGATAAATATAATTTGATGGTTATGGATTTCAACAATTTGGTAAACAGGAAATATATTTGAATAAAATGACAAATGATGACAAACGTTTGATGAAAATGCTAAAAATGAATGAGAAAATAGATGACGAAAACAATAGTGATGAATAAAATTTATTGAAAACGATGATGGAGATGCAAATTCAGAAAATGGAAATTAATGAACATATTATTTCTAAGTATATTGATTAAAGTATATTAACTTTTTTAAAGTCCTAACCTAAACTATAACTGCGAATTTCGTAAAATTATATTGATAATTTAATGTTAAGAGAAATGTTTTTAAAATATTTGATTATTAAAGTTATTTTGAATAATAAGGCTTCTTCAATTATCTATTTTTTCTAAATAAAACCCTAATTAATTTGGTCATAGTGTCGATGATGCTTGTCGTAGTCGTGCGTTCATAATTAAGGTTGTGTAATGTACCGGTATTCGACTAACCGTCGTCAACCTAGGCTTTATTTGTGCTATGATGCCGGATACTTTCTAATTATTATTATTATTATTATTATTATGACTCATTAAAAAAAGCTTTCGTGTGAAGTATTTGTAAATGTCACAAAATAGATGTATTGTATAAATGAAATGAAAAATCACTGTCAGACTTTGAAGGTTTCCTTGTTTATTTGATTATAAATATGTATTACGTAATTTCATTATTTTGTTTAAATTATAAATGAGCTCATTCATTATATCATGCCTGTCTTTTCCAAAAATATAGATAATTCACATAATCTCCCATTGACCTGTATGCGCTGCGGCATAATCCTTTCTGGGTTCTTGTTCAAAACTGACACTTTTCACATTCCTCGTGTTACGACTGCACCGTTCACATTTTGATATGTGAAACTGGAACTCTCACTACAATTATCAAAATGTATGATAATCGTATGAAATTGTTGCAATCCTTTTCCAAGTCTCAATTCCTCTGTTTAGACATTCCACAATTATTTTACAATAGTTTATCCGAACGAGAAAACTCGAGACTTCAACATTACGACTGGCCTTTCAACATGCTAGAAATGCGAGTTAATAATTTGTTGTTGGAAATCAAAGTTCTTGTGGAAGATTTCCACAGAAATAGAAAGGTTTTGAATAGTGAAAATTTCTGTTTTTCTGAACAAGAACGACAAGAAATTATTGAGCAAGTCAAAGTCAAGGCAAACAAGAACAAAGAAACAATGGAAAAATACAAAGAAGAAATCGAATTGATGAAAATCAATCTAATAGTTGAAATGGAAAAAGTTAAATTTTACTCATTGATAAATGATGAAATATTTCAAGAAATGGTAAAATCAATTTATGAAAGTTGGTTAGATTTGATTGGTCGATCCAATTGCATTTTGATGACAATAGAGGAGATTGCTGATAAAAGTAATAAATTAGTGATAGAATGCGACCAGGTTCTGAATGAATGATTTCATGTAATATTATGCCTCAAAAGCAGATTCTATCAAAATGACAATGAACGATTCAAAAACATAATGATGAATAAATTCAATTAAATTACCCGCCCGGAAGAATCGATCGAAACTGCATTGATACCAGCTCCAATTTCAGTAGATGAGCCCGGGCTTTCAAATAAAATATGTATACTGCATTATTTTTTTCTTTTTGAAAATATATATTTTTAAGTAAATATTACCTTCAAAATATCATTTGATATGTATTATTTTGTTCATTTATTATTAATGAATTATTTTATGTTTAAATATTTAATTTTATAAACCCAATAATAATTACAGACTATATTATTTAGTGAAATCATATGTCTAATCTTCAAACGAATCTGACAATTTTGATTGGAATGGTCTCCATTTATACAATGTGGCTATGTTGTTTATCAGTTCAGAAAAGAACACAAGAAATACATAAAGTGCCTTTGTTTCTTGTTTTATACGAGTGCTGGGAAATGCTATTTCACCTTATAAATACAATGACAAATCTTATCATAGTTTTTGTTCATTATCTAAACTGGATTTAAACCAGGAAGAACTAGTCATGCTTTACATTTTCTAAAAACGTCAATCCATAACAAATTTTCAATACCAATGAAATTGAACAATATCTAATTTTATTGCTTACACACAATAATATCGAATTTAGATTGTAATTTAGTAAATGAAATTTTCAATGCAACGTTTTACACTGATTTCAAAGTCAAATGAACTCTTTTTTTGGTATATAAATTCAAGGATATAGAATGGATTCAAATGATAATATAACTCAAGTCTGGAAAGTCAATATTACCAGAATTTCATTAGAATTTGTTATTAATAATTAAGTTGTTTTTTATTGTGTAGATTAGTTTCGTCTGCTTTTTATTCATTGTTTTAAATCAGTTATGTGTTGGACCTTTAATTACCTCAAAATAAATCTAACATATAAATTAACTTAACTAAATTTAAATTAAATTTAACTTAAAATTTAAATTAACATTAGTTAGAAATTGTTTAAATATTAAAATTTTGTTTAATTAATTTACTTCGTTTTTAAATACAATTTATAAATTTTAGATAATTTTAGGAATTTATTTTGTTTAAAAATTTAGATAAATATAATTTGATGGTTATGGATTTCAACAATTTGGTAAACAGGAAATATATTTGAATAAAAATGACAAATGATGACAAACGTTTGATGAAAATGCTAAAAATGAATGAGAAAATAGATGACGAAAACAATAGTGATGAATAAAATTTATTGAAAACGATGATGGAGATGCAAATTCAGAAAATGGAAATTAATGAACATATTATTTCTAAGTATATTGATTAAAGTATATTAACTTTTTTAAAGTCCTAAACTATAACTGCGAATTTCGTAAAATTATATTGATAATTTAATGTTAAGAGAAATGTTTTTAAAATATTTGATTATTAAAGTTATTTTGAATAATAAGGCTTCTTCAATTATCTATTTTTTCTAAATAAAACCCTAATTAATTTGGTCATAGTGTCGATGATGCTTGTCGTAGTCGTGCGTTCATAATTAAGGTTGTGTAATGTACCGGTATTCGACTAACCGTCGTCAACCTAGGCTTTATTTGTGCTATGATGCCGGATACTTTCTAATTATTATTATTATTATTATTATTATGACTCATTAAAAAAAAGCTTTCGTGTGAAGTATTTGTAAATGTCACAAAATAGATGTATTGTATAAATGAAATGAAAATCACTGTCAGACTTTGAAGGTTTCCTTGTTTATTTGATTATAAATATGTATTACGTAATTTCATTATTTTGTTTAAATTATAAATGAGCTCATTCATTATATCATGCCTGTCTTTTCCAAAAATATAGATAATTCACATAATCTCCCATTGACCTGTATGCGCTGCGGCATAATCCTTTCTGGGTTCTTGTTCAAAACTGACACTTTTCAACATTCCTCGTGTTACGACTGCACCGTTCACATTTTGATATGTGAAACTGGAACTCTCACTACAATTATCAAAATGTATGATAATCGTATGAAATTGTTGCAATCCTTTTCCAAGTCTCAATTCCTCTGTTTAGACATTCCACAATTATTTTACAATAGTTTATCCGAACGAGAAAACTCGAGACTTCAACATTACGACTGGCCTTTCAACATGCTAGAAATGCGAGTTAATAATTTGTTGTTGGAAATCAAAGTTCTTGTGGAAGATTTCCACAGAAATAGAAAGGTTTTGAATAGTGAAAATTTCTGTTTTTCTGAACAAGAACGACAAGAAATTATTGAGCAAGTCAAAGTCAAGGCAAACAAGAACAAAGAAACAATGGAAAAATACAAAGAAGAAATCGAATTGATGAAAATCAATCTAATAGTTGAAATGGAAAAAGTTAATTTTACTCATTGATAAATGATGAAATATTTCAAGAAATGGTAAAATCAATTTATGAAAGTTGGTTAGATTTGATTGGTCGATCCAATTGCATTTTGATGACAATAGAGGAGATTGCTGATAAAAGTAATAAATTAGTGATAGAATGCGACCAGGTTCTGAATGAATGATTTCATGTAATATTATGCCTCAAAAGCAGATTCTATCAAAATGACAATGAACGATTCAAAAACATAATGATGAATAAATTCAATTAAATTACCCGCCCGGAAGAATCGATCGAAACTGCATTGATACCAGCTCCAATTTCAGTAGCTGAGCCCGGGCTTTCAAATAAAATATGTATACTGCATTATTTTTTTCTTTTTGAAAATATATATTTTTAAGTAAATATTACCTTCAAAATATCATTTGATATGTATTATTTTGTTCATTTATTATTAATGAATTATTTTATGTTTAAATATTTAATTTTATAAACCCCAATAATAATTACAGACTATATTATTTAGTGAAATCATATGTCTAATCTTCAAACGAATCTGACAATTTTGATTGGAATGGTCTCCATTTATACAATGTGGCTATGTTGTTTATCAGTTCAGAAAAGAACACAAGAAATACATAAAGTGCCTTTGTTTCTTGTTTTATACGAGTGCTGGGAAATGCTATTTCACCTTATAAATACAATGACAAATCTTATCATAGTTTTTGTTCATTATCTAAACTGGATTTAAACCAGGAAGAACTAGTCATGCTTTACATTTTCTAAAAACGTCAATCCATAACAAATTTTCAATACCAATGAAATTGAACAATATCTAATTTTATTGCTTACACACAATAATATCGAATTTAGATTGTAATTTAGTAAATGAAATTTTCAATGCAACGTTTTACACTGATTTCAAAGTCAAATGAACTCTTTTTTTGGTATATAAATTCAAGGATATAGAATGGATTCAAATGATAATATAACTCAAGTCTGGAAAGTCAATATTACCAGAATTTCATTAGAATTTGTTATTAATAATTAAGTTGTTTTTTATTGTGTAGATTAGTTTCGTCTGCTTTTTATTCATTGTTTTAAATCAGTTATGTGTTGGACCTTTAATTACCTCAAAATAAATCTAACATATAAATTAACTTAACTAAATTTAAATTAAATTTAACTTAAAATTTAAATTAACATTAGTTAGAAATTGTTTAAATATTAAAATTTTGTTTAATTAATTTACTTCGTTTTAAATACAATTTATAAATTTTAGATAATTTTAGGAATTTATTTTGTTTAAAAATTTAGATAAATATAATTTGATGGTTATGGATTTCAACAATTTGGTAAACAGGAAATATATTTGAATAAAAATGACAAATGATGACAAACGTTTGATGAAAATGCTAAAAATGAATGAGAAAATAGATGACGAAAACAATAGTGATGAATAAAATTTATTGAAAACGATGATGGAGATGCAAATTCAGAAAATGGAAATTAATGAACATATTATTTCTAAGTATATTGATTAAAGTATATTAACTTTTTTAAAGTCCTAACCTAAACTATAACTGCGAATTTCGTAAAATTATATTGATAATTTAATGTTAAGAGAAATGTTTTTAAAATATTTGATTATTAAAGTTATTTTGAATAATAAGGCTTCTTCAATTATCTATTTTTTCTAAATAAAACCCTAATTAATTTGGTCATAGTGTCGATGATGCTTGTCGTAGTCGTGCGTTCATAATTAAGGTTGTGTAATGTACCGGTATTCGACTAACCGTCGTCAACCTAGGCTTTATTTGTGCTATGATGCCGGATACTTTCTAATTATTATTATTATTATTATTATTATGACTCATTAAAAAAAAGCTTTCGTGTGAAGTATTTGTAAATGTCACAAAATAGATGTATTGTATAAATGAAATGAAAAATCACTGTCAGACTTTGAAGGTTTCCTTGTTTATTTGATTATAAATATGTATTACGTAATTTCATTATTTTGTTTAAATTATAAATGAGCTCATTCATTATATCATGCCTGTCTTTTCCAAAAATATAGATAATTCACATAATCTCCCATTGACCTGTATGCGCTGCGGCATAATCCTTTCTGGGTTCTTGTTCAAAACTGACACTTTTCAACATTCCTCGTGTTACGACTGCACCGTTCACATTTTGATATGTGAAACTGGAACTCTCACTACAATTATCAAAATGTATGATAATCGTATGAAATTGTTGCAATCCTTTTCCAAGTCTCAATTCCTCTGTTTAGACATTCCACAATTATTTTACAATAGTTTATCCGAACGAGAAAACTCGAGACTTCAACATTACGACTGGCCTTTCAACATGCTAGAAATGCGAGTTAATAATTTGTTGTTGGAAATCAAAGTTCTTGTGGAAGATTTCCACAGAAATAGAAAGGTTTTGAATAGTGAAAATTTCTGTTTTTCTGAACAAGAACGACAAGAAATTATTGAGCAAGTCAAAGTCAAGGCAAACAAGAACAAAGAAACAATGGAAAAATACAAAGAAGAAATCGAATTGATGAAAATCAATCTAATAGTTGAAATGGAAAAAGTTAAATTTTACTCATTGATAAATGATGAAATATTTCAAGAAATGGTAAAATCAATTTATGAAAGTTGGTTAGATTTGATTGGTCGATCCAATTGCATTTTGATGACAATAGAGGAGATTGCTGATAAAAGTAATAAATTAGTGATAGAATGCGACCAGGTTCTGAATGAATGATTTCATGTAATATTATGCCTCAAAAGCAGATTCTATCAAAATGACAATGAACGATTCAAAAACATAATGATGAATAAATTCAATTAAATTACCCGCCCGGAAGAATCGATCGAAACTGCATTGATACCAGCTCCAATTTCAGTAGATGAGCCCGGGCTTTCAAATAAAATATGTATACTGCATTATTTTTTTCTTTTTGAAAATATATATTTTTAAGTAAATATTACCTTCAAAATATCATTTGATATGTATTATTTTGTTCATTTATTATTAATGAATTATTTTATGTTTAAATATTTAATTTTATAAACCCCAATAATAATTACAGACTATATTATTTAGTGAAATCATATGTCTAATCTTCAAACGAATCTGACAATTTTGATTGGAATGGTCTCCATTTATACAATGTGGCTATGTTGTTTATCAGTTCAGAAAAGAACACAAGAAATACATAAAGTGCCTTTGTTTCTTGTTTTATACGAGTGCTGGGAAATGCTATTTCACCTTATAAATACAATGACAAATCTTATCATAGTTTTTGTTCATTATCTAAACTGGATTTAAACCAGGAAGAACTAGTCATGCTTTACATTTTCTAAAAACGTCAATCCATAACAAATTTTCAATACCAATGAAATTGAACAATATCTAATTTTATTGCTTACACACAATAATATCGAATTTAGATTGTAATTTAGTAAATGAAATTTTCAATGCAACGTTTTACACTGATTTCAAAGTCAAATGAACTCTTTTTTTGGTATATAAATTCAAGGATATAGAATGGATTCAAATGATAATATAACTCAAGTCTGGAAAGTCAATATTACCAGAATTTCATTAGAATTTGTTATTAATAATTAAGTTGTTTTTTATTGTGTAGATTAGTTTCGTCTGCTTTTTATTCATTGTTTTAAATCAGTTATGTGTTGGACCTTTAATTACCTCAAAATAAATCTAACATATAAATTAACTTAACTAAATTTAAATTAAATTTAACTTAAAATTTAAATTAACATTAGTTAGAAATTGTTTAAATATTAAAATTTTGTTTAATTAATTTACTTCGTTTTTAAATACAATTTATAAATTTTAGATAATTTTAGGAATTTATTTTGTTTAAAAATTTAGATAAATATAATTTGATGGTTATGGATTTCAACAATTTGGTAAACAGGAAATATATTTGAATAAAAATGACAAATGATGACAAACGT
The DNA here is from genome assembly GCA_022537955.1 of Schmidtea mediterranea. NCBI lineage: Eukaryota > Metazoa > Platyhelminthes > Tricladida > Dugesiidae > Schmidtea > Schmidtea mediterranea. Next base: position 169,809,528 of record CM039680.1, read on the forward strand.
TTGATGAAAATGCTAAAAATGAATGAGAAAATAGATGACGAAAACAATAGTGATGAATAAAATTTATTGAAAACGATGATGGAGATGCAAATTCAGAAAATGGAAATTAATGAACATATTATTTCTAAGTATATTGATTAAAGTATATTAACTTTTTTAAAGTCCTAACCTAAACTATAACTGCGAATTTCGTAAAATTATATTGATAATTTAATGTTAAGAGAAATGTTTTTAAAATATTTGATTATTAAAGTTATTTTGAATAATAAGGCTTCTTCAATTATCTATTTTTTCTAAATAAAACCCTAATTAATTTGGTCATAGTGTCGATGATGCTTGTCGTAGTCGTGCGTTCATAATTAAGGTTGTGTAATGTACCGGTATTCGACTAACCGTCGTCAACCTAGGCTTTATTTGTGCTATGATGCCGGATACTTTCTAATTATTATTATTATTATTATTATTATGACTCATTAAAAAAAAGCTTTCGTGTGAAGTATTTGTAAATGTCACAAAATAGATGTATTGTATAAATGAAATGAAAAATCACTGTCAGACTTTGAAGGTTTCCTTGTTTATTTGATTATAAATATGTATTACGTAATTTCATTATTTTGTTTAAATTATAAATGAGCTCATTCATTATATCATGCCTGTCTTTTCCAAAAATATAGATAATTCACATAATCTCCCATTGACCTGTATGCGCTGCGGCATAATCCTTTCTGGGTTCTTGTTCAAAACTGACACTTTTCAACATTCCTCGTGTTACGACTGCACCGTTCACATTTTGATATGTGAAACTGGAACTCTCACTACAATTATCAAAATGTATGATAATCGTATGAAATTGTTGCAATCCTTTTCCAAGTCTTAATTCCTCTGTTTAGACATTCCACAATTATTTTACAATAGTTTATCCGAACGAGAAAACTCGAGACTTCAACATTACGACTGGCCTTTCAACATGCTAGAAATGCGAGTTAATAATTTGTTGTTGGAAATCAAAGTTCTTGTGGAAGATTTCCACAGAAATAGAATGGTTTTGAATAGTGAAAATTTCTGTTTTTCTGAACAAGAACGACAAGAAATTATTGAGCAAGTCAAAGTCAAGGCAAACAAGAACAAAGAAACAATGGAAAAATACAAAGAAGAAATCGAATTGATGAAAATCAATCTAATAGTTGAAATGGAAAAAGTTAAATTTTACTCATTGATAAATGATGAAATATTTCAAGAAATGGTAAAATCAATTTATGAAAGTTGGTTAGATTTGATTGGTCGATCCAATTGCATTTTGATGACAATAGAGGAGATTGCTGATAAAAGTAATAAATTAGTGATAGAATGCGACCAGGTTCTGAATGAATGATTTCATGTAATATTATGCCTCAAAAGCAGATTCTATCAAAATGACAATGAACGATTCAAAAACATAATGATGAATAAATTCAATTAAATTACCCGCCCGGAAGAATCGATCGAAACTGCATTGATACCAGCTCCAATTTCAGTAGATGAGCCCGGGCTTTCAAATAAAATATGTATACTGCATTATTTTTTTTCTTTTTGAAAATATATATTTTTAAGTAAATATTACCTTCAAAATATCATTTGATATGTATTATTTTGTTCATTTATTATTAATGAATTATTTTATGTTTAAATATTTAATTTTATAAACCCCCAATAATAATTACAGACTATATTATTTAGTGAAATCATATGTCTAATCTTCAAACGAATCTGACAATTTTGATTGGAATGGTCTCCATTTATACAATGTGGCTATGTTGTTTATCAGTTCAGAAAAGAACACAAGAAATACATAAAGTGCCTTTGTTTCTTGTTTTATACGAGTGCTGGGAAATGCTATTTCACCTTATAAATACAATGACAAATCTTATCATAAGAAATAAATATTAAGTAAAGGTTAAATCTGAAAAAATAACCAAACAATAACAAAAATGCTATTTTTAAAAGCAAATTGTTTAAATTTATTTATTTATTTAAAAGTAACCATGGAAATATAAATCTGGTTATAAAATATTGGGTAAATGTAATAAGAATTGTCGATAAAAAGATAAATACAAAGACTAAGAAGTTTCGTAATGAGAATGAGCAATGTGTGGATAATACTCACACAGAAAATCACATTCTTTCAAAGAGGTCATTAAATCTTCTTCCGTCGGCTCGACTAGATCATTTCTAAATGAAACAATTATTATGGGTTATTTCCATTTATATCCCAAATCACTTGAATAGCATTTGAAAAGTCAACGAATTATTGACAATCACACTTGATCGTAAATATTGTAGAGAATCCTCAATCAGCATAGATACTGATTGTGGCCTCGAACGTTTCCGCCTTTCCTCTTCATAATATGCTTTCCTTTGAGAATAGGCCTAAATGTTATTATTAAGCAATAACAAAAACCTAAATAATGATATTGTTGACCTCAATTACGAAGGCTGTGACACAATTCAGAACAATAATCACCGAGACAATCCACCAGGAAATCATGTAAATGTGCACCATCCTAAATTAATTCAATTTAAAACGAAAGGATTCGAACTCTCCCAATTTAGATTGACGAGTATTTACACAATTGAGAAATTCACAAAAATATAAACAAATATGAAATATAAATTAGAATAAATAGTTGTAGAAGTGATTTAGGTAGATCAATACAATAATTATCAGTAAAATTTATAAAAATTTCCCAACACCTTGTTTATCTGTAATCATTATACGCAAATATTTAAAACGATTAAATTCTAACTTTTAAAAATAATTATTTAAATTTTAATAAACTTTAAAATCTTTTTTATGTCGAAGACTGAATCATTTATATAAATAAAATGTAAATAAACAACAATGTTAGCCAATTTCAGCAATGTTTATTCATAAAATGAAATATGAAATGTTTCGACAGAAAATCGGTCCTGATCACTCATAACCAAAATTTAACTAGATTTTCGCTTTCTCCTATTCTTCTCTGATTGATATTTTCTTTCACTCAACTGTAATCAACAAATATATTTATTTAAACAAATTTCCAAAATATTTTTCCAATTAGATTTACCAATATTATTAGATTAAAATAAAAGCTTTTAAATTTTTTAAAAATCAAAAATTATTTATTTAATTCTAAGAAAATTTTTTTTAATATTTTAAAATCGAATTTGCATATTATAAAAAAAAGTAGATAAATATATAAAAACTTTATTATTCCTTTATTAGATTTTGGATTTTCGAAAATTAATAATAATAAAACCAATTTTTCATCGAAAACTCAAATATGCCGTTTTTCATGATAATATCTTAATTAATTTTCTATTTTTTTCGTGTCTGTAAGCGCACTTGTTTTGTGATTGGTGATTGAATTTGATATTATTGAACTTTGGAATTCGAGAAGTCGTATTAAGACTTTTTAGTGAAATTTTACTTTTTATAAATTGAGATTTTTCTTAAAGATTTTGAATTTCAACTTATAAAATAAACCTTTTGGAATTATATTTTCTTCTGTCAATTGTTGGTTGAACAAAACATAAAGTTGTTAAGATTTAAAGGGGTCAGAAAGATAGCTTTATTGGATGCGGTATTGGAACAAATCGTGATGAGATAGAAAATATTTGGCATCATTCAAATTAAAATGAGCTTTAAGCAGCACCAGAATAACAACTAGTTTGGTCAAATGAAGCGCCATTAAATTTCTAGGACGTGCAACAGGTATTGTTTAGGAGTCTGGAGATAGAGTATAATTACTATGCCAATTTATGAACATTATGAATTTCTCGTGCATGAATTTGGCTGCCAAAGATTTGATAGATTATTTCATGAACATTCTAACAGAACTAGGTTACAATTTGACTACAGCTCAAAGTGACGAAGCAAAACAGACGAGAATTGAATAATCCTACTGATTGATGAGAAACTCTATATTGTAAAAATTTCAATTATTGATGCAGCACAAATATTTATATTGCATATTGGCTATTTCGAATAGTATCAGTATGACAAGATGTCAGTGATCCAATAGAATTCAATTGAAATCTTCCATTTTGATTAATATTTTGTGTTTTCTGTGGCGTCATTTTAATTTCTATGGTAATCGATGGCTTGGATTTTATAAAATATAGGTCAATAAAAAAAATATTGTCAAAAAAAAACCCATTATAATAAGGCATGTCAGAAATAGGTTATGAAAAATGCATTGAACTGAAACCTACTAACTTGCTATTTACAGCTTGTTCAAAGGCCACCATGAAAACTGACCAGTTATTGACAATCAGGAGGCACCAGAGCACCACAATAGATGACTAAAACCCCATGAAAATAAATAAATAGGCATAAAATACATACATAGAAATCATTAAAATTGATTCCATAATATCCCAATTGTTGGTATGATCCGCATTCTGTGGCACTAGTATTGAAATGAAAATGTCAATAGTAAAATAAGGACGGGTTACTTTTTGATAAATTCATAGTTAATTTTGCCATAAAATATATTCATGCCCAATAATGCATAAAAGTAAAACAGGAGTAACATTATTCCGATCACTGACTTCATTCGGAATGGAATGTCAAACAACGTATTTATGATAGGTGTCAACGATGGGAAAAATAACACTATTCTAGCTGCTCTGGCTAAGATGAGGAGGTTAGTAATCCGAGGTAAATCCCATGCTGATATTTGTCCGAAAATATAATCCTTTCGAGACCTCGAATAATCATACAAATTATAAAAATTCTATTTATTATTATTTGTATTATTATTATTAATATTATTATTATTATTAATATTATTATTATTATTATTATTATTAATATTATTATTATTATTAATATTATTATTAATATTATTATTATTATTATCATTATTAATATTATTATTATTAATATTATTATTAATATTATTATTATTATTATTAATATTATTATTATGATTACATGGTCTTCATAAGAACAGTCTCCAGAATTTTCATTGCCTGTTGATTAAGGAGGTTAGGAAGTACATTGAGAGAATAGAAAATATTCTAACCAAAATTGAAGTAGTAATGAAAAAGTCGAATCTACAGCCTTGGCGACTAAAATATGTTCGACAGCCCATTGCAAAATATTTACCAATTTGTTCAAATATGTAAATGAAAATGAAAAACCAATTGAAAACCTAAAATTTTATAATTCACTATTAAAACTATCATATAAAATGAATGCAATCATGATTATTTCAATATCAGTGAAAAGAAATTTACAATTTCTACAACTGAGCGAACATAAAAATGTTATACCAGAGAGGTGTATAAAGTGATACAATTGTGTTAAAGTTTCTGGGTGCAATGATGAAAAAACAAATTGACAATGTCAATTAAATGTCCAAATCGCTACAATCGGTCCAGGTGAATATTTTATCATTGATGATGTTCTCTATAAGTCGTGTTATATTTCTGGATCTTAGTCGCTATAGGCATCATATTGGAATTCAGCAGTGGCGATTCATTTAAATATTTGTATTATTGGTCAAAGTGCAATTGCTCAGTAGAATGTCATTGCACAACTACCATCGAAAATCTACATCGTAAACGAGTCCGTTCCTCAATAAACGAGGCCCTTATTAATCAAGGAATTACCCGTTACGAGTACATTTATTAAAAATGTTTGCCCGAATTTTATACGGACAAATGAAAAAGCATATTTTTAATTTTATATATTTTTCATCAAAATATGAGCCTTTACATTCTATAACTTTACCCAGCGGTTTAAAAATTGGTTGTGCAATTATTATAAAAATTCTTGGTTTTAATTGTCACTTTCAATATTGAATATTTTATTTCTCATATGATTATCTAAACTCAGAATTAAGTTAAAATCTGTTGAAAATGGCCTAGTGAAAAGAGTCCAAGAGACATAATCTCAAACAAATGCTCTGTTATCTTGTCAAAAGTCATTTTTTTCAAGTGAGGTCGAACTTTGTTTTAATGAAATAAAATCTGCACTCCTTTCACGAATACCGGCTGTTTTTTTCAAAAACTCTTCTTGAACTCGATTTAGTTGACTGCAGTAAATTCCAATCATAAATATTTATATAAATTGGCCTTCCAGATAGTGGTTTACTTTCAAGCTTAATCATGTGAAATAATCTTTTCCGAATTCTTTATAAATATTTTCAGGCTTCTGATGCGTTAGAACCAAGTTTGTACTCAAAAAACCACACGCGTGAAAAATTAATTTTTTTCAGCTAGCATGAGGAGAAAAAATACAGAATAGTCTTAAATGGTTTAAATGAAAAACTGACTTTTTGATGACTTATCAATGCACCTGTTATGCACAGTCATCAATGGGTCAAACCAACATAACCGAAAGATTGAAATTTTGACTAATCTAGATCCCTTTCAATGAAGAATTAGACCTTTTCTATCTTTTTTTATTCATGGCTTTCATTAATTGTTGATCATTTAAACATCAATTTCTAGCCTTAAATGTCGAAAAACTGAATTTTCGACTCAATAAAAATCATAATATTTGACTATAAATTCATAATATTTCGTAAATTTTTACCATAAATTTGGCATTTTTGTTAAGTTAATCTAATATTGATGGTTTTTGAACCATTAAAACAACAATTTGAAATAGCTATTGAAATAATATGACCTTGACGGGGGGTTGTGCGACTAACATGTTTTCAATGCAGAAAATTTATGTTACAGAGAGAAATTGGTAAAACATTAATAAAGATAAATAAATTATGTTAAGAAAACGAATCCAGATCAAAGATGAACAAAAAAAATGATTTAACTGATAGATTTTCAATGATTTAAAATAAAGAAACAGCTTAGATAGTCAAAGTCAGAACTTTGAACAGTTTTAAAAACCGATGGCAATATTAAAATATATTTTAAAAGTATTTTGGTTTGTATTTAACAAGAATTTCCTACACTGAATTTTCAATGAAATTACATGGAATAAAACTTTCTTTAAAAGAAGTCAGGAAAGGCACATCTAAAACCGGTTCTGAGCTAAATATTGTTGTGAACCTCTGGTGTAGATCTAAATATTATTATAGAGCACCTGTTTGGAATTGTGACATTTGCTGATATCATTACACTCGATTGGCAAATTATTATTATTTCAACGCCAAATCATATCAATATTTTATTGAACTGAAAAATTGGACTTTGATTTATGTTTTCATAATTGCTAACCAGCACAATGTGCACGTGTAAATCGATCAATTCAATACATTGACACCTGGATGACCGCTTTTGAGTTTTACACAACACCAATCAATCAATCTATCATTGTTGACAAAATTGTGTATGGATTGAGGGGATGGCAGGGAAGGGCATGGGAGGTCAGGAGATGGCAGGGAAGGGCATGGGAGGTCAGGAGATGGCAGGGAGGGGTTTATATCAATGTGCATATCAAGAATTGACTTACTCGGTATCGAAATGAACTGTAAATGTATTTATGACAAAATATAAAATATATCGATAAATATATGCAGAAACCTGCCGATATTAACAGCACTGAAACAACAATTAATTGATGAAAATTCACAAACGAGCAGAGTGTATAATTTATCAAGCATGGCATTATATATATATATATTGTATATATATGTGTGTGTGTGTGTGTGTGTGTGTGTGTGTGGTAATTAAGTGAATCTTACATCTAGGATGATCGATGCCACTTCTTCGTCGGGGAACTTGTAAGATACATCAACCTAAAGGTAACTTGTGAATATGATATTGGGCAATTGAAGCAATAACTCACAGCGATCACTATGACATTGGAAAAACAAATCCCAAGACCAATTATCTCAAACCATTTAGACAATAAGAATCGTTGCAATTTCAAAACTCGTCTATCTTGATATTTTGGAACAGGGAATTTCTGGGAGATTATTTGTTTATTATTAATTAATTTATAATCATTATTATTAATATTATTTTGATGTAATAAATTTTATTATAATTATTATTATTTTAATTTCTATTAATAATTTTTATAATTATTATTTTTGACTCATTATTACGGTATTTATTTTTATTATTTTTTAAAAAATTTTTATTTATTAAAAATTATTATCTTATCAGTATTTAATTTATTATTGTAATTATTATCTTATCAGTATTTAATTTATTATTGTAATTATTATCTTATCAGTATTTAATTTATTATTGCAATTATTATTTTTGACTAGTTATTACTATTTTTATAATTATTATTATCATTATCATTGTTTAAACTTTAAAAAAATGTCGATATCGGAATCAATTTTAAAAATACAATTCAAATAAATTATTATATGAGCCGATTTTCGCAGTCTTTATTCATAAAGTAAAATATATCACTCCAATATAAATTTTAACTTTCTTTTTTTCTGCCTTGCTCTTCATTTGATAAAATAAATATCATTATCTAATGTTGATAAGGAAACAGTATTATTTATTATATTTTTTCCCCCAAATTTTCTTAATAAATTCATTCGAAATACTGAAACAATTTAAACAATTAATATTTCCACTGATAATTAATTATAAAACTCCAAATAATTTTTGGAAATCGGAATTATTTAATACTTTTAAATATTAAAATATTCACTTAAGAAATTTATTAACCAAATGTACCATTTTGGATTCTTTGTGTTCATCCAAAGGTCCTAAGATGTGTTTGAAATGATTCCAATCAACAACTTCAAATCCAATTAAATTTATAAGCTGCAAACAGAAATTTTAAAAGTTCAACAAAAACAATTCAGATATTTTATATAGACCTTGATCATTTCCGTTTTCCTCCAGCTGCATATGGAGGCGCTATTGATGACGGATTTCAATGTCTCAATGTCTACTTCATCTCTGGTAATTCAAGGAAATAAGCTTGAAAATTATTAATAGAGAAATAATAACTGATAAATGCCATCTAATTTTGCTAGATAATTCCTTAGAACTTCAAACATTGCTCGTGTTGCAACGCGTCTACGAAATAATGACGCTTGCATAGACTCCTATTAATCGATTTTACTATTAATATTATTATTATAAAAAATAATAAAAATACTAATAATAATAATAATAATAATAATAATAATAATAATAATAATAATAATAAACTTACTAAAACATGACCACGGAATTGATCAAATATAATGGCGATCAAGACATTCATGAATACGAAAATTCCAACTGCCATAAAAAAAACAAAGAAAAAAAATGCCAACCGATTGTCATTATAGACTTTAATCATTGCTAAAAATAATAGGGAAATCAGTGGGGTAAAGAAATTCATATAAATTTACCGTCAGGATTATTGGCAGTAGTGAGCAACACAAGCAATGTGAAGAATGCATCGTAGAAAGATTTATATTTTTCATCATATGCTTGCTATGAAAATGATTTAATTACTAGTGATAACGGGCATGCAAATAAAAAAAGATTTTTGATTAAGTTATTAAAATTTTATTAAAATTTTATTAAAATTTTAATTGATTCTCATCACAACCGTGGAATGAATCTTTTCCTAATTATGCATCATATAGTGCGAGCCTATTTATCCAGAGCCAAGAAGGGTGTAAAACTCTCTCATTGTTATTACTAGTCACATGGGGTTGTGGGGAGTATTAAAATTTACCTATATTAAAAGATTATATTAGCGCGATTCGCTTTTTCTGTGATGAGAAATGTTGCTTCATCTTTCTAAATTGACAAAAGTCCATATTTTGACAATCAAGACCAAAATGACAACATAAATATAATGTTACATAACAGTAAAAGGCAATCAACATTGTAAGATGTATTGTTTTTGGTATGTTGAAAATTAATGAATATTTCTTAGAATATTATTTATATTTATTATTTGAAAATTGTTTTGTTTAAATCTTTTATGAAATAAAATTTATTCTTTTAACAAACATATTATATAACCGCTTGTACAATTTGTTTTTGAAAAATATAAGATATGATAGAAAGTAAAATTACAAAAATTCTCGTTTGATGAAAATTTTATTATTATATTTATCAAGTTCACAGCATTACCGGTAGTTTCAATGAGGAATCTTACTAATATTTTATATTTTATTAAATTTAATAAATATCCTTTTCAGAGAGTTCTTTTTTAAAATTAATAAAGAAGTTATGTCGGATGAATACTGTTTGACAAAGACTGGTTATAAAATGTGTAAATATTTATTGATATAGATCTTATTAACCAAATAAGTGAGAGCTCGAATAGAGGACCGTTCATAAATGACTTGACACACCTAGGGAGTCAGACATTTGTGATGGTGTATGACAATGGCGAGAAGGTTTTAGAAATGTGACAGATACATATCAGATCTACAAATATATTAGGCCACAAAGACTGAGTTAAATGGAGAGAATGTAAATTAGATGAATTAAGAGGAGCTTGATCTAAATGGAATATCCGTTGCACAAAATGAAGAAATCCCTTTTTCCCCAATCATTCCATGAATGAGTAGTTTTTTTAGCCATGGGATAATGGATGAGCATAAATTTTGTTAAATTTTTGAAAATTATTTTTGAAGTTTTTTTCATTATTAGAATCGACTGTACAAATGTTTTTAATTTTATATAAAGAATGCTATTACTACTATGTCCATTTTTTTTTTCCAGCTTCAAAATTTAAAGAATTTTTATAGTTTTAACATATAACATTAATATATTAATATGATATGCTGAACATTAAATTTTCAAATTTAATAATTATTATTCCAATTAGAATAATTTGGTGATTTAACAATGTTGGAAAACGTTTTTAGGGGGATCTCGAACTTTGCAGACGTATATTCAAAGGGGATTTGACTTTTTGTAACGAAATGCAACGAAGGAATGGGTGGATTAAAAATCGTCTTTATCGTGTGACGTCATTCATGCATGGCCCTTAGGAATCCTTGCAAAAGAATACAGTACTATCACATGTAATAATATTGACAAAACCATTTCCATATGTTAAAGTTTTTTTATTGAAAAATCGAAAGTTGAAATTTATTCATAAAAATGCTATAATTGTATAATATAAATATAATAATAAATATAATATCACAAAATATTGTTCTATCATGCCATTGTTGCCATGTCATTAGAAAGTGCATCAATGATAATGAGTGCAAATTCTGTGAATGCGCATTTACAAATGAGCGATAATTCATTCTCTGAAACTAATATGAAATATTCAACAAGAAAATTAGTTCTTTGGTCGAAATGTTAACAATTTTCTAAGTGAGAAAAACTAATTAATTTTTACTCCAATATTTTTTTTTGTTTATCGTTTTGTTCTCCAATTATTTTTTAGACTTAAATAAAAAAATGTGGCAGTTGAATACAAAGTTTCCATGAATATATTTAGATTGTATGAAGTAAATTGTTGGGGGACAAAAAATTCATAAATTTATTATTTCATACGATACACTCTTTCATACAACAATGTGTTCCAAAAAAATTACATATTATAAAATACAATTACGTTATTTTTCCGTGACTTCTCGAATTGAAAATAGTGGTTTGATAGCGCTTTGTTCATTCTAGTTTAAATGGTTTTAAGAAAATTATTTTGTCCGAAAAACTCCTGAAATTTACATGACGCACGTTGATGATGTAATATTTTACTGTTCAAGGTGTGATATTAATGTAAAATATACGTAAGTTATTAAAACGTTAATGCAAATATCCTAGTCATTTGAATTTTCTGGAAAGTTTGTTTAAAATTAGGTTTTTTAAAAAATTTTATATAATAAAATGTTTAAGAATAGTGGAATTGAAAATAATTTATCTTAAAATAATTTATATTTTTATATTAGAAAACACCACTCGAACTTAACTTATACTACTATATATGTCGAGAGATTCTCTGTCATCATCAAGTAGAATTGAAATAAAGCTATATAGATTTTCTTTTGCCAATATTTATATTAATTTTTAAAAATCGCAAATCAACAAATTCATTAATTTTTTAAAACATTCTATTAAAAATATAAATTTCTAATTTTTAAAAAAGTCAAAAAAAATTTAACAAACATTTTTATAGAATATTAATAATTTTTTACATTCCTATATATCATTTTATACATAATTTTTCCATGCACACTTCAAAGATAATACAAACACAGACAAAATTAATCAATTACATCAATTGACAGTGATCAAGAACTTGAGGAATAACGATGAAGGAAACTATGTAAATTCTTTAACACGTTCCGTGCTACGGCAATTGTTGAAGATTTTTTATTGAGGCCGTGTGGGGCGTATACAACATACACTTGAAAGATTTTTAAAAAGTAGTTTAAGACGTTTTTTCAATACTACAAAGCTTTAATTAACAGGAAAAGGATATAAATTTTAATATGCTTTAGACCAGTGATTCTCAAACAGGGGATCGCGACCACAGGTGTGGTCGTGGAGAGTATAAAAATGGCCGCGCGATAATGAAAAATTAAATTCCAATGTTTATAAAGTTGAAATTTTTCGTAGAAATTTTAAAAATATTTTAAATTTTTTTTCTTACCAGAATATTGTAAAGAGGTTTGTGTAGTTGGAATCAAAAACCGTGAAACATCTTTGTAGGCAAAACTATGTATGTAATTGAAAATTTGTCATGTTTGATCAGAAATTTAAAAATATTTCAATTTGCTTTTTTCCAAGAAAAATTTAACAAAATTTTCAAGTTTTAAAAATGTCAACTTTAGTAAATTAGAAAATAGGCTTGTTAACGTCGCGTCGAATATGAGAATTAGTTTGACTAATTCGGTAGAAGGGAAAGTAGATAAGTTGGTTAAGGAGCGTGAACTACATAAAAGCCATTAAGACTTAAAACATATTTTTAAAAAATGTAAATGTCTTGTTATTATATTATGTATTGTTAAAATGAAAATTTGAATCAACTATTTTGGTTTTAATGCTTATTTAATGTATATAGTACCTGCAGAACTTCTTCTTTTTAATAATATATATATATAAACATTTTGTCTAAATATTAATGCAAAGATTTGAAAATCAAACACATGGTGGTCACGAAATCATTGGCCATTGATTTTTGTGGTCGCATTGTCATGGATTTTGAGAAACGCTACTTTAGACAAAGCAGCGGGGCACGGAACATGTTAGCAAATTTTAATTAATGGAATTAGAGATTAAATTATTGTTGACTGACTAACACTTCATAGACGCTGTGTCAAAAATTTTAATTTACCTTAATAATTTTACAACAGGAATATTTTTTTTAGATCAATGGTGAATATTAATTTTTCTAACTTCATTGAACCTTTTGATTCTCAAACTATTTTTTTATCAAATATTTAAAAAGATAACTATTTGATATCAAAAGCAAGCGAGGACCCTTTATGAATATTATTTAATGTTAAAAGATATCATATTGAATGTGGTTGAAGAGCTGTGTATTTTGACTATGCTCAAATAGTGTTACTTAAAGTGAAAAAGAAATAAGTAATAAAGATTAAAAAGAAGAAATAATGATAATAAACGATAAATGTGAATCAAGCATCATTAAGATAAAACACGTAAAGCTAATTTCCAAGTAAATGTGTCCTGTTGTGTGATATAACCACACAACACAGGGACACACAGGAACATAATCACTATTAAAATTCCAAACAATTCACAAAAATGAGGAAAATAATTAACACTATTCGAACCTACTCAGTTATTTTAAAAATAATATTTATCTATTGTCATCTAATAACTCATTAATTTTAAATTAATAAGCGTCTTCAAAAATATCCTTAATCTAAAAAAATTATATTTATCTTTTGAACATTAAAGCCTTATTTAGTGTTGACAATGCTAAAAATAAAAATTTGTGAACTGGAAATTATGGGTAATTAATAACAAATAGTTGATTCAGTGATATGATCTGTAAAATTATCATAATGATTATATTGAGACAGGTGATGAAATGATATTTCAATATGAACGCATTCCAGGTCCATAACTTGCACTGAATGCATGGAAATTCTGCACATTTTTTAATGGCATTCAAATTATGCAAACAAAATTTTTCAAACTTTGACTAGAATTATTTGCATTAAAAATTTCAACTTGGAATGTAACAAGGAAATTAGAAAAAGGAAATGTAAATAACATTTTATGTAGATAAACAAAATTAATCAATATTAACCTTAAAGTTTTAAAGATGTCTTATAAAAACTCGTGATGACGCCGTTTGCACTTCCTCGTAATAGTTTATACGTTATAAGTGCTAATGTGCACATTTCTACATCTGCAAAGTTAGATGCTAATACTTAACAGTGGAAAGAACTATACTTGAAAATAACTTTTTAAAAACACTAATTAGGCCTAATTCGAATTTGAGAACTAAGATTGGAATTACCTCAAAATCCAATTAATTTAATTTCGAAATACAAAATTATCTTTGAATACTTATGCAGGGATAATGTGCATAGATCATTGTTAAGTTTCAAATTCCATCAAAAAGTAAATTATTGTATCGCTCCCGGCTTACTTATATAAGTTAAAATAACATGCAAGCTCACTGTAAATTGCTTTGGATAGTTTGGCTGCATGCGCATGTTTATTAATAGCCAGATCAAGTGATTAAAAGTAACAATAATAATATGGAAATTTTGTACTGAAATAAATTGGTAATTGTAGATTGTTTATTTGATATTATAGTTCGAATATTTTCTTTTTAATTTCAACCATTTTCATATAAATTCAATTACTCAATCAAAATTGAATTAAAATTGCTTTAATATATTTTTTATAAAGTGATGAGATAAATTAAAAAATTTTCGACATTTAAAATAGAAAAAAATACATTAATCGAAAACTGAATGAAGATAAATAAAATAATAACAATAAAGTATTCCCAAATATAGTTAGCGTTACCATGACTATCGGGGGATTTTTAACCCTTAAATGTATAGTGTTACCATTTGGTAACATAGCAATATTTCGTTTACAACAAGGGTGGGCAACCTTTTTTGGGCAGGGAGCCGTATGAAAATTAAAATAGTTTGAAGGGCCGCATGCTATTTTGTTTCAATAATCAAGAATTCTAAGCCGGATCAGACAATAAAATCAACACATTTTGAGCAAATTAAAAAACTATAATGATATAACATACTGAATAGTTACTAGTGAATAACTCGTTACTAGTAGCTAGGTATGGCTATAGCTGCTAAACTGTAAAGTTTTAGCAGACACGTTACATTTGCCAACAACGAAAACAGTAAAAGTTACTAGTGTTAATTTAACATTATTTTAAAAACCGTTATAACAATTGCGGCGATAATAATAATATTATAATACAAAGATTTGTAACGATATCGAAAATAAACCTTTGCCCTGGGGATCACAACTAGTACAAGAAAACATCCAACAAGAACAAAAACAGAGGAAAGGTTATTTCTGAATGAAATGTAGGAAAATAATATTTCTTTGCATTTTTTTTTATTTGTTTACGCAGTTTTAAAAAAATATGTGAAAAGTCTAAAGGGCCGCATAAAACGTCGCCGCGGGCCGTAGGTTGCCCACCCCTGGTTTACAATATATGTAAACATTTAATGAAGTCATTTGGCAACATAAAAGAGCTTGTGTAATAAATAAAAAAGTTTATGTAATATTTTTTTCTGCTATTTTTCCAGAGATATGTACAATAAAATTACAATAAAAAAATTGGGCATTTAATGGTTAAATCAATAATTTAAATTTATTGAAAATAAGTATAGCATAGTATAACAGTTGTAAAAAAATGATTGTTTAAGCATAATTCGACAAAAAAGTCGACGTTCAATAATTATTGAATAATAAATGTCAAGCGATCAAATAAAATTAAGGATTATTAGGCAAAGATTCAAATCAATGTTTTATTTAATTAAATAATTTGTATATCAGTTTTAAAATATATAGTAAGCCAAATCGGATAAATGATACATCATTCGATAAGGGAAAATCGATTTCCAGATAATATTAAAGTAAAAACAAAATGTGTTCGATTGAAATTAAAATTTATTGTGAAATTTTAAATGTTGAATATACTGATAAATTGCATTTATTTATTTTTATCGATTTTTAAATAACATTGAAATAAAAATGTCAATTTATGAATTAAAAATAAATTGTATTGTAAAGTTTTTGATTAATTATATAATGATTAAGCAATAAGATGGCAAAAATATGGTGTAACTTTTGTGAGCCATGTGTAGAAAATGTTGTACGTTTAATTATAAGTTGTAATTTTCGCTTTTCGAATTACATTTGTGTAAATCAATGATTCCCACAGTGATCTATAATATAGGACTATATCGACCCCTATGGGTCAACTCCGAACTACAAAACGGTTCATTACAGTAAAAAAAAATTATGGGTGCATGAGATGTAAATGGGGCTCTACGACAACGAATCGAATTTATGCATGTCTTTACTTTAATTTTGGTTTTCCATAATTGGAATAATTCACTTAACACTTTCTTATAATAGATATAAATTACCGATGACGTAAACATATAATGTTACAAGAAGATATAATAAAAACAAGTAAAAATGAAGAACTTAAGACGGAGTTTAAAAAAGAATACTAGAAATTCTGGTTTAAAAAAGATATATCCAAAATGGAATATAAGGAAAAATCTTTTTTATCTTCATATTTCATGGGAAAGAATTTCAATTTGGTTGCAAATATCATTACCAAAAACAGAAACAGGTTGAAGCCAAATATGGAAGCTTTTTAATCATATTTATCTATCTCATTTAACGAATTGATTTTTCAGTGTACCTAGTTTATGATAATGGTTATTGATTTACACTTTATGTCGTTTTAATTGATATATAACTATAAAAATACACACATTTTCAGTTTACAGTTTCATTCTATACTATCAAAGTGAAAGTTTCCATGTAGTTTATTTTTGATGCTTTTATAGATGTGCTATTTTAGGAAATCAGGGTGTCAATCAAAAACCGAAAATCTTGTCAAGAGGTCTACTGAACAAAAGGTTTAGGAGCCTCTGGTGTAAATAATTGTTGAATTTTTATCTGTGTTTTTTTCTTTCAATTTATAATAATAGTTTTTGATATTGAAAAAATTTTTGTAGTGTATTTAATATTTTGAGACACAGTGTGATTGTCCTTATTGCACATGCGGTGGTACGGCGCTGGTGACAATTGGATTTCATACATTAAAATTATCAAGCATTCACAAACCATATCCTCGAATCCATTGAAAATCGACACTGCAATCAGAGAGAATGCAACCAGCCACAATGCCAGCAGAATGAATGCACTAAAAATGTCAGCAATCGTTTTGCTGAGAGACTTCAGAACTTTTTTCATTAATTGTGATTTCTGCATTGCGAAAAACGGCCGGAAAAATCGACGCAAACGAAAAAACTGGCCACACCAAACAAAATTATGTAATATTAAAATGAGAATCTTTTTACACCTTACGTAAACTTGTTGCAGGCCCATGCTGACAAAAAGATCAATCCAATAGACAAACATCAGCACGAATAAACAAATGAGCCAGGGGTTTTTCAGAGAGGCCTTGTATCCAAACAAATACACCTAATAGTAATGTGAGAATTACAGTGAAATAAGAAATGAAATCAGATAAATAAACACCTGAAAGATGGCATCAGATAAAATAAATATAATGAAGATAATCTCCAGTGATATTGTAAGTGCAAAAGGTACAGGAGTGCCAAGTACGATCGTTTCGTTGACAGTGAAATTAGTTTTAACACTCAGTGATGATGGGAATTCTAAAAAGGCCAAAAAATGAAGACTGACTATGCTGAATACCAGAGCAATTGTCCAATAGTTCGAATGAAGTAATTTATATATTTTTAACGAATTTTCATCAATTTTATGATGAATTGATCGATACTAGAACCATAAAAATAATAAAATGTCTATCGGGATTCCATAGGATACTCTCATACCTCTTCAGCATCCTCTAGAAAACACGATGCTTGCTGTTCCACCAAAGCTAAAATAACATTATTAAATTTTCTTTGGTGAATTAAATAGTTAATTTAATTCACTAAAGATATTTAATATATAAAATTATCATATATTATTATTATATTATTATTATTATATTATATTATTATTAAATTATTATTATATTATTGTATATAAAAATAATTTTTTTATCTGAAAAATATTTTTGAATTATTTTTAAACTAATAATTAATTTTTAATAAATAATATTATTATTAATTAAATATAACGACAAAATTAAAATAATTATATAAAACAATTTTTTTATTATTTGAAAAATATTTTTAAATTATTATTAAAAATTTTTTTAAATAATTTTGAAATTAATATAATTTATATTTAAACTAATAATTAATTTTTTAATAAATAAAATAATTATTATTAAATGAATGTAAAGCCAAAATTAGAATAATATAATATATATTATATTATTATAAAAAATTTTTTTGAATTATTATACTAAGGAAATTAAAAATTTAATTTATTATTAAAAATTTTTTAAAAAAATTTAAAATACAAAAATAATTTAAATGTTTTTCAAAAATAAAATAATATTTTTTAAAAAGTATAAAAATATTTATTGAAATTCTTTCCATTTTTGAATTTGTGAATTTATTTTAAAATTAAACAAACATCTAGATTGCAGCATTCCAATTAAAACTAATTTTAATGGCACTCAAGAGTACTTGTACATAAATAATTATATAATGAAAATTTAATATTTATGTGATAATTCAAAACAATTTTTTATTATTTGCATAAGAATTATTCGATTTATAAAATTAATTCCAATAAACACATTAGTGACCAATAAAATCCCATTTTAAGAAAACAACTAATAAATATATGTGCTTCAAATTACTACACCAATTGAATATAATTTATTTCAAATATAATACAATGAAAATAGTAATTAGTTGCTTATTTCTTTCATAATCAAATTAAAATAGAAACAAATAATCACCGTCTAGACACATAATTGTCTTGTAATTTTAAATTAACTAATAATTTTAAATTTATTAAATCTCATTTTTGGGAATTAATTACTTAAAAAAATTAAAATTTCTAAAAAATTCCGTAAGTAAAAATTAAATTTTGACTATTTAAATACAAAGAAAATAAATTACTTGGAGTAATAAAATTTTCAGTAGAAGTATTGACCTGAAAAATAAAAAACACATCACAGTTTAATCAAATTAATTATTTAGAAAATTTATTTAAAAATTATAAAGTTCAAAATTTATCATTTTGAATATTTAATTTTTACTAAAGTTCGAAGTATAAGTAACAAAGATTACTCACACTACCGTAATCCTTCATACTAGAAATCATGTATTATATATAAATATTATTTAGCGCGCCTTTATTTCCGAAATATTTAAACAAATTACAAGGTAGTTATTTAAATTTAAAATACTAGTTTAATTTTCATAACACTAGATTATTTATTATTTTATGAAATTGATTTTAGTGAAATCATTTATTATGCGTATTTTTGCGATATCTAAAACATCAATTGTCAAATTAATTTTTATCAAGAAATATATTTGACAAATTAAATAAACAAAATTAAATATCCAGAATCCAAATTTACCCTGGTAGCATTTTTATATCGATTTAAATTTTAGTTTAGAAAATTTATAACAAATTTTAAAAAAAAATTAACATGAATTACTTAAAAATAATAAATAAAAATTAAAGTAAGTATGAACAGATTTAATGTAAAACTCTCGCATTTTATAGGTAGGTGATTTTTTGTGAGACCAACAAATTTTTTTGATGTACCCACTCATTATTCTTTAAAAAGTTTTGTTTTAATCGATGATGATATCAATAAATTTCATTAGCCAAAAATATATTTTATAGTTATGAATAATTGGTAACAACATTTTTTCATCTGGATCAATAAAAGGCAACATAATTTCTTCTTCGACTAAAACCTTAACACTTTCCTCTAACGAGTGTCCAAACGAGTGATTTTTTCCCTGCAATCAATTGATGTTATCTCATCAGCACTAATTAAATCATATTATTTTATACTAAATTTCCCATTTGAAGTTTATTTTAATAATGAGTAACCCATGCATACAACTGCTGTGTACAGATAGGCAATCAAATATATATCGAACAAGTTTTTGTTACAGAATTCCTATGAAGTACGCATATAACTAGATGTTACCACTATACACCCGAAGGAAAAAAACTTTGATAATGTGCACTAGCGGTTGGAATGTCAGCAAAAGGTGAGTTTCTTTGCAAAGACTGTTAATGTTCTGACATACCCTTTGGTTCATGAACTATCAAATATGGTCAGTTGGGGCATTCATCTTATTGATGCTGCCATATTGTTGGGTTCTGGTAAGGGTACTGTTTGTATGTATGTTAATACTTCAACGACATAATCGTCATCTGATGGAAATAATTTCGCTTCGGCATAAGTTGGTTGTGCCAATAAATAGTGATGAATTTGAAATTGCACTTCCAGCCTTGATATTAGGTGCTCTTGAATCCGATTCTTTACTTTCAGTGCTCTGAATATATCAAGGTCTTTGTAAAATTCGTGTTTGAAGAATTCAATTTGTTGATGCAGCTCAAATAAACGTAAGCACAATTTAGTTAAATCATTTCAGTTGGTATACAACTTTCACTAACTAATTATATTTGGAATTTCTAATTTATATTTTCAGATCATGGATATCCTGTTGTATTCGGTCCTATTAAAAAGATTTGGGGGTTTGATTATTCTAACTCTTACAGGTTGTATTCTACTAGACCTTTGACTATCAAAGAAAAAATTTATTTGACTTATCATATTGATACAGGAGTCTTCTACTCATTATAGTATATAAAAATTAATAAGACAAATCCATCAATTCTGTAATTCTAGATTATTTTAGAGTTATTATTGCAACTATTTGGCAGGAAATATTTCTCTGGCTCCGTGTGTTCTTTAAACACCACTAAAGTAACTCAACACAGTAATAATTTCTATTGATACAAAATTTTCACAACAATTCAAAATTTCCAATAAATTATCACCGACAGAGATCCCTATGGGAAGTCGCCTTTAACATCTTTAAAACACCCTTGAAACACTCGAACTATTCTTGCAACAAGTCTGATAAGCTTCTACGCAATCTCTCTTTTGTTACAAATTTTCTTTTTCAATATTCTAAAAATTTACGAGCTAATATGATAATTTCTTATTTTCATTTAGATTTTGTTAATGTGATTTCTAGCCTGAAGATTGATAAATGGTGAAATATGCGGTGAAATATTATATAGAATATATTATTGGCGTTATTCTATTATTAAAACTTTGCCTTCTTTCTTTGATTATATAATTTAAATTAGTTTGTATTATTGTTATAACGTTTCCTTAGCACCTTTCATTAAATTTTTATTATTACTGGACTTATCTTGAGATTTAGAGTTCAATAATACCCAAAACCCAAGATCAATATAAATTTCCAAAATTTATACATTTTTTTTGATTTTTGATGTTTCTTGTTCACCTTTGGTTTTTCTTATGTGTTGGCGTACAGGGTAGAATTAATTTTGTTTTAATCTAAGCTCATTCATCCAAACTACTTCTTCAACTATTCTTGCATTCCCTAGGGTATTTCCTTTCTCACCCCGACGCCCCACAATTTTAATCTAACCACTGTATACCCATGGGCAAGTCCATGTTGGTACTGTATACAGCAGCCGAGAGTCCACAAGCAGGTGAGCCCCGTTTCCAAGACTACTCCTTGTGATAATCTCGCTTTCGGGTTCCTGACGGCCGATAGAAGGACTTACGTCTACCTAACTCCTTTAACTTTTTCGATATCTGTGCACACCTTTCCCATCATTCTATGACGAACCCATGCATACGTCCTACATATTGTTTTCCCTAGTCGCTGTTTAATACATAGCAAAATAGGTAGTACCGAATGTAGTGAACCGTACCCTTACTAGGTTTTTGTCACTTCTCTATTCATCGTTAATTTTAATTTAGCAAAAACCAATTTTAGGTATTTAACTTATGAAATTCAAAGATGATGATTAAGAAACTTCAATAAAAATAAAATATTTATAAATAAACATTTAAAACTCAGCCTCTCGAATTTATCTAACTTTCTGACTTTAATTGCCTAAACTACTGAAAATAGGTAAATTTTCTAACCTAGAAATTTGTTTTAAATCATAAAGTATTTTATTTAAATAACATGTAAAGATTTAAATTATTATATAAATTATCGAAATTTCTGTTATATCGGCCGAAATTTTGGGTTTATCACAACCTCAATAATAATTTAAGAAAAATAAACTCCTCCGAGAATGCTTATTTCTTCTTTTAATAACAATTGCTTTTTAATCATTACTATCTCTATAATGGAAACTGAAATTTTATTTTTCTGTTAACTGAGAGCTCTTAATTCCGACTTTACGAGTGAAATAAGAACTTCCTCAACCTACTTCATACATACATAAGGTTCTATCAACATCTTAAGGCAATCCAACCAAACTTTAGGCATCCATTCATAATTCGATTAATTAGAGAAATCAGAAAATTATTAAGAGAATAAGAATTACAAAAATATACTTTTATTAGATCTATACAAAATTTAACAAAAAGAAATCACAAAAATATAATTAGTGTATAACTATATAAATAATGTCAGGATAATGGAGTCCATCCTTCTTCCCATTTGGTGGTCATTCGTCGATATCGACGGGGAACTTTCGTTTGTTCCGGAGGGATTGAAATGGTGTAGTTCCGACCTGAGGAACGGTATGACATAGTTCTTCTCCAAATTCGTCCATCCAGCAGCTCGCGAGAGTCGGCGATCTCTCTTTCATTGTCGTGGTGGAATTTTCGACGGGTGAAATGTCTAGGCATATTTGTATCTCATCGGTTTCCTTCACCTGAGTTGGTAGCACTAGTTCTGTTGATCTTTTCGGGGTTGAAGCGGTGTCATCTTCTTTCACAAATTCCGGGTGCTGCTCCGCGACGAGTGCGGCGGCTTCTTCCAGCACTTGTGCTGCATTATTTAAGATTGTGAGGCCTTCAGCTCGGCGTCGTTCACGGCGGCGACGATTTTTGCTGGGATGGTGCTTCTTGCTGGTCCTAGGGGTCTGAGCTGGACCAGCTTGAGTTGTTTCCGGAAGATGGTTTGCGGGGATCAAATTCAACTTTACCGCCAGATCGCGACCCGCTAGGCGTTTTACCAGTTCGGCTTCCGTAAATGATGCCACCAAGACGGCGCTTTGGTCATTTATTATGATTCGCTGAGCCCGGTTCTCTGCAATTAAATCCTCTCGGCATCTCGACAACCGGTGGATTTTATCCTGGAGGATTTTGACCGCCTCGGGAGCGAACCACGTGCCGAGCGTGCGTTCGTGCTCCGCGAACAGTTTGTTATATCTTTGTTGGCATAAATCGTGATTCAATTGTAATGCCGTGGTATCTGATTTTCGCGATGATTTGGGAATTCTATATCCTGGGTGCATTTTAGAAAAGAAATTTTTGATTACTGAAACGTTTGATGAGAATTTTCAGAAGGATTTTCTTGAGATTTTCCTGACTAAACGAGGGAGAGTTTCAGTCCATTAATGGGTTATATTGATAAATAAATAAAATATAATAATTATAAAATTTAAAATTAATTAGTCCAAACATTCCTCAAACATTCTCTATCACATTCATTTCATGGTTTGATATTAATTGTGAAGATATCCTATTTGTCATTAGAACTAGTAAACAAAACGTTCGATGCCGAAAAGAAAAATTCTGATGCTCCAATCATTTACTGGGTTTATAAAAAATAATTTTTATTTAAAAGAGTTCTATAAAACCATTCCTTACAAAAGGCAAAAATAAAAGAAACATTCAATTTTTCTAATCCGTTCATTTGTTTCTATCGACTTAACCCTAGTCGTCCCTTTTCATATAACAATTCGACAGGTTTTAAACAAAAATTGCATCCCTACCTAAACATTCATTTGAATGTTTTCCCCCTAGCTATGTCGATATTCCCGCATTTTAATCCCTACCGTTCCGACCAACATTGCAATGGCCGCCACGGTGAAGTACGACGGCGTCCTACTCTGCGATCAGTGTGACTAGACCTGACCATACCGGCAGACACCGAAGGGTGGTTGACGACAAGGCAGCACATCAACATCCCTCAAATTTAACTGAGGGAATTGAATCCTGCCAAGCCATCTTCCACAAATTACAACATAAAATCATATTAAATTAGGGGGACCTGTCGTCGATACTAAAAGTACCTCGACCATCCATGATTAAAATTTAAAAACTTAAAACAATAAACATTCCAAAAATTTATTTAATGAAATATAAGCTTACCAAAGTTCGAAATTCAAAATTTTAAGTTTTCAAAAATATGTTTAAGATTTTTTAAGGTTAAATATTATGACAATGGCTATTGTATTTATACTGTTTTCATGCGTGTGTGCGACCAATCAGCTAATTTCGAATCTTTTTTGGCCATTTTTTCGGGTTTTTGATGGCTTTTATTTAATTTTATATTTTTCTCTTTTGTTATTTATTTTTCTTAATTTTTTAATATTAATTTTATTAAATTTGTATTTTTATTTTTTGCTGATTCTTATTCTGGTCGCCTCCTCCGCCTGTGTATTTTCTAAACCTTATTTTGCAAGGTTTTGGCGGTTTTATAATTTTACTTTATTTTTCTATGTATTTTTCGTGCAAAATTTATTAATTATTTGTTTTAATTAATTATGTTATTTTTTATTTTGTTTTAATTAATGTTTTTATTATATTTTTAATTTCTGTTTGCGGTGCGTGCTTGTGTTACAAATAGCCATTTTCATAATTTTTTCGCCATGACTTTTTCATGGTTGTTTTGTTTTAGTGATGGCTTATAGCCCAACATATGCACACATTTTATTTCCATAATTATATAACAACCCCAACAAATTTCTAAGGTTCTTGATGCATTTTGTATAGATTTTATTTTACTTTTATGTTTCTAGATTTTAAATGTATTCACAAATTATAGGATGTTTTTTTGATATTGTATGTTGTGTTTGATTTATGTTTGTGCTGTTTATGTGATGATCCTAATTAACAACTTTCAGGGTCACTTGTGCTGGCACAACAGTAATTTATTGGTGATTTTCAAAGACTTTATACTCATATCCTATTTATGTGATAATTTTCTTTTTGGGTTTAGAAAAGGTCAATTATACACCAATTTTATAATCATAAACAGTTCAATGTCGTAACAAATTTAGCTTATGAGTTATTTACGAACTGGTCTAAATAAATTAACGGTATTATAATTTCAGGTGCAGTGACCTTGCCACGTGGGACTTTTGCACTAAGATTATTGTTTTAATGTACAATTATAAAAGTCAACAATTGAAAATTCAGAACATTTATTATAAAAAATAATGAAAAAAGTATCATACGATTAATACATACAATGTAAATTTCTTTAAATGAGCAGTCAATAATATAAAATAAACTTATTTTGCAAGCAAACGTCCCATACGCTATGATCAGAGTTGTATTGCGCCTTAATATTCCGCGCAGCAAAGTCGGGGTGCCATAATTTCAAACTAACAGTTGAAAAATAATATCACAAATATCTTCAAGAATAAGTTATAATAAATATTTGGATGTTTGTGGTGTGTTAAAGTTGAATGAACGAATTGCTCAGAATAAAATTTGTATTTAATTAAATTTGTTGTTTTCTATACAAATAAAAATAAAACTATTAAATGATTTATTTTTATTTTAAAATCTGCCCATTCAATTCTGACTAATTATTCAAACAAAATTCTTTTAAATAATTACAAAATTATCCATATATAATTTGTAAATAAGTTTGTTTAATTAATACATATTTGAGAAGTCTAATGAAAATCTTTTTCTAACAAGCATTTCATAATAATTGAAACGACCAAGGAATTCAGAAGATCTGGAACAATTTTCGAATATTTTAAATTATACGCTACGTAATGTTATCATATTATTTTGACTATGCAAAACAAGGAATAAGATATTTTAAGTCTATAATCCATAATTATGCATTTTCTAGTAGAATCGTTTGATTAAAAGTTAAATATCAATTTTCATGTAATTTATTAAACCAAAAGTAAATTTGTAAACATTTTATTAATTTTTTTATTCTTTGGATATATTTTGTACAAAGATGTTTTAGTTGTTGAATTTAATACCAATAAAATGTGTAGAAATCCCATCTTGTTTGATCTTAGTTTCAAATTTCTTTAAATTTTAGTTAATAAGAAAGTTGAATCTTAATTATTTACAAAAATTTCACATTCTATAAATTTAGAGGTAAACGACTTTTTAATTGATTTTAAGCAACTAACATTTTAGTTAAAATAAAATTCCCTGAAATTCGCTTAATCGGGCTGGACCATATAGTATAACATAATTTATTAAATTGAGAATATAAAATTCTCAAATAAAAATTAAAAATTTAAGGTGATGTAATTTTATTTTTAGTCTTAATTCTCGATAAATATATAATTAACTTAAACATAATAAAATAAGGATTACTAGACTTCAGTCTTCAAGCAAGTTTTATGATATATTTCGACAGATTCACTGTTAGCATTACGTAAAAAGCAAATCAAAAAATAACATGGATTTTAACTTGTATATTCAAATAAATTATTAATTTTTTAATAGTTTTGTTGGGCTTAAAGCCAAAATTAAAACAAAATATAGTGATAAAAACGAATTAAAACAAAAATAGAAATAAAGAAAATGGTCACTGTACATACACATGAACCGCAAGCAGAAACCAAAAATAAAATTAAAAACACCAAATAAACAAATTAAAATATAACAAAATCAATTAAAACATATATTAATAAAATCGATTAACGCATTCAGAGTCAAAAAGAAACATATATGAAATAAAATAAACTGCCAAAACCTTGAAAAATAAGGTTTAGAAAAAACATAGGCAGAAGCGGCGACCAAGAAAACAAAATTTTAAGGGCTAAAAATAACATTGTATAAAAATTGCAATAAAAAATAATCTGATAACAACAAAAGTAATATATCAAAAAATAGCGACCAAATTTATTATTTTGTAATTGGATTGTAATTTTGTTTTCTCTTTGTAGTTTTTATGTTAATTTAATTTACAAGTTTAATAAACTATTTAAACCGTTATAAATTGTTTTTGGATGTTCATTAATATGTTTTTTATTAACTATATGAATAGGTCCCGACAAATATTTACAATTACGTATGGGAATAGCTCTCAAGAGGGTAGGTCGGTGATCCGGCTAACGGTTTAGCTTTTGTTGTGGTTGCTGGCCGTGCACTCTTGAAAACTCGGTTGTTCGCGGCGAGGCCTGGTCGTAAGACACATGACTTTACCCGCAGCGCACCGTTTTATCACTCGTAACGGCTGATGGAAACGTCGGTCGAGACGAGCAGAAATTAAAATTACGGTAAGGACATTATTAGTTAAGTGAATTAAGGGTGATCGTTGGTCGATCATTAAGTGAAATCTTTTTTTATAAAACCCTTTTCAAAGTTATAATGCGACTGGTTAGTTAGGGGTAGAAGGTAAATAATAAAGTCTAAAGCCTTGCTGCAAGGTGGAACGTAGGAAGGCATCAGCGAAAGAGTACGATATAAGAAATAACCAGGTAGCACGCATACTAGTAAATAGGTACATAAAATTCACCATAAATAGAGATAGTACGAGACCAATCAACCTATAAGGAACCTAACTAACAATATGATCCAACGAAACTAGATAACACCAGTAGACAAGAACCGGCAAAACTGTGTAAATCGCACTAGGAGCTCTGACGACAATTGTTGAGACATAAAATAGCCCTACCCCGCATAAAGTAAATCCAAAAGTTTGAACCGACCACGGTAAAATAAGTATAATAGTACCGATGAGAAGGTAGGAAAAATCGAACTTCAACATTATTGAAAGCCGTAGTGAAACTTCTAACATCAATTCTTTAGTCTATTTTTGCTTGACGAGGAATAATAACTTTCGAAGATAATTTTTCCGTTCATCCCTGTAACGTTCGACGAGTTAAACTTCGATCGAAGGCCTGGTAATGACCAGCTAAGAGAGTTACAGTAAACTAGTCCAACCAACATTAAATTGGATTTAATATGATCTATAGAATGCCGATGAAGTAACCATTAGTTTAATTTCTATGTTGTTGTAGGCCAATTCACCGATTACCTCCTACCTGCTAAAATTATCAAATAATATAACTAAATTCGATAATTTGTCAATTTACAAGAACCAATTACCACAACAAAATCGGAATATTAAAGAAATCTACCACTTTAAAATTGATCTTTGTCTTAAAATAAATCTTTTGTAGGAGATTTTTCTTGCTTGAATTGTATTACTACAAATCTTGTTCATTCGTCAATCCTTTAAACTCCACGATATTTCCGATATCCAAGGCCGATCAGATTTCGAATTAATTACTTCATTGTTTGTGAAAATTTCATAATAATTCTCTATCCGCTCATTTTTCTGAAAATCATCTATCCATGGCTTCGTTAACAATTTGCCAAGAATCCCCAGAATCACCACCGCTCCGTCCGTAGTGGCAATGACTCAGAAAATCGAAAAACTGGAACGAAAAAATGCTATCCTCAAAGACGAGTACAACAAAGTGAAGGGCACTTGGTGTTCACCCGAAGCCACCAAGGTGCTGTGCCAGAAAATCAAACGGCTCTCTCTTGCCCATGACGACTTAATCATTGAGACCCGGAGCCAGCGGATTACGATATCCGGCAAATTTTTACCGAACGTGAACTACAAGCTTGTCTACCGAGCAGAAGATTAGCACAAGAGTTGGACATAATCCCCGCTCACCATCTACCATCTCATACGGGAGATCAAATGTCCGGCCAGAATAATACTATGTTCACAGTAGAAAATACACCAGGAAATCGACGTCATAAGCCCAATCGGAACCGTCGTCGGAGGCAGAGACGCAGGGCCAAAAATGCCCTGTTACAAAAAAATCTATGAAACGATGAACCTTCAGAGACAACGGCACGTATTATGTGGAAAATAATCTTCGCACTTCCAACTTAGAGATAATATACTCGCCGGTGCAACCCCTCTTTTCGCACCCCACTTCAACCCAAATTGCAATCAGCACGTCGGGCAGCGAGTCCCCCATGCACGTCAACATTGCCACTGTATCAAACAAAATGATGGAAGAAACTTACCCGACAAGCGGATGCTCATGACCGCTCATTATTTCGGTAGTTGAGTCAACTACTGCACAAGGGTGAGGATCCAGACAATCAGCACCAAATCCGTCTTCAAGAATTCCTAAGCGCCGTTGTCTGCCAGTAGACATCGACGGGGACGAATAATCAGGCCTCTCTGTTGGATTATGACATGTTGCCAATTCTCTGTGGTTTTACATTATAACATCTCACAAACATTTGTTGTTTTTCTTTAGTTTAAAAATAAAATGTACTGTCTATCAATTTATTTCATAAATTAAATATTGTAAATTCCAAATTTGATATAATTGTAGGGTAAGAGTCGATTAATTCTTAATAGAAGAATTAATTAAATTAATATATAAATTTTCTTTTCGTAGCAAATAACTATCAATTAAAATACTGGTTTAATTTCGCTATAACATTATAATCTGTAATGTAAATTTATAGGTTGATTAGTACCATTAATATTCGATACCTTCCCAATCTAGTTCATGACTTAAACTTAAGGAACCAGGTATATTTCGGAATCGCGGGAAACATAGAATAACACTCAAGACCTTCTAACGGCCGCTTTGAACCTGAATCGAGGGTTATTCGAGGAGTAGTGTTGGTAACGATGCTCACCTGCTCGAATAGCATTCGGCTATTATACACATTACCAACATGGATTAATCCATGGGTGTATGATGGTGATCCGTAAATTATGTGGTGTGCTAGGGAAATTGAATCCTAGAGTAGGAAAGACATGTGGTTTGGCGAAATTTAATAACTAGTGGTAATAAAGATTCCCTGTACACCAACAGTTTGATATGGCTGGGTATCTGATGAAGAAGAGGATTCCAGACGCACACATTTCAAGACTAATCCAATCTGATACGCATATAGTAAAGAGATAACCATTTGGCGCCCGTCACAGCTAACGTTTGAATTTCGTTCTAATAGGTGGTCGTCAGCTAAAATGAGACATATCGCCGTGACTACTAATACATTGACGCATCTATGATTTCAAGAGCTATGGTAGAAGGTTTCGCGCTCGTTTGTGTTCCTTCAATTTATCGTAACAAAAATTCAAAATAATATCGTACAAAACGGAAGTTAAATTAAAGAGAAAAAAAACATTTGAAATTTACATATAATTTGTTTAGTAATTGAATTTGTTTGTGATTAAAGAAGTCATCAGGAAAACAAAAGGATTTAAAACAAAAAATTATGGTTGAATTCACAAGCGTTTCTTTATTTTGTTAAAACAATTATAGTTAAAGCTTTTTTTCATTATTTCGTCGCCACGATGGATTTCCAATGTAAGATGATGATAATATGCACTATAGTACTTTAATAATTTTATTTTAAATAAAAATTTGTATTTTCCTTGCGTTTTTAAAATTTTATTTAAATGTGTACTATTTATTCTTCTAGTGTTTTGTGTTGTGCTATTTGTTTTAATTGATTTTTTCCTTGTATTTTTCATTCTTTGTATTTTGACGCATTTATTAGCTGATTAATTACGATTAATTGATAAACTGATTAATTAAAGATGCCAACCCTAACCCAGTAGAAATAAAAAAAATTAATCAAAACAATATAATATCGTAAATAATATATGTAAAAAACGATTCAACGTATATTAATATTTTACTTAAACTGAATGATTATAAAACATGATATAAGCATAATAATATTAAGAGAAAAATATCTTATGAATCAAGCAAAAGCATTCTTGCTCGATCATAAAATATTTTCATATCAATCAAATCAAAAAGATGGTTGTAAAAACGTTGTTTTTTGATCCAGTTGAATTGAATAAAAGATAAGAATTAAATGATTTGAAAGGCTTGATGCTGTTCTCTAAATTTAGCAATAAATTTCAAATTCGTACAAATTTCTAAATTTAGTAGAAATCTCTAAAAACTGTTTTCAATTCAAAATCTCAAAGTACTTGTAACTTTTAAAATGTACTGATTTTTGTCTAATCAGTAACGCTTTATATACAAAAATTTCCATGTTTTATTTTGATGCAGTAAAACAAAATATTCACATTTATTAAAATTATATTTTTTCGTCGTTTTTTGATTATTTTAAATTATTTAATGATCTCATTAAATTTGCTATTTATTATTTTATTTCTAACTTAATTTTGATTGATTATTTGTAATTTTCACTGATTTTTAGATTTATTTAATTTCTCTATGTTTAATTTATGGTTTTAAGACGTTTTATATGTATTTTTATGCAATTTTTAATTATTTTATTTTCTTGGATACTCCTTTCCTATTTTTTATTAGTTAATTTTGCTGCACCTTGTGTACTTTTTATTATCGAGGTGATTAAACAAGAATTTCTTATTACCGCTTTTTCCCAAGATGACTGTGCGTTCACAATGAAGGTTATGTAATGTACTGGTAGTTGACTACCATTCGGCAACCTTGGCTTAATTTGTGTTATGATGAAAGAAATTATTTAACCGGAACAAAGCAGATATCCAGTGCTTTGGAGATGAATTCATTGAATTTGTCATTGAATTTGCAGCGACGCGCACCTTTTTCCCACACAAACATGAACTAGCAAGAAAACGAAAGTTAACATCAACCATATTATTAGGCTATCTACCAAAGATACCTTCTTTAATTACAAGCATTTGATTAGTTACTAAACATATTGTATATAAATTTCAAGTTTTATTTTATTTGTTTTCTTTATTAAATTTTAATTCCATTTTGTTCACTATTGTTTTGAATTTTTGTCACGATAAATTGAGGCAACATAAACGAGCGCGAAACCTTCTAATATTGCTTTTGAACCCTTAGATGCGTCATGGTGTTAGTAGTCATTTTAACTAATGACCACTTATTAGAACGAAATATAAATCTAAGTACGATCCTATAACTTCACATTCCTCTTTCTAACGGTTATTTCAGTTTTTAATCAACTGTTATAAATATAAACTAAATGTTGTGCAGATTATAAAACATATAAGAAATGAATAAATGATATGCCATGCAAAAGACAGAACTTAATGAATATGACGAATATATGAACTAGTGACAAAAAATAAGCGGCCGCTAGCGGAATCACTTCAATAATGCATCAAACCGCTTAAAGGGTTAAGGTAACTTTTAAATATAAATTTATTAATTAGGCAATGCTTTAAGCTGTGACTGTCACATGAAAAGACAGTCGCAGTATATGTACATATATATATATATATATATAGCCTTCCACAAAAAACAAACTAAAATTAAATCGAATTTAAAGAATTTATTATGAAAATCTTTTTGTCATTTAACAGAATCCATCTTTAAAAAAATGTATACATTTTCAAATAATTTAAATTAATTAAAATTCTGTCAAATTCTCATACATTTTGCAGTACTGAAATCGATTATTTTTTTGAAAAAGAAATTCATTCCAAAAAAATCAGGCAAATGAAATTGTATTTTCCTTGTCAATTTATAAAGCTTCAGGCATAAATAAAGAGTCGATTCACCAATTGGCAATTAGGATTTTTATTAAAAAAAATACTGAGCAATTTCAACCAATAAACCTCGGTTTGAGATTAATCCCAAAACCTTAGTGAAACTAAAATTCCCAAATAATTAAGTTAATAGTTTATTATACACACACACACACATATATATATATATATATATATATAATCAATTTATATAAATGAATACCATAATATTGAAAAGTAACTCAAATGGAAAATACGAGCAGTATTTCCTGTTTTCGTTTCATTAACTCAATACATTTGCACCGTGCAATTATTATTTAAATAATTATCTAAATGAAATTTTATTTCGTTACAGTGGAATTTCGATAACAAAAATAATAAATAATTGATAATAATATTATTAAAATAATAATAATAATTTGGATTCAATAAATATATTGATCGAATTCAATATCTAGATTTATTTATCATTCATCTGTCCAATGTGAAATATAATACAAATTGAAATCAACTTAATTAGTCCAAATTGGTTTGAAATTGATTATCATAATCATTAAATGATAGAAAGAAAGAGGCTAAACAACCAATTTCTGGCCAATCAGAAACGATACTAGCTTTATCAGATACTGGGCAGTGTTTATTCAGGCTTGGTTTAATAATTACTCGTAACAAACAAAATTTACCAACCTGAGCCAACAAAGTCCCTCTTTTCATTTGGTGTTTGAATATGTATAAATATATATATATATATATATATATTTTGTATTTATTTGTGTACATTTATCCCTTGCATGTGCATCCCTGTGCAGATGTATGTATGGATGTTTGTGTGGAAATTGTGTGTATAAATCCTGAGATAATCGACAACAGCCGATAATGAAAATAAATTATGCATAATTGAGACTATATATCTTCGTACAAGAATTTTTAATGAGAGAAAGAAGCATGCCACATTTTGAATTATTCAGCAACACACGCAATCTTGTTTGCTAGCACACATGTGAATAATTTTCATGTTCTTCAATTCTGTAATTTTTTTATTATTTAGGCTAATTGCGAGTTCATGTGACTGATGTTACGTTCCAACAAAAAGAAATAAATATGAATCCAATCTGAATTATACATTACGTGTGGGTTGGTGTATTTGTTTGGCTGTATGTATATGTATATAAAGCGAGAGGATTCTTCCAATGTGGGTGTATAAACAAAAACCCGAGTTTGTATGTAATAATAATTTTTTTGCATTGTACAATCAAGAAAGGGAGGGAAATACATACGAAGTTGGCTGCACACAATTGGCTCATTATAGTACAGTTAGATTGCATAAATCTATGCCAGACTAGCAGTCAGCATGGTATAATCTTGGGCTGAAGATATTGCCAACAAACCGCGATTATAATTGCTGCCGCAGCCTAAGCAGAGTAGTTGAAATAATAGGGAATATCATGCCCGCATATAGCGCACCAATAATAAAAACAGACAACAGCAGCATATAATCATTTTCAGCAGTGTTAAATAGGCTTGGTAGAAATTTATTTTAGTCGAAACTGTTATAATTACAATTAGGGCTAAATGTAACGCTACTTATCGGTATTGCCACAATTATATTAAGGCAGTGGCACAAACTTATTTTCTCTACCAGGCCTGCTGAATCGACAAACAAACATATTCATCGTCATTAAATGGGCAGTAGTAGTAGAAACACAGTGGTAAAGACATGGCAAACACAGCAGCATCAGTGATAGCTGGAAGAGATAGCTACAGCATCAGCAGCAGTAACTCTCGCAGCTAATAATGAAGATAATGAGCTAGACTTAATTATCTTGGCTAATAATTTCAAATAAAATATCGCAACTAATTTTGTCATTCGTATTCTGTGAGGATAAATCACAAATTTGTTTCGATTGTTGGAAATTTAAATTTTTTTCCCTCGTATTTTCCAAATACTCCAGAGTTTGAAGAGTATAATGAATTTGTTACCGAATCCGTTACTCACAAATGTGCTGGATATGACTAAACTTGACCAACAAAACCAAATTATCTCGTGTGGCAATTCGACAAATTTCACCAACAAAAACACAATTGACAGCTCTTCAAATGATACCACACGTACGTTAATATTTCATTTTATATTATTATCATTATTATTACGTTTTTTAACTGATTTACCGGAAATCCGTTTTCAATTTTTATTACCATTGTCGCCGTTGATTGAAGCAACTGTCATTTGCACCGTGTTGACTTTGTCATTGGACAAACTGTTTCAATAGCTAGACAGCCAATTTGTGTAAGCCCATGAATAATATGTCACATTAGCAAAGCGGCATCAAGTTTGCATGTCTGTACTTATCTAGATCGTCGTACATTATACACTCATAAAATTGCACTGATTTTTTTTACTATTAAAATTACTTTTTTGAAAATTGTTTCCGGATTTGACAGTTGATTTGTAATTTTGATTTTGTCTACAGTGAAACATTTCTGAAATTCGATTAGCAAAATTTCAATCGATAAATTTCATTTACTCACCGTTTCATATTAAAATCGATTGAATTTCAAAATGGTGGCTTGTTTTCGATTAATAATTACAATTGAGATTTTAATTGGCAAGTTGATACCCAATTTTAATAAGTAGAAATAATAATTTTCTTTGGATTTAGGTACATAAATTAATTTTTAACAATGAAATGATAGTAAGCGATAATGCTTTGAATCAAATAATAAAGAAATTTTTGATAGAAAATTTGGATGACTTTATTTTACACTTCCTAAATTATATTTGCTAAATAGCATTAAACATAATATAACAAATTATTTGGAAAACATTTAGTAATAATGCCTAAATGATTGTTTATTTAAAGATAGTATTACAAAGCTTTTTAATATTATATTATTTTAATTAATTTTAACAAATTAATTTGTTATTGAACCAATAAATTATGTTGATATTAATCGAAAAGAAGTTAAAAGAGTGCCAAAGTTATTTTAAGAAGTTAAATTAAGAAATAACCTTTAAAAAATGAGTTAATTAAAATATAAATTACCCTTTGAGACATTTTGCTATGTAAATGCTAAATAGAATGTTTAATGTCAGATAAACCACTTTAAGCCGTTCTCAAAATATTGATAATAATATATTTGAACCAATCAGAATTCAGTAAGAATGGCCATGTTTATGGAGCGCCATTTTTGCTTATCGTTAGAAATTTAGAGTCCACAGTAAAGAAAATTCAATCATGGCTAGTTACTATGATCTTAAAAATTTTTTTATATTAAAAAAAAATTTTATTATATATATGAAGTAGTTCAGTTGGACAGTATTCATTGTTGTTGCAATGTTGCACAAAGCAAAGTTTGCAAAGCTTTTTGTCACAAATGTTCATTAAAATTTACAAAACCCTTGAAAATGATAATTTCAAAAATAAATTTTTCTACTCCGATTTAATTATACATTTAATAATAGTCAAGAATATCTGCACGAATTAATTAAATAATTAGGAACTTTCTCGATTTATCTACCATTTTGAATGACGATAAAGCTATAGAATTGTGGTTTATAAACTATAATTTTTAAATAGTACGGTTATGTCCAAAATGTGACAATTTTCACTCATTAGAGTAATGCTATAGATTCAAAACACCTTTTTAGACAGGGTTTAACTGTTGGCAGCTTTTTAGAATCTACAAAAATCCCTTATTCTTTACTTTTTCCTAGCTGAATTCATTACTCATAGCAAGTGATATAGGCAGGATTTTCGAATGGGGGTTCGCAAAACTTTAAATAGCCTTTATCCGCAAGTGCGTTCGCTAGTAATTAATTATAAAAGTATAGACATAATCATGTTATAAATTAGGTATTTTTATGAACATAGGTCTGCATTTCAGGTTTAACAACATAGTTCAAATTATCAGTAAAAGTGAAAGTATTGCACAAAGCAACTTTTAGTCTGTAAGTTGTTATTACAAATATGCATCCTCCCTCTGCTTGCATGCGAAACTGCTCACAGCACAATTAT
The DNA here is from genome assembly GCA_022537955.1 of Schmidtea mediterranea. Classification (NCBI taxonomy): domain Eukaryota; kingdom Metazoa; phylum Platyhelminthes; order Tricladida; family Dugesiidae; genus Schmidtea; species Schmidtea mediterranea. Next base: position 169,846,240 of record CM039680.1, read on the forward strand.
AAAGTCATTATTCTCGCTTTTGAACTACGTAATAAATCAACCTATCATTTAAGTCAAAACAGAGTGATTCTTTTCCATTTGCTTTCAAGGAAAATTGACCATATAAAAATTTGGCGGCACAAGAGAAATTTTATTTGTTAATTTTAGAATAGCACAAAAAATAAATGGTAATAAACAGTATGAAATGGCAAATAAATAAGCATTAGAATATAATTAATAAAAATATTAATTTTGAAATAAAAAATAAATTTAATATAATATTAATTATATACTTAATGATAAATAGTCGGTTGCGGAATTATTTATAAAAACTTTTTAAATAGTTAGGTTTTAAAAACATTTTAATTTGTTAAAATAATTAAACTTTGTAGGAATATATTAATTGGACAGCAACAAAAAGATTCAATCAGGAAAGACGAGTTAAATTTCGCATAAAAGTGAAAACAATTTTTTTCGGAAAAAATCACAGAAAAAGCTTAATTATTTATTTGAATTATGTTATTATTAATTATATATTATAGACAAAAAATATCTACACAATTTAGTGATAATAATATTCTAAGTAAAATAAATTTCATTATTTCTCCAAATTAGAAACATTTTCTGTTACAGAAAATTTTCTATATTTATTAGTATTCATACCTTATTTGTTCTAAGGTCAACCTGTTTCAATAAATGAGAAAAAATTGGTATTTTATTTAAAGAATGTTTGGTAATTTTTAGAAAGAGGAGATCGACTGTAAATTAATTCAAAAATAAATATATTTTTATTTTTAAATAATTATCTTTTAAGATTTTATTTTGAATTATTTTTCATTCAAAGTAGTAAATCATTTTATTTTTTTATTTAATGCCGAGCGCACTATTTCAAAAAAGTACAATATTTAATCATAATAAACTTAATACATTCTTTAATATTTAGTACTCAACCTTATATTAGTTCAACACATGAAAATTTGACCTAAGAAGGGAAACTTTTATTGCTGCTTTAACCATTTATTTAGTGAAAAAGTTATTCCTAGATTTCTTACCAAGCTCTATTATTTTCTATTTTTATCAAATAATAAAAAAGTTTTTAATTGATTTGTTGTCATATTACACAAGGGTAGGCTGGAGCTGGTTGATATAATTTTAGAAACTCGGCGAGCCGCTTTTTAAATTACCCTTAAAACCAAAAAATAAACCGTTTTAATAGTATGTTTATGAAAAATATGCACATCGTACCGATGTGCCACACACTCGAAAACCTATAATGTGTGTACGTGAAATATGAAGTGCTCGGCTCTTGCTCGTGAGTGATTTTCGTGACTTTTTAGACGCAAACATACAACTGAAAAATGTTTAGTTACCTAATTCAATTTTAAGGGCTAAAAAAATAGCAAGCACAATTGCTATTAGCAGTTCAGAAGCTGAGAGAGGTTTCATATATTCCAACGAATTTAACATGCTCTATAAACAATATAACAATCAAGTGAATTTAAAGTTTTCAAAAAAGACAACCTGTTCACCACAATTCCTAGTATTAAAGACTAATCCAGTGCTTAGCTAATTCACGGTTGTCCTCAAGTATTTAGTAAATCCTTTTGTAGGTCAATCGCGTACATGTTAAAAATGGCGCTCCAAGTATGATTGACATCGATTCAAATATTAAATCAGAGATCAAAATTACTACCAAAGTATTATGTAAATTAAATAATTGAGGTTTTTATCTCAATAATTATGAAAATTAAATAATTTTCCCTGATATTAGGCGTCCATATTCAATTCGACTTGCCCACAATCTCATCATGTCATTTTCATGTTTGTTTCAATAACTCTAATATTCATGCGCATTATATGAGTATTAAACTTTTTCACTTTAATTTATTTAAAATTCGTACGTTTATTTTACATTTTCGAAAATGTTTTTATATCTACTTCATACTGTGGTGGCCGGACAAAATGGCATGGACAAAATGTCATGGGGACAAAATGTCAGAGGATAAAATGTCATGCGGACATCAATATATCAATAATAGTCTGAGATATTCAGTTAATGAAAAGCACAGTATTATTAACATTATTAGGTTATTTTAAAAACGCATCTAAAAATAAATAATCGAGTCTTTTAGCAATTAAAATTAAACAACAATTAGAAGTTAAACAACATTAATGTTTAAAACACGTGCAATGTCTCCTAAATATGTGATTGAATCTCGGTTGTTGTAGTCGGTCACCATAGTGTGCAACGCCTCGTTGACGCGGATGTATGCTTTCTTTTTCTTCCCAGCCGTTGTTCCCAGTTCCAATTGACGACGAAGAAGTTGATTGCTGTGTTGTTCTTGTTGTAGTTTGCGTGCAAGTTTGGTTGTGGTCGGATGAGCAAAACCGACAACATTGTTGAATGCATTATGCCAACCCTCGATTGCGTTGTTGCTGCGAGGCAGGTTGTCGATTACTCTAGAAAATTGACTCCAACGTTGAATTGAGAATCTTGGTGGTCCTCTTCTTCGCCTTCTTAATCTACCAATGAAATTATCTTCCATGTAATCACAGATAAACTCAATGTCACGATAAGTTGGATCTTCGATTAAATGTTCAAAAAAATCAATAACATCCTGCGGTGGGACGAATGCTAAGGCAAGTAGGCGTTTGACGAGAAGCGCGAAATTTGGTTCATTTCTGTAACGTTCCGAGAATCCTTCCGCTTGCAATTTCCTCCAAACACATTGGCCGAAGTGAAACATGCATCCAGTAATTGTTGCTGTCGGGAAGGTGCTCTGGAATGCTCTAATTGCTGCTAGTTCGAAATCAACCATAATTGAAGCTGGATTCAGACCTGCTTTCAATATCAGAATTTCCTGGAGCAGATGTTGATATGCTTCTTCTGTTCTTGAAGATAGTAGTGCATATACTACCGGGAAAACTTCGCCATTAATGAAGCCGTGAATCGTGTATAGTTGGTCATATCCATTTGGACTCACTCGAAATGTTCCATCTGCAAACCAGTGCTCACATCTGGAAAGGAATTCTAAATCATCCTGAGCTGCGAAGATGATCATGTCGTCTCTCTTAATACGGATGAAAGGTCTGTTACTCTGCGTCAAAGAATATCTCATGATGTCATCTTGATCGTTTGGTCCCACCTTCTGACGATGACGTCGTAGGTCTCGTGCCAATGTTGTTCGTTTTGGAAGTAGATGCGCTGCTGAAACTGGAACATTCATCAATTCATTCTGAACAATTGATCGTGTTGTTTCGTCAGTAGTTTCACCTCTTCTTTTCATGCCGGCTCGTGCTTTTTCGACCTCTACTTGACCATGCGTTACCGTGTGATTGTGAGTTGCAACTTCATGAACAATTTCATCATCTTTTGTGTGCACTCGCGCTGTGCACGTTCTTTTTTCACAGCGCCAAAGGCTTTTTCCGTCACTGTTCTCCGAATGTTTCGTAAACAAGTAACCTTGAACGATAAGCTTACGATTTCCTTTCTGTGATGTAACGAATTCTAGCATTGTGGTAACTTTTCAAAATTTATTTGTAAATACTAAGTAGCTATAATAGTCTACAGTAAACGCAATAAATTGTAAAATAAAATTATATTTCCAACTAATATGAATTATAAGTTATTTCTATTTTTTTCATATAATATTTTAAATTTGAATTTCTGGAAATTTTTAAATATAGTCTAACGATATTCATAAAACAAACCAAAAATTTGAAATCCAGCTCATGCTACAGTTATAGCGCTGGGACTTAAGTTATTAATAATAATCTGGCAAAGTTAATTTTAATTTACATAGCTGTGTTTTTAATTTGAGGCCAACATGCACTTAACGGACCGAAACCAAACATGTTTTGACACATAACACTGACGTGCTGCGACAAGTAAGGCAATTAAAATTACACGAAATCATGAGCGCAGATGAAAGTAGGCGGAGATAGTGAAGAAGAAGAGCGAATATTGGTTTCATTAATACTGTTTTCAATGGTTAGGTGCCCTTGATTATTTCACGGAAGAATGCTTTATTTCATTTAAGTTTTAGATCAGTTGAAAAGGCTTTAAGGATTCTTATATTTCAATACGAAAGGACATTAATATTCAATGAGTTTAAGATGAGCAAACGGCTCGTTATGCTGAAATGGCACCGTATGCTACACAGTACAGTGTTTTGGTACTTGTTCCCAACTGATCAACGACAAGTAAATACCCAAACATCTTATATTTTGTCCCCATGACATTTTGTCCTAGCACCCATACTGTCAATAACTTGTAATGTCTTAAATTCATAATTTTTTTTCTGTAAATCCATTGAGATAGAAAAAGGAAGATGAACTTCAACGATACGGAATTATTTATATTATGGATAACAAATATAATAGCTAAAAACACCATTGGGTAATATATATGGTCCTAAATCAAGACATAAAACACCAAATACTGTTTATGACTTAATAACAGACGTCTTGATTTGTCCTCCATGTACAATCAAAAACACTGCAGCAATTATATTACGCATTATGAGCGAAATCACTGTTCATGCAACACCAATTTCAACGGCAAAAATATTCAAAAACTCAAAATTCAAAGAAAAATCTTTAAATATTTTAAAATCCACATCTTTGATGAAAACCCCTTTTTACTTTTAATATTTTGGTTGATTTGCATTCAGTTTTTGAAAAACAAATTAAAATACAGTTTTAGCAAAATGATTTAATATAAAACCAATTAACATTTTTCATTATTTTTTTCGTAAATCTGATGTTAAATATTTTCTATTGCTTTATTAATGAATGGTTAAATGAATTTTATTTTGGTATAATTTCTTCTCTAAATTTTCGTAATTCCACTATCTAAATAAGAAATAAGAAGCCAAATTGTTATTTCCAGAATTTACTTTACGTTTCTGTGAGAGCTAGAAATACCGCAAATTAAAATACAACCATGCAGATTATAGTTTGTGATATAATAACAAATATCATTGTACCTTGATTTCAAACATTATAGCAATCATAGGAGTAACTCGGCAAAATCACTATAATTTAAATTTGAGATAATTAAATTTAGGTTTATTGATTTTATTATTGATTTTGTTTGGTATTTATTTAATTAACAATATAAAATAGTTAATGAATAAATACTTAGTGAATTAATTGATATTAGTAAACGTAATTTTGTGATGCAGGATGAAACTAAGTGTAAAATAGTTTTGTTAAAAATTTTAAAATATTTATATTATATTTAAAGTTTGTCTCGGTTTTGTAAAATTTGTGATTTATAAAAGCAAAATTTTTAATTTTTAATAGAATATAAAAGAAGAAATTTAATTAAATAAAGGTAATTTATTCTAAATCGTTTCAAGTTCATATATACCTAACAAAGACAGTGAATCGGCCAAAATTTATTGTAGTATAATATATATGTTGGATTGGTGTTTTATTTTATTTATTAATTCAATGCCAATTTTTTGTGATTGTTTTAATTTATTTAAATATGCAAGTTTTTTTTCCACTAATTTTTTTTTATAAATATTATTAAGTTTTTTAAAAGTATTTTTTCAAAAATCAAAAATATAACCAAATAATGTCGTCGGCAGCAATATTGGAATATTTTCCAAAAATTTCAGCTTCTAACAGTGCTAACAATAACGCTTAATCTAAAAAATGCGGAACAGAAGTGAACACTTTTAAGGGTTTTACGTCTGCAAAGAGCAATTACATGCGCACAATTATTCGATAACAACGTTGCTTCAACACCTGGAAATGGAAACTTTAAACTACAACAAAAACATCGATAGTTGATTTTATAAAAAATAACAAAAAATAACAACAAACATTTTGGTAACGATGAGAAATCCGATAAAGATGATAAAGGTTATTTTTGTTTGATGATGATGCCGAATCTGAAGTTTCCGAAACTAGATGTGAAAACTATATGTGAAACAGGTGGAATTCAATTCATCCTATGTTAAAGACGTTTCAAATATGTAGTAAACCCAACGAAGAGACATTAAAAAAATTTAATGCTTGTAATTTAATTCAAGGAATCGATTTTGAAGTGGTTAAACAATTGTGCTCCATTATGAAACCATTGTTACTCACAGTTCTTGTGTTGGGTAGAAAGGATGCTAATTTAATAACTGACAAAGGTACAATTAATTTTGTATTGAAAAAGTTACATGATATTGTATTAACAAATTTTTCCAAAATTTTTGAACGAGAGAATACTGAGTTAAACTCTTTATTATCCTGCCTCCAACAAAAGTACTAACAGAAGCAATTTTATATTTTGGTTCAAGTATTTTAAATAGATTGACATCAACAAATGAAAATAATGCAGAAAGCTTATATGAAGATGAAGATTATTTGAATATTGATGGCGATATTGCTTGTGATTCTTTGAAAAATGAAATCAATGTGGCAATAAATCAGTGCTTCTCCTCTAGAGCCCTAGGGCCCCAGTTGGGGCAATTTGACTTTTCATTGGTACAATTTCGAAATTAATGGATTTTTAAAATTTGATAAATTCCATTGATTACAAAAATGTGATTTAAGCGATGAAGCAGTAAATGTAATAGGAACGCATTTGAAACTATTGGCTGATAACTTACAGGAACGATTTGATGATTTAAGAAATATACATTTTCCAAGCTGGATGTTACAGCCAATTTTAGTAGACATTGTTGAAATAGATGACAATTATGCACAGGAGTAAATTATGCATATTAAAAATGGCGATTCACTTAAACTTCTTTTTAAAGGGGTTGATGATATGGTTATGTGAAGAGGTAGAAAGGAAATATCAATACACAACTACAATTGCAATAGAAAAAATCTTACAGTTCCCATCATCATATTTGGTTGAATGTGGTTTTAGTGCAGTTAGTGATCTATTGCTAAATAAAAGAAATAGCCTTCACATCACAAAAAGAGGGGATTTGAGGCTAAAATTGACTAAGCTAGTTCCTGATATAAAGCAACTCTGTAGCAATCTTAGCAAAAAATCAAATAAATTTTAATGTTTTAAATCTTTTCATTGTTTTTGTTTAATTTAATGATATCAGGTATATTAAATCAAGGTATTAACATAAAAGCAAAATCGAAATTTTTAAGTAGGGGATTGTAAATTAATTTGTTAATTAATTCAAAAACTGGGGCAATTTGACTTTTAAATTCTATTGTTGGGAACATAGAGCATAACATGATAAGAAGCACTGAAATTAATAATGCTGCCAAAGAAGGAGTAGGAAAACAATTAGTTCCTCAAGAAATGCATTTTCAATTTATAAAAAAACTTGCAAGATTACTATAATTCTTCAACAATTATACGACGCAATTTTAACGATACGTCTAATATCCACCGAAGCTGAAAGAGTATTTTCAGTTTGATCAAATTTCAACTAGAAATTAAGAACTTGCCTTAACGATTACTCATTGAATTCTTTAATATTTTAAAAATATTTTAAAATAAATAATTCCTGAACATATGAATTTTTAACTTTTATTTTTATTCTCTTTGAATTATATATTATTTTATATTATATTATTTTAATTGTTTAACTGTCTATTATTTAATTTTTCATACATATTGGTATTACAAAAACTGAAAAATCCAGTGCTAAAGGAGAGAACATTGATCTATAGTCAAAATTGAACATAAATGTTATTTTATCAAAATTTCAGTAAAATTTTGACTAATAAATATTTACACATGCAATTTCACTATTCCTGATCTAGCTCAACAATGCACCGTATTAATAAAAAAATATTAATTAATTATATTTTCTCGATGAATTTCCCTAACTTATTGAATCACGTTTTATAAGTTTCCCTAATCTTGTGGTAATATTAGTTGGTGGCATGCCTGATCTGGGTTTCAGGAAACACATTCATTTAAACAATTTGGCGATAATTTCATGTCATTTTCCCCAATGTCCGTGATCAACTATTAAATCATTATAAATGGTCTTAATGACGTTGGATTATTCAAGTATTAATTCGCATTTTAGAAAAATTATTTTTTCAACTTATTAACAGTTTTTGGTTTATTTTGCAATAGTTACTAGCGCCTTTATGAAGGAAGAAAGACTTTATTCATTTTTCATAATTGAATACAAATAGACGTAAATACGACTAAATTGACCAAATAGTTTAGTAAGGCGGTAAGGAGGTAGGGGAACGTATAATTCCGAATGTCTACAAAGCTCAAAATGTGCGTTCTCCAAAGACTTTTAGACGGCACAGGTCATTGTTACAAATATCATCATGTTTGAGCCATGCGACTGGGCTTTTACCTGGAATTCGGAAATCAAAAAAGAATTTATCTTTATGAATAACTAATTCAAACGAACGAGAAAAAGTATACATTAAAGCAAAGGTTCGTGACCCAAAAAAGGTCACATGAGACATTATGAAAATTTAATTTTTAAATAAAACTTTATAGCTTCGATTGCGTGTGACATTTAAACTGTAAACATTTTATTTCTTAACAAGTTAATTTTTAAAAATAGTGACCAAAAATATATAACAATTTGTTGTGTTGGTAAATTATTATAATTCAATTACATAAAATTTGTAACTAACAATCATGGTGCGTAAAAATTATCAGATATTTTTGGAAGTCAAATACATAATAGTTAGCTGCAAAAATACAATGAAGGAAGAGGCATCGCCACCACTTGACAAATGTTATCAATGGGTCACAGCGTCAAAAAGATTCCGAACCTCTGCATTAAGACATATTTTATTGGTTTTACATCCATGTTATTAGTACATAATTCTATTTAAAAGAAGAGTTTAACAAACAACTTGATAATTTTGATAATAACACATTTTGGTATAATTCAAAACTTAATTTAGGATCTGTTAAGAAATGGAATATTTTAATAAAACATTTAACAAGATACCTGTTTGGAATTCCGATTTAATGCATTTAAACCAATTAGATTTGACTTAAATAAAATTATAGATGCACTTGAAGAATTAATTGAAGTAATAGAAAATTCTCTGAAAAAAAAATTATTTCCACGAAATTTAATGAATTATCAATTTTTTACAATGATGATTTAATTGAAAGCATATTTGAATAGATTTTCTGTACCTGATTAATAACTTAATTTTAAACTATAAATAAAACATATTTTTTTCCGATTAAACTTGAGAGTTTCGTATCTGTTTCAGTTTAATTAATTTTATTTAATATTGATTAAGATAATTAAACTGAAAAACATTTCTAGTATTTTAAGTTTTATTATACGAGATTTGATTGGATTAGGAATAAATTTAATTGTTTAAATGCACATAAGTTCTGTAAGTTGAGGAATTACACAGCGATTTATTGGACATTTTGTGATCTAGCAATTACTACATATGAAAGCTTTTCATATTGTACATGTCATTACAAATTATAGAATTAAATTGAATCAAAAAAATTTTATAAAAAATTGATTTATTTTGAATTAATTAAATTTAGATCTTACATATAAATTTTAAAAAATTTGTTTCACTGGAACTGAAGTATTTATTTACTTATTTTTAATCAAATCGTTTCCAAATTTAACCGATCACAGTGCATTTAAACAAAATATATTAATTTGTAATTATCTCAAATTTGAATAATATTCTCAATTCGTTCAATATTAAAATGAGATTTTGATTAGATTTCTTGAAAATCTCAAAATTATATGCATTTTCTCCCCTTTAATTTTATTACGGTCGATATTGAAAAATTAAATAATCTAACATGCCTCATTAAATGTTGACATTTTTTATAATAATATTTGAAAATAATAATGATAATAATAAAATAATAATAATAATAATAATAATTAATAATAATAACAATAATAATAATAATAATAATAATAAAAAAATTAATAATAATAAAAATAAAAATAAAAATAATAATAATAATAATAATAATAATAATAATAATAATAATAATAATAATAAGAATAATGGTAAATTGAAAAATCATTCCGATTCTCTGGAACTCTCAAGATGCGACAAAATGAGAAATTATATGAATAAAATCCCAAATGTAATTCAAATTCGAATCAAATTAAAAGTAATTAAACATTCCTTGTTCCATATCGCATAACCACTTAACATCAATGTTTTTATAAAACCTCGACATAGATTTCTAATTGCATTTTTTATTCCAATTTTCTCCATTAATTAACATTAGAAAAAAGTTAACTAAATTAATACTTAAGTCATTTTTAAAATGAAATTCCACGACTATTTTCATCTGTAATTCACATAAATATCATTAATATTATTATTATCATTATTATTATTACTATTATTATTTTTAATAATAATACGTTGATAAAGAATAAAATAAACGATTCGAAATGATTGTCGGAGTTTAAATGGAAATTTATGATGCACTGCGCCAATATAATGCTGCTGCTGCTGCAGTAGAGTTTTTATGGAAAATGCACTGCATCACAGATTCTAGTAAGTTTTTCTTTAAAAAAATTCATTGTTACTAATGCATTGAAGTATTGTATAAGTCAACTAATTGTTTCATTATTAATTTGGATAATCTACTTTTTCTACAGAGAAAACGATATAAATTTTTTAGGAACTATATTATTATTATTATTTTTATTATTATTATTATTATTATTATTATTATTATTATTATTATTATTATTATTATTATTATTATTATTATTATTATTATTATTATTATTATTATTCATTGGCTCTTTCTTATACTATTATTATTTTTTATGGGTTTAATTCAATTTTGAAAATTTTTTTTTGTCATTATCTTATAATACTGTAGAATACCAGTCATATAAAATCCTGGAACTTAATTGTAGGTAAAATAATCATATAATAAAATTCTGTTAATTTCTTTATCCATAAAAGGAAGTGTTGTAATATATGATATCATATTTTATAGCATCAAAATTTGCCCTCCTTTTTATTATTACATTTTATTTCAGAAGTCAGTTCAACAGCCAACAACATCAGTTCAATTGAACATTTCCTTTCATCCCGCAATTTAACAAATCAGCTGATAAATAATTCCGGACTCCCATTAGGGGCACAGATATTCACCATTCCGGCATCATTGGCGACATTCCCGAATTCGGATTTGATTCCAGTATTCATCAACAGTTTAGGTAAGAAATGACTATAATAACAACAAATGAAATCAACGGTGTTATAATCTGAAATAGGACAAATGGTTCTGGCAAATACTGGGAATATTCTGGCGAACAGTTTGGCAAGTTTGGCCACCACACTCACGTCAATCCAGCAGCTGTCCGTGAACCGTGAATCGAATGTCATCAACACTAATCAAGCTACTAACCCAAATGCAGCTATCATCGTTAGTAAATACATACTTTAAATTTAAAAATTATAAAAATTTCACGAGTTTATTTAAACAAAAATTAATTATTGTAATCTTTAGAAATATCCGAATCTTTTCTTTCAATAGAATTTATTATAAATAAGAAAATATTTCTCGGTTATGTAGAGCCATTTAGGTCCTACACGTCATGTTGCGTCTGCCAAGGAGAACATGGACTCTTTTTCTCTTTGTGTTTTACTGGGATTAATGATAATGGTTTGCATTTTAAATCTTTATATGTGCTAATTACTAGTGGCAAGTAAATCGTAATTAAAGCACTGGATATTGTTAGGGAAGTCACCAGTAAGGACTCTATATGGAGAGTGTGATGTTACTTATTAACTAATAATAAGTTGTTTTAATATTATTGTTTTTAAATAATAAAGTTTTAAATTAGCATTATGATATTTTCATCAACTGATTTAGGACAGGCCTATTATCAAGTTGAGTTATCAGAAGAATCTCAGATTAAAACAGCCTTTAGCACAAAAGAAGGGCAATTTTGTTTTAATAGGTTACCATTTGGACTATCAACAGCTCCTGCTACTTTTCAACGATTAATGTATCAAATATTAGAATGATTAATTTTTAAAGGTGTTGTGGGTTATCTAGACAATATATTAATATATGCTAAAACTCAAGAAAAACATGATAGAATTATTTTTGAAGTATTTAGTCGATAAAAGAAGCTGGAAAGAAGATTTATCCAGAAAAGTGTCAATTCTATAAGAGCGAATTAAATTTTATTGGGCAAACTGTCAGTTATAAAGGTGTTCATACAAACAGAGATAAAATAAAAGAAATAGAATTTGCCAAAGAAACAAAATGTGTGTCTCAACTTAGATCATTTTTGGGGTTGACAAATTATTATATACGTTTTATTAAAGGTTATTCACGTATTGCGGCACCGTTATATGCTGCAACATTGGGGAATAACAATTGGGGATAATTTGGAATGAGGAATGTAAAAACAGTTTTAATAGTTTAAAGAAAGTTTTATGTGAAGCTCCAGTACTTGAATTTCCAATGTCAGACAGAATGTTTATAATTGACACTGATGCCAGTTTTGGCGCTATCGGCGAGGTGTTAAGCCAAATGAAAGATGATAGTACAGAAGTTGTGATTGCATATGGATCAAGACATTTGACGGCACATGAAATGGGATACTGTGTTACAAGAAAAGAATTATTAGCCCTTCATGAATTTATTGTGCATTTTAGACAATATCTCTATGGCAAGAAATTCATTGCGAGAACAGATCATAAAGCATTGACTTTCATGAACACTACAAAAATACCAATTAGTCCAAATTTTAAGACTTCACTCGCAAACTTATTAGAATATAATCTTGAGTTACAGTATCGAAAAGGAGATGATCATGGCAACACATATGGACTGTCAGGGATAAAAAATTAGTTTTGTTCACAATGCGAAACAAAGCATAAAGATGCCAAAGAAGCAAAATCAAAAAAAAGGTATATAAACAGTTTACAAGGAAATGCAAATATTGTGGAGATCATCAAAAGAAAACAGAATGAAGACATTGTTTTTAAAGAAATTATAGATTTATTGAAGGGTGAGAAAGAAACTGTTTGATGAAGTAAAACAATGCAAATATTTTAAATTGATAGAACAACTATGCATACGAGATGGATTGCTATCAATTATAGAGGATAACAAAATATTGGTACTAGTTCCCCAAATTTATGTTACCACGTTGATAAATTACATTCACATTGAATTGTGTCATTTAGGTATTAAAAAAATTTTGTATTATATGAAAGATTTATTTTATTTGAATAATATGAGTCAAAGTGTAATTAAATGTATAAATGAATGCTCAAACCTGTTCAAAGAGAAAAATAGAACAAGGACGAACAAGAAAAATTTTACTACCAAGATCAGGGGAAAAGTTTTCAAAGTAGATATAGCATACATGGAAACATCTAAATGGAAAAAGAGATTTTTAACAGTCATTATTGATCGGTTCAGTAAACTTGTAAGTTTGACAGGGACTGCAAAACAAGATGAGATTACTGTTTTCATTGTTGTCTTGAATAACTGGATTTATCATTTTGGCAAACCAGATAGTATATTAACTGATAGATGAAAGATTTTTGAAGTGACATTGATGCGAGAATGGATGCAGAAATTTGTAGTGCGACAAAAATTTAGTTCACCATATCAACATCAGTCAAATGGGCTTGCGGAAAGAACCATTAGGACAGTAAAAGATATGATTACGACATCATTAAAAGGAGGGTGTAAGGAAAACAATTAGTGTGAACTATTACCCAGAATCGAGTTTTGTTTAAATTCAACAATACAGAGCTCTACTGGATTTTCGCCTTTTCAGATTGTTTATGACCGGAAAATAAATTTAATTTCAAATTCAGGATATGTTCAGGACTTAAAAGATGAAATTTTAAAGTCTGTTAAAGTAAATATAGAAAAGGCAGCAAACTCAATTAAAGAGAGAGAGATCAGGATAAAAAAGGAACAAGAATTTTTGATGTGGGAGAGAAAGTGTTGCTGAGATTAGAGCCACATAAACGAAAGAAAAATGGGATGCAATATGAAAAACCTTATGAAATTCTACGATTTATATCACCTCACCAAATTGAACTAAAATTTCCAAATGCAGTGAAGCCTAGAAGGATCGAATGGCTAAAGCGTTGGAAGATCACCGAAGAAGGGGAGAGTGATGAATATTAAAATTTTACTTATTAACTAATAATAAGTTGTTTTAATATTATTGTTTTCAAATAATAAAGTTTTAAATTAGCATTATGATTAAAAGTCTTATTACTGAGAGCATTTTGGAAATTCGGTAAGAAGGAGTAACCGATTGTTTTCAATATTTTTATAAATTTCTTTTGTAATTTCCTTTCTTTAGCCATGACATAAAATGCTTAAGAATTCTTGACTTAAGTTAAGGGTTGATACTAATTTGGATCATTTCCGCGCTCGGATTTATTACATTTCCAATTCATTTAAGTACCAAGTTGGAATTAAAATTATCTGATTCTATTCGTAAATATAATACAATCTGTTTAATATTACTTTACATTTTCATTCACATCCTATATCCTTATTTAGGAGCACATGATGCAGCAATACCAACAGCTTCAGCTGCTGAAGAACTCAATGATCCATCAATCATGGCCGAATGAATTCCAGCAGACATCCTCAAACAACCAAACCAATTCATTTATTGCAAATAATATACCAGTAGCAACTACAAATTCTAGTACAATTAAACCCATAGATAAAGTTAATGGCAGTACGCAATTCCAAATTCCTTTGAATTGCAATCCTGCTCCTCTTCAAAATGAAAAATTTACTACCAATATCATCTCCATAAATGATCGTGCTATAGATAACAAATCCCCAAGCGTCAACTCTTCGGTATCCTCTAGATCAGTAGGAAACAAAAGTAAGCCACATTTTTGACAATCTTATAATCTGCATCCTTATCCAAGTAGACATACAGGCATTCATACATTATCATTATAAAGGTTGCCTATTATTTCGTAAAGACAAGACATATATATATCCCATTATATTATATGACAAAATTTAATTAAAATTCTTTATTTTAATTAGAACGACAAATCTTATTATTATGAAGAGTTGGTTTATTTTTCAGTAGGAACTAATTTTAATTATGTCTTCATCCATGCGTTTACTACACAAACCCTAAAACCCAACAATATTGAAACTTTTTTTACAATAGTAATTCTCGCAATTTTGAACAATCAAATTTCTCTCAATTTTCGATGCAGATTTTAGTGGTCAGACGTTTCAGATTTTGCGGAATTGTCCCGGATTTTAGGTTTTTGTCCTTCGCTGAAAACTGTCCCGGAAAGTATCCCCATTAAATGTGTACGCTTTTAACATTTACACAAATGTTCTGTTTCTTCTACTTCATATTAAGTAGCACTTTCCTATTAAATCATTTGTAAAATAAAAAATATTTTGTTTAATAAATTTACAAGAAATAAATTTTATTTTCAAATTTTATAGTAATTAATGCACGAATAAATAATCTAAGAAAATTCTGCCTGCTAATGTTTAAGAGTTTTTTAAATTATAATTTGAACATACCCCGCATTCCAATAAAAGATATTTGGTTACTTTAATGTATACAAATCTTCCTAAGATAAATAGCTTGTATTTAAATATTCGAATTACCGGATTTTTTTTTCCTATAGAAAACTCCTTTAGGACACTTTGTTTGAAAGAGGGTTTTACTTATGCTGACATTGGTAAAATAATAATTAAACAATTTTTATTAACATTATAAATATTATAATACACCTACGATGTCAATTTTAAATTTATATTGTTAATTTTTTTTTCATAAAAAACAGTCGCAGACAATATTTATTAAAATTTATTTTAATCTGCGTGACAAATGAAACCATTGCACCTTAATTTTCTAAAGAATTAAAAACATTGAAATTTAAAGTAAATAACTTTACCAATGGACTTTCCATTTAATATAAAAATGTATTTTTTCGGATGCTAAATTAAAAACATTTTATGAAAAAATTATTTTTGCGCTATCTACACTTGGATTTTTCTAAATTTAAAGGGAATACATTTAGTATTAGCATATCTCTCGACTGGTTTTGAGATATTCTACAAGATGACGTCATAGTAATTAATTAATTGAATTACAAATGCGTTATTAAATTAAATAACAATTTCATTTGTTTATAAAAGACATTGTATTTTCTACAAAATTTCACTATGAATCAGATTTATTTATGGTATTCACGAATTTTCTCACTTGAAAAAAGGCTGTGTCGAAAATTCGTGAATACCGTAAATAAATTTGATTCAGTCAAATTTTGTAGAAAATACAATATCTTTTATAAATAAAAATAGAAGCAAATCAGAGGTGAAAAACAAAAAAACTCCTAATAAAATTTCATTTTTGTTTAAATAACCAAAGACTTTTTATTTTTTTCATATTCACACTTATTCATAAATTCTTAAACAAACTAACACAAATTTCTATGCTTATCAAGAATCCAATCGCTCAAAACTTCAATCATATACAATCGAACTAATTTTTATCTAACTTAGATAGTGCTTGGTGTTTGGTTTCAAAGTGGCTACGAAGATTGTTTTGCATGGTTAAATATTTATTTCTCCATTCTGAGTTAAATCTTCTTCATCAGTTTCTACCTTTTTTGATATTCGCTCATGATTTTATCTAAAAATAAATAGCTCGGTTAATGGTTGAAAATATGTTTGAACTTGCTCTAAAGTTTTTTTAAAAAATAAACTTGCAATTTAAATTATTTAAACTAATAAGTGTAGCAAATGTTCTCGCATCAAAGTTAAAAAATACACCTAAGGAGTTTTACAGCTGACAATGTAGCTTCAAAAATGTAGCTTTAATTAAAAGTAATGTGTAATAAAGTTTTTTTAAAAACCCATTAAGACTACAAAAATAACACATTATGTAAAAAACATAGTCCAAACAGCCTTTTTGTGGATTAAAATAAAACTCAATTACACTTTAATTGTTTTGCAGTTCGTTATTGGTTATTCGATAGCTACTGTCAAAAAATTACCCAAAAGTAATCATTAATTGAATGAAAAACCAAACTATTACACATTTTTAATGACAATAAGATATCTATTAAAATATTAAATTCTTTACTAAAAAAATAATCTAATAATAATATTCTAATGTCAAAATAATATATATATATATATATAAACTGACCAAATTTTCACAAGCTCAATGCTACACGCGGTTTTACAAAAAATCCGAAATAAATGTTTTCAGTTGTATTATTTTTGTTGTTTTCCATACAAATAAAACTATTTGTATTT
Organism: Schmidtea mediterranea; assembly: GCA_022537955.1. NCBI lineage: Eukaryota > Metazoa > Platyhelminthes > Tricladida > Dugesiidae > Schmidtea > Schmidtea mediterranea. The sequence continues at coordinate 169,863,443 of CM039680.1, forward strand.
CAAAATCTGCTCATTCAATTCTGACTAATTATTCAAACAAAATTCTTTTAAATAATTACACCTCCGCCCGAGCTCGAACGCAATCCTTCAACCAATTTGTAGATTTTCGAATTCGATCTCACTTTCAATTAGAACTCACTTTCAATTTCGTTATCACTTTCTTCGAAAGAACTACTCACCATTCTGTTGTCATTCATGTTTTCCGAGGCCAATCTGATATCCGATACATGTCGATTAATTCCATCTACACTTATTGATGTTTCAGAATTCACACCGGTGAGATTTCCAAGTTTCCATGACGTAAAACATCGAGCTCCTCCAGGCTTGACATAAACATTATCGTCTAGCTTAAACTTGGATGTTAGTGATTAGGCAACAGATCTGCTTAAAAATTCAAACGGATATCGCCAGACATGTTGTGATCTAAGATTTGATGGGACGGAATCTAAGCTCATTCTATTCGTCGGAAAAGAATTAGACAAAAATACTGCTTTCGCTGCGTCACATTCCGACCGTGCCATCGCTCTTTTTACTGTTAGGTGAACTCTTTCCACAATACCGTTTCCCGAGGGTCGATAGGCGTTTCGGTAAATCATCTTTATACAGAATAGCTCACACAGCGTTCTAATTTCATTGGAGAGGAACGTTCTACTATTGTCCAAGAGTTTTTCGAACGGTAAACCATGCTCGAGAAATATTGATCGAAGATTATCAAGAACGTCTATTTCATTTTCCGATTTCGACTTCTACCGCATTGAGAATCTGCTTGGTCCACAATCGATTACGCTCAAAAATACAGAGTTACCATAATGCGTTGTATCCCCCCCTAGTTATCCATTGATAGCTATTTCTATTCATTTTAAGGCTGCCTCAAATTCGGCAACATTTATGTGGGCTGCATTGTATGCGCAACCATGTGGCATCCTCCAAACGCACTGTTCTGATTTCCAAAACTATTCCAATTGCAATACTGCTTGCAACGCACCAAACAATTCCTGAATCAGTATTTTTCACTTTCCATTCTCTTCCCACTAGATCTTGTTTCTGTACTTTATCTGCGATCTCTCTCATTATCGCTACTGTCATTGTATCCGCTTATTGATTTCATCCTCTGTCACCAGAGAGTCGTTTTACAAACGAACAAGCCGGTCTCAGCCGTAAAATGTCCGATCATTTGCCCAGCCCATAAAAATATTTGTCGCTTGGTGACTCTCCTGCAATTCATCAACTTGATTATCCCGATTCCAGATCAATTTTCCATATTTTCTGACGCATTTTAATACAAGAACTCTAGTGCCATCAATAAACTCTAAATCATTTGCCTCCAATCCAAATTTTTGCAGTGTTTTACCACAGATTACGCTGAGACCAGGCTTGTATTTAAAAATATAACGTCTATGTATGCATCCGTTTCATCGCAGATTCTAGCATCCATTGATAAAGCATGTTTTAACAATCGTCATGATTTTCGGCGAGACGTTAAGACCGAAACCGAGTCTTGTGAGAGCAAACGTCTTCTCCTTGAACTGAACTACTTGGAAGACCTACAAAGATGTGTCAACACGTATTTATAAATATGTTGATTTTAAATGATTAACAACAACATCCTCGCCCATCCCCGCCATTTCCTCAATTTCTTTTGACAGGCATCCGCTTGCGCATTGTGACTTGATATTCGTTTATTTTTCGATAAACCGAGACTAGTCTCACTTTTGCTTTATTTTGTTGGATAATCACCATCAGAGGAAGCACGGCTTTAATCTCTCCACTATAAGTCTGCAACAATCCATTTTTAATCCAACTTTCAACAGCCTCGTTGAATTCGTTTTCGGCTTTGTGGGGAACTTTGTATTGAGATATAGAAGGCTTCAGTGATTCTGGAGCGCTATCAATCAAATGCCACTTCACAGTCTATGCATTACCGTCAAAATTTGCCAAGAAATCCTTGCCCTCGATGTTTTTAACAGAATTTGGCACTCTATTTGATTCTATCACTCCTCGCTCATTTGTATCAACATTGACGCCCAAGCAACTAATTTCTGATCGCTAAGTCATGCGGTAGACTATTTACAAAAAATAGGCTTAGTACACCATCTGGTTCTTTTCCAGCGATTTCCATCAGTGTTCTGAGATTTCCCAAGTGCAAGTCCAGATTTTCGTTAGATTTCCACTGCATTTTTTTAAATTCGGTTACTGGCATCCAAGGCGTTTAAAAAATGTTTTTCCCAATGTTAAAAGAACGTTTTCTAAAGACATCTTTTCTCCCAAATTGTCTTCAAGCATTTAGAACATTGAATATGCGTTTCCTGTCAAAACCAAAGGTAGAATGGGTAAGACTTCTGTTTCCCCAATCACCCTAGCCGCTCTTCTGCTTTTCTCTATAAATTCTTGGACATTTGATTCATCATCCCACTGCAAATTCCAAGAAGCTGGATCAATTTTGGTGTGCGCAATAGCTTGTTGTTTTCGATACAAATAAAACTAAAAATAAAACTATTTAATGATTAATTTGTATTTCAAAATCTGCATATTCGATTTTGACTAATTATTCAAACAAAAGTCTTTTAAATAATTACAATTTTAATTCAATTTCATGCTTAATAACTAATAAGAACGATAAAGTAACATAATATCAGTCATTTCTCTGACACAACTAGTGTAAATAAATTATATAATAATCAAAAGAAAACAGTTTTTTTAACAACACAGCAAAATCTAAGTCAGTGTTTCTCAACCGGGATGCCGTAGGGATATGAAAAGTGTGCCGGGAGCTCTGCTAATTTTATTATTGAAAATTTTTAAGTTCATATAAGGGTTAATTTTAAAAAAGGCTACTATCTTAGATTTTGAATTACTTAAAATAGCGGGACATGTATCAATTATTTTTGGTAAATATTAAGAACAAGAAAAGGCGAAAACTGAACTCAATTGAGAATGAGTTAAGAATATGTTTTTCAAATTCGCGACTTAATAATAAGGAGATATGCAAAAGCATCAAGTTCAAATTTCACATTAATATGTTATAAAAGATTTAGTTAATTAAATATAGAACTTACAAAATTTATTTTTATAGCTGAAATATTAAAATAAAAAGGGTATGGTGCCGTCAATTTTTCAAATTTTCCGTTAGGGTGCCGCTATCTGAAAAAGGTTGAGAACCACTGATCTAAGTAATGCTAGAATTGTTTTTAATATTTTTATTTTAAATTTAAATGTGAATCAATATATTCATTGATTTTTATTATTAAAAAATTAAAAATAAAATAATAAAGTTGGGTATTTTTGTGAAATTGTAGATGTTTTGACGGACAATTTTCTATGCTGGACGAATTTTCAGTTTAATATTAGTATCTGTTAATTCGCCATAGTTGAATTCATCAAAATTTAACCTATTTTCTCACAACCTTTCCGATTTTGTTCACCGTTATTAAAATATTTTTATCGAAATTTTTTCTTTTATTATACAATTTTTGTGAGATTAATATTTGTGATCGATATTCCTCTTTTAGTTAGTAGAAGTTATTTCGACAAGTATGAATATATTGAATTAGTGTTGATCAGTGGTCACTTTGTTATTGGTTGGTATTGTCAACCATATAGAGATCACCCGCTATGGAAAGGTGTCAAATTTGTACAAGTAACGAAAAAGTGGGTGTAAGAGCTAAAATCACACTTAAAATTTAAAAACATATAGAATTTTTAAATAAGGCTTTTTGAATTGAATTAAAATTTGATTTTGAAAATACGAAATTCGTTCTTTCTGACGGGTTAGTAAGAATAATATCGGTGGATGCTTCCGCCACAATAGCCAAATACATTGGCAGTATATCTAGTAATCGGAATCACATTAGCACATTTTATGATCTAATTATAATAATTATTATAATAATTTCCGAGGAACTCGTCTGCAATTTCTCATGAATTTTCTGAAACCATTCCATATCAAACAACCCAGTTCCAATGGCGTCAGTCAATGTCTATTGGAATGATCATTATAATATTAGCACAATGAATTTATGATTATCTTAATTCACATAGCCAACCGAGGAGGCCTTTGAAATAAGCCGATTGACACGAATGACTGATTTCAGCTCCTATACAAACCTTGATTTCTGGAAGTGAATAATAATTGATAATAACCGAAAATAATTTGGCAAATATTTTCTACTTTTTTCTATTACTGATTGTAATCAATAGATTTCAAACGGAATTATTTGTTCCATTTATTTATTATTATTTTTATTATTATTATTGTTATTATTTTTATTTTATTATTATTATTATTATTATTATTATTATTATTATTATTATTGCTATAATTTTATTATTATTACTATTATTATGCTGGGGTTAGAAAAGTATATAAAAAATAAATGAAAGTCATAAAAATTAATACAAAATATAAAAATATATTTTTCGGGGCAAAAAGTTGTGAAAATGTAGGAAAAAAAATAACACGAATACAATAATTTCTAATCAATGGGTCTCTTGACAATGTTTTTTAAGAAATACAAACATTAATTAATTAATATATATAAACTAATCAATTTAATTAATAAACAAAATCCTCAAATTTGACAGGATGTCGGCAGTTTGTCCATTTGAGATGGAATAATTTTATCATTTTTTATATTATTCGTTTCCTCTGGCACTATAAAAAGAAAAAAGATTTTAGACTATTCACCATAGTAGTCGATAAAATTTAGTTAATAATTGGGCTAATATCGAAGCAATTAATCGACGAAACTAGAGAAAGGATATTCAGAGAAATATTATGGAACTCAAATGTCGTAGTGTGAGACGCCAGAGTTAAATGTCGTTATTGCTATTCAAAATTGGACAGTTGTGATTATCATCATAAAATCAAAACTTATTGCGTTGAGTTTGTCATTTCATTCAATTGAATGAAAACTCGGATTATAAATCATTTTCTACCGAATAACAATAGTAACTCCAACAACAAGTGAATACCGTAACCTCTTTCCTGGTGTTCCACTATTGGAACATACGCATCCTTTTATCCCTACTTCAAGTCAAGCCGTCTATTGGCATTCCAAACTTTTAAAGTTATAGTCTACAATGTAGACTCTACATCGACTTATGACAGTGTTTTTGGTGTAGTGAGATTATCAGTGATGTATTCATTCTATGACTATTTATGTTTTTTAAATTTCATGCTAAAACTTCCAGTTATGAGTAACTAAGGTACAGAAGAATCTTTCCTCCACCAATTTTAGCCACAGAACATCTGGTATTAATCAAATCCATTTAAAAATCAATATTTCAAATACGTTTTTTTACAATACAATAATATATTTAAACAAATTCATAATAATTTGTTTGAGGAGTTTCTATAAAAATAATTAATGTATAAGTAAGGATTTTAACATTCAGTCAATATACAATAATAAGTTAATTTATAATTAAAAATACCTCAATTATCATCCCAACATATTTTATCTAAAGATTTATTCTCACTTTAGATTTCATTTATTATTATTTTTTTGTATTACAGTTTGTCAAATGATTGACGTCAGTCATGATTACATTTTAAGTCAAGAAGATCATCTGGTGAAAGAAAAAGCCGCAGAATTACTCCGACATTCACACAACCAAAAAAACGCTATCAGTAATTAAATTTTTATTAAATAAAATATTATTAACCGACATTATCAATAAGAACATGCCCAATGTTCTGATAAATCAGAACCAACAGCACATAATGTCACAGTGGATGGTGTTGATCTCGGTGAAATCAAAGAATTTGCCCGTAATTTCAAAATTAGACGTCTCAGCATGGGGTTAACTCAAACACAAGTCGGTCAAGCGCTGACTGCAGCAGAAGGTCCGGCATACAGTCAGAGTGCAATCTGCAGGTAACATTTTTTAAAAAAGTTTAAAAATTGATAAAACCATCAAAAGACAATTAATTTCATTATTAAAAAATGCGTCGCTCAAATATTCGTTGTGAGATGAAATTTTAAATTAAATAAATTTAAAAATTAAAATTAAAAAAAATTAATTGTATGTTGTAGGAATGTTGAAAATTTGCAGAGCGTATTTATATATCAGAAAATCTACTTAAAAATGTTTTGTTTATTTGACGTTAACTAATGTTGCTTTGAAAAATTAATATTTTAGGTTTTTGAATTATGGATGTCTTAAATAGTAGAAGTTCCAATAAAAACGTAACTCTAATATTTGTTTTATGATATATTTCAACAATATTACTTTTATAACATGTGAATAAGTAAGAAACTACAATATTAGTATGTGTTATTTACAAAATCGAAAACACCAATTATTATAAATTATGTGCGAGTATTACTCAAAATTAAGGTCTAATATAAGAAGGAATAAATTTATATAGAAAACAAACACACATACTTAAATAACGATATATATATATATATATATATATATATATATATATATATATATATATATATATATATATATATATATATATATATATATATATCATTAGCACGAACATAAATTAAGTAACTTTAATTTAGAAGAGGAGACAAATAATTTGAACTGGAAAAATAAAATACATACAAGCGGACAAATATTATATACACAATCATTTATTATGAACATTTTTATTTATAAAAATTTACAATTTGAGGATATTTCAAGAGCTTTATCACATTTCACCGTTCTATGAGAGGAACAAAAAAAGCCATGTAAAATATATTTTTTTAATAAAATTTCAACATAAACATATGTAAAAATTTGGAAAATCATGATAAAGTATCGGCAATTATGGAAAATGTATCGAAAAGCGTAATTTATAAGTGAAATATTAAATTTGAAGTTAAATATTTTTAGTTATTCAGAAATTTATAAAAGAAGTCACGGAACGGAGAGAGAATTACTGCAATTACAAAAAATTTCCCAAAATTATCCATGAAAGAAAATATATTTTGAAGAGATTTAAAAATCGGTATTTTAATAAAAATTTAATAAATCTTACCTTTTTTTAAATAAATCACATACAAAATATAAAGTGAATGAAAAGGATAGATTTTAACTTAACATTTGCCTTTGTTGCTTATAATTTATAATAGCTGGTGTACAACAGTGGTCATAAATTATTTACAGTATTTTCAAGTTTTTAGGATTTTTTGTAGTCAAACGAAAAAATGATCAATTATTTCGATATTAAATTGCAAGTAAGTGACATAAAAAAGTACCTAAAATAATGAGTTTGGAATAAAGTATCGACTAAAGATATCGACCAATAGATTAGAAGTTTTTTATGAAACATTAATGAAATGTCGTAAGTTTGATTCTAATTAAATACAGAATGGTTACTAATGGAAATCCAGTTACTATTAACCCAAGGCATCAATCTATCCAAGTAGAGGAAAAAATTCCAGAAATGTTTAAAAATATAGAAAAAGAGGTATTATAAAAAAAGTATGATTCATAATGAATAGTGCATTAGTAACTATTTTGAAGAAATACAAGTAAGATATAAGAATATGTCTAGATTTTCGAGCACCAAACAATATATAACGGCAATATTTCAGTTTCCATTCCAAATATTGAAAGAATGATATATATATATATATATATATATATATATATATATATATATATATATATATATATACATTTGTACACCCTAGTCCTTATCACTATTGGTAAAGGCAAATTAAAGTTGAACAGAAGAAAGAATCAAAACTTAACACATGATTTCTATAAAAGATCGACAATATTGTTTCAACCGTATACCTTTGAGAATAGCAGCTGCCCCAGCTACTTTTAAAAATTAATGATCTATGTGTTGGGTGATCTTTTCTGAATTGAGGCAGTGGTTTATCAAACATTTTAGAACCAGCAACAATCACCCGCAGACAAATAGTCTCGTCGAACGCGATCAACGGACTTTGAAATTATCCCTCGGAATACTCTCAACATAAACTTCATGAGTCAAAGCGTTACCATTAGTTTTACTAGAAGGGCACAACACACTCAATCGTTTATGCGGCGTGTCTCCTTCACAAATTTTGTTTGGATCCAATACTTTCATGCTCAACGAACTCTTCGTTCTATACTATTAGACGAGATCAATCTCACGCGCAGACATTTTTTGATCTTAGACACAAATCCGTCATTCACATACTCCACAGACTATTTCCTCTGCAACCCATCCATGGATGAGAACAATCGAATCTTCGAACCTCAAACCTAGGTACAAATTCCGCATCATATTTACATTTCAATTTATTTAAAAATTTTCTTTTCTTGTTTTTTTGTATTTTTCATTCATTATTTCCTCACTAATTCACAAAACTCTCCAATTATATATTTGATATTATATCTATACTTATTTGCATAATTTTTCCAATTTGCTTTTAAACATCTATTGGATTCTGTGATGATGAACTGACAAATTTGTTTAAATAAATTGAGAACTGCATATTTCGAATTAATTTCTTTATTCCAAAACCCTTTATTTGGTCACGGCTCACTGATACCCCATAAATGATTTCAGCCCCTTGTCTTTCATTATTTATCTTTTTATAAAATATAAATTTGAATCACTTTGTCATTAAAAACAAAAATTCATTTTCCAAGAAAAATAAAATGATTTAAGAATTTAAACCATAAAAGAATAAAAATTAGTGTAATTTCTGATGCTGAAAACCTTCAACTAATTTACGAACATCTAATCCCAGTCGATTACACTTTTTTGGGTTTTTACTTACAAAATTTCCAAAAATAACGAATTTTGTCGGATTGATTATATATGATTTAAAAAAATACTTAAATAATATATTTTTTAATATTATAAAACAGTATAAATAAACAAATTATTATTTATTTACATGAATTTCACGCATCATATTTTCACTATGAAATTATTTTCCATTTTTAATAAATTCAATTTATTAGTAGAAAACCTTTTTATAGATTCGAAAAGTTGGATATCACACCGAAATCGGCTCAGAAAATTAAACCAATTCTAGAGAAATGGATCAAAGAATCCGAAGAAAAATATCTCAGTGGATCGAACAGTGTTGATGATGGATCCGGATCTGACATCAATAAAAAACGGAAACGTCGAACGAGTTTTACACCACAAGCACTGGAAATTCTGAATATTCATTTTGAGAGGAAATCTCATCCGACTGGTTAGGAATGATCAGAAATTGATGGTCTTTGAATATTCATTATAGGATCGGAAATGCGAGCATTGGCTAACGACCTCAATTATGACAGAGAGGTCATTAGAGTTTGGTTTTGCAACAAAAGACAAGCGTTAAAGAATTCTGCCAAGCGAATTAAACAATGTACACCAAACAGCGAATCAAACAACCAGCACATATCTCCCCAAGTCATGAACAGCAACAGCAACAGCACCAACAACAACAACAACAATAATAATAATAACAATAATAACAATAATAATAATACTATTCTGTCACCGGAAACGTTATTGAATAGTGAATACAGAATATTTAAATCCGAATCTCAAACTCCCAACATGAACAATAACTTTTCAATTCGAACAAACAATAATAACAACATCGAAGGAGAGAAATCCATTTACAGTATTCTCGATAAATCTTCATTGGAAAGTATGTTGTTTACTTTATTTTGGCTATGTTCATAATAAAAACTTTCATCTACCGGGCAATCCTTTCAAACGGTGCCGTTTCACTAACGAGAGAACAATTCATGAGGAAACATTCATTTTTCTGAAACTGAAACCTTTAACTTATTCAAAAGTGCAAAAGGACAATTTGAAGATTTACCAAGCACTTGGTGTAGATTTAACATTAGCATAAAGCACCTTGCACAAATTTATAAAATATCCATATTTTTTAGAAAAAAATGATTTAACGGCAAATTGCAAAATTGTTTACCATGCCAAAAACTTTACTATTAAAATATCTTGTCTGTAGGGTAATTATTTATAAAAATATAATTCAAATAAATAGCTATGAAAACCATTTCAGCAGTGTTTATTAAATGAAATATTTCGATCTAAAATAAGAAGTTTAACAAATTCTCACTGTCTCTTACTACCTGAATCGTTCGTTTCAGCTTTTTGTTTATCAATCGAAACGTTTCATAAATTTATCAATTTTAATCACAATTAAAGTATTTTTACAAATTAAACTTAAAAATTTTGATTTTTCGATATTAAAATCTGAATAAATTTATAGTTTTTAATTTTGTTTTACTTTTCAAATTTGCTAAATTTTGATTTCTTTTTTGCTCGTATTGGAATAAACATGGATTTCTTTAGGTTGAAATATTTCATTTAATAAACACTGGGTATTTATTTGAATTATAATTTTATTAATTATGTCATTTTACTCGCCAGTTAGTGTTATCTCTCTTAATCAGTGGTTCCCAACCTTTCTGGTGCTGTGACCAAATGATAAAATTTGCCAAGTTTTGGTGACCCCGACAATAAAATTAATAGGGTTGCTCTTCAGTCACAGCATTTTTATAGTAAACTATTATGTTTTTGACCTCTAAATATTTGATTTTATTTATATTTTATACTTTATACTATAAAGTCAGAGTAGGAGTATCGCTTAAATTTAAAATGATAGTAAGAAACCACTGGCTAGCGTAAACAAATTATTTTCAGAAGTCTCAGATGACCCCTGGCAAATTGTCACTCTACCCGTGTTCGGGTCACAACCCACAGGTTGGGAACCACTGTTCTAAATAATACCACAATATTGATCATGAATGAATATTAACTCCTTTGTCAACCTGACTTTAAGATATCTAGTTGCATCCATGGGGTACAAAGAACACTCAAATATTGGTGAAATCCACAAAAATTTGGCCAATAGCCCATTTTGTACCCATAGTCACTCAAAATACTATTCATTTATGATTTCATAATTAACGGATATTTCCAATTAGTATCCATATTCCAAACAGTATCACTATTCTTAAAATACACATGAGGATACTATTTAATACTATCCCTATACATGTATTAACCAACAAAAAACCATATTATATATGGCATATTTCAAGGCATGATGTGTATGGGAAATTGTTTCTTGAAAAATATTTATTGGTGAGATCATCAAATTCAGTCATTGAATCGATCGATATTTCAGAAGAATCAGATTTGTTTGAATTGGAGGATGAATAAATTTTTATTATATTTTACTTTCTTTAATACATCAAATTTTCATGAAATCCAAATACTATCCTCATTTTCATTTTTCTAAAGATTCTTTGGGGATACTATTTAATAGTATCCTGGATAGTATTTGGAAATATCCGTTATTATAACTATAGCGATGGAAAGTATTTTTGACATTTGACATTAATTTCTTTTATATTGTTAGATCTATAAATTTACATTTTTTATTGGATAATACGAATTAATCCGAAGAAAGCAATATAATATTTGCAGTCAAGGCGACATGGAAAAAACCTTTGATCTGACATGAATTTATACAGTACTTGATTAATATTTCAATATCAGCCATTTAACTTCAAATTATTGATCAATTAGACTCGCAATACTATTTCTTTATTTTCGAATGAAATTCCATTGAAACGATTTATGAATATTATACTCGCATGTACTCGATATAAAGTTTTTAACGTTTAGCGGCAATTGAGACTTCAATCTTTTTGGTGGTGTTTGTCAGTGCACTCCTTTAGCTAAGCGATTTGTTATTTTTGTGGCCAAGTTTGCTGAATTCAAATAGAATAGACAGTAGCTGTAGTTTTGTTGATGATTAAAAACATTTTAATTTCAATAGTACATCTGACCGGCGGTTGAAACGATTAGCAACACCTGATTTTGATAATAATGAAATTAAAAAAACAAAATCAGCGTTCTTTGTAAATGTTTCCGCTATGGGATTAAGTTCCTGTAAATCTTCTACTAAAAAATCTTCTCTCTTTTTTCTTTACAACTGTTACTGTCATTTGTATTTTTTCTTCTAATACTGAAATAGTTTGAGGTTGTTCTTCACCTACACAGTACCGCTGCACAATCAATTCCATTAAATTTATGTCTGGAGACTTGAAATAAATTTAATGACATATAATTCATTTAGATCGTGTTTCGTCTTCAATTAGTTTTAAATTTCTTTTTCATTTTGGTTCGTTATGCTTTTGTCTACATTGCTCACATGACTGGGTATGTGATAATCCGTCCGTATTACAATGATCATTTCATTTTCATCGATGAAAATCTAAGATATTTTATTTAAAAGTATAAGCCAATCAAAAAACAATTTTAAATGAAGTCCATAACACATTTGAAAATTGAAAATAGCTACTCTCCAAGAAATTGATTATGTGATAATCAAATTTTTATTTCATCAATTTTATAAATACTTTGCAGCAAGGGCCTTTTTTTGTTAATTACTTGTCGAATAATAATTATAATAATAATAATAATAATAATAATAATAATACTAAGTGAAACATCAGTTTACATTCCATTTTTGAATTTTAAGATATTATAATTTTAAAACTCTAATAACTACTTGAAATTTTAAGAAAGAAATAAATTCCAACAAAATATCCACAAACCTTTCCATCACTAAATTATCATACATTGTCCACTCAAGCCATTGTGTAACTAGAATAATAATTATTTGTTTTAATCTTAGATATGGAATTTTCGCAGAAATCTGGCACCCAGAAGGAAATCCATCTGACATCGAACCCAAATGATTGACACTTACACGAAATAAGGAGCATATTACAATTGTGTAAATAAAAATATTTCTAATAAATCAACCGGGACTCTACCTCGATTGCGCAATCGGCTGATTGGACTAGAGGTCCGATAATTGCACAATAATAATAATCCTATTTGTACATATTGTTTTTGTGATACTTGTATAATTATTATTCCTTTTGTATAATAGCAATCTTGTTCCAGTTGATGTCAACACAGCAAACTTATCGTTTTATTAAATATTTTAATAACTATAAATCGGCTTGTTTAATTATTGAAACTTTGATAGAACTTTGCGCCATCGCGTCCAATCTGCGCATCATTTGTCTGATAATACGTTAGCATTATTTCTATAATTCCATCAGGTATCTGAAGAAATAAAGACAATTCCCATAAATTTTTTGATCATCTTTTTAAAATGTATAAATCATTTTAATTTGCATTTTTCTATCCTTTTCTCATTTAACTTAATTTTCCAGTCTTTTTTTCATTTCTTCTACCCAGTGTTCATCGGACAACTAGGAAGGAAACATATTTCATTTATACATTACTATAAGCAATTATTGGACCTACCCTTCAAAAATGATAAACGTATAAATAGAGATTTCATTGGGGCTGAAGAGTCAAGTTAATAAAAGGGAATTGATGATACCAGTAGTTAATAAGAATATTGGACAATGCCACAAAGTCATTTTTTCTGATGAAGTACCTATTCTTCTTGTTCAGTGTTTAACACTACGCAAGTAAAATCCATCAACTACAAGCAACAAGACCAGTAATTCAGTCAAGTGGACGTCAATATAAGTACTGGGGCTACATTTTGTGACGATACAGTTGATTCTTAAGTTGCAATGACAGGAGGCTCACATGAAAATTTGCTCAATAATAATCTTCTAATTAAAAGATAACTCTTCGAAGTAGAACAATTCTACTATTTACAAATCAAACGCAAATCACATTATTCAACAATAAAATATCGAAATAATGGAATAACCTCCTCAGTCTTCATATCTTAATCCTATCGAGAGTGTTTCAGAGAGCATTAAAAAACAATTAAACAAATTATATATAACGTCAAGGGCAATGCTTCGCAAACATATTCAGAAAAGGTGGCATTCAAAGAATCATAATTTTGTAGAAAATTTAATTGAATTGATGCCACGCAGACTGGAAACTTTTAAATAAACGGATGTTGGCTCACAAAATATTATTGCAATATTTTTTAGTTAACTATTTGACCAAATATATAATTTTTTATATTCCTGTATAAAAATAAACCCTCGTGCGAAGATGTGATGGCATTTTGTAGTTAGTACTTTCAATGATCTTTCATGAACAAAATTATAATAAGATTTAGAAAAAGTTTTCGAAAAATGTATGAGTCAAAAGTATAAGTCAATTTTTCCTAGGAGGGGGATTTCTTGGACTCACAAAATTTTGAAAAATATGTATGACCCATCCTTTTACTCTGACATGATCTCTTTGAACCTCTCTAGAACAGATACCACGAGTCATACACACACGACACACTTACATGACATCTGACTGACCATCTATACGATGAGTCATAGTTTCCCGTAAGCCAATCAGAACGATCTGTGCTGGATGGCTCATACTACTAAGAAGGCTGACATATTCTACTGACACAACTCAAGTAGTGTACAATGAAGCCTATGCCCCGTCAATATTTGGCTTTAAAATGTGGAGACCCTCCTAAAAAAAATTATTTGTTTTAATGAAGTGAATTATTTAATTTTGTTTTAATGAATTAATTTATTTTTAATTTAATTTTTTGTTTTAATTTTATAAAAAAACCTAAAAATATATTTACGATTAAAAGGTTTAAGTAGTTTTTCTCGGTTAAAAATTGACTTGAAACGTCTACCAATTAAAAAGCCTAAAAATAAATAATATAATGAGGACTATCACCCTCATGACTTCACAATCTAACTTTGGTTAAATGGCTTAAAACATTACTCTGTAGATATTTGACTTGAAATGTACCCCTAAAATTTATTTAAATTTAATTATTAGTTTTAATGAAGTCAATTTTTTTATTTTTAAAAAATAGTACCACATAGTACTGATGAGAGCCATTATCTCGAAACTAGTATACTATTGGGAATTGTACAGGATATCCTTAATGTATCGTATATTCTTTGATTAGAATCAGACATCGTGATAAATAAAATTAATTTTTTCAAGTTATTTTGGTAGTCTGATAGCTTGTTATCAGTTTCTGTGTTGAACTTGTAGTCCACAGAGGTAAGATTGTATCCACGATGGTTTCAAGTGAAAGGAGGTTTTAAGATAAAGATTTGTCTTATTTCTTGCCTTAAAGCCAAACTTAGCAAACTTATTTGATGTCCAGAGAATCAGGATAAGTGTATAACAATGTCAACGCTTAGTACTGATGAGAGTCATTAGCTCGAAACTAGTATGCTATTGGGAATTGTTCTGGATATCACTTAATGTATAGTAGAAAGATTTATTTTTTATAAAATCGCTAAGAAAATTATGATATTTTTGAATGTCAATTTCAATAAAAATACAAGTCTGGGTGAAAAACATGAAAATACATTGGTTCTCAATATTTTCTAAAGATGATCTCTATAAGTTTTAGTTTGAATAATATTTTTGGCCCCTTTTAAATTTTTTTAAAAATCAGTATATGCAAATATTGAATACATTTTTAATTTAAAACACTTGTAAATCAAAGTATTTAAAATAATTTAAATTAAAATAAAGTAAATTAAATCAATTTAGATTATAAAAGTTGATATATAATAAATAACAATTCGACTGTATAAGTTGAAACTTTAGTTAGAGTCGATAACATTTTATAAGGTAAAGGTTTTAAAGTAAAATTAATATGAAATTTTTTAAAGCAATTTATTTGAAATACATCTTAAAATAAAAATTAAATGATAATAAAAATAATAAAAAATTCATCTACAAATATATAACCATAAAGTTAACCCAATAACTAACCAATTAGACAACAATAGTAGGTAACTGGCTAGATTTATTAGGAATTGAACATTTAAAATCATATAAAAATCAAATATATAAAATTACTACAAAATTTATTTAATATGCATTGGATTTTCAACTACAATTTTTAACCGATTTAACCTCTCTAAAATATCAAAAAATTTATTCTTAATCGATCATTTCTTCTAAAATAAAATTTTCTTTTTAACCAGTCGTTTACCCTCAAATGAGTTTTTCCCCACTATACCAACTATGTTCATTATTTTCATAAAACCATACCAAGTAAAATTTCTTTGAAAATCTATATTCAACCGAATAAATTCAACCCTTAAAATTCCCTTTAAAAATCAAAAATTTTGATCATATTAACCGTATGTAAACCATGTATTCAATCGATTAAATTCCCTTAAAATTATCACAAAAATCCGTATTTTACCAATAAAAATAAATTTTCTTTAAAGTATTACAAACTTTTTATCGATACCCAACATTTTCCATCGAAAATTACCGCAATTTGATTCTGGAAACAAATTCAAGCAAATAAAAAATTCATCAAAAATTACCAAAATTGAATAAAATATACGCGTTCCTAAAAAATCATTAAATTTCACAGAATTATTGTAAAATCATGAAACAGAGATCATATTTTCTCATTAATTATTTACTCAAATAATTCAAATTAATAGTCGACCCATAGAAATAATTAATTGATTTTCATAGTATACTGATAACCACATTTAACATCCCCTTAAAATCTCTAAATTATACTACTTTGGTGATTGATAAAGATGAAATCAATAAAATTTAAAATGAAAGTAAATAATTGACCCTTTTTTATACTTTAAAATCAATTAAAATTTTAGGTTTCACAAAAATATTTTTAAAAATCAACTGAAACCGCTAAAAGTTTGGTTTAATTAACAATAAATTTTATCTATGTGTCTCCAAATATTCCAAAAGATGATTGTAATTTACTGTAAAATATATTAATCGCTACCCAATAATACTAACTTTCACACAATACATACTTTCAACGAATAAATACAATACTAAAATATATTTCAACTCTTTTAAATAGATCATAAAAATATAATTAAAATATCATTTACTATTCAAACTCTATCAGTCAAATTTGATTGTAATTGGTAAATAATTATCCTAAAATAGATGTTTCATTAACATTTTGTTCGTAAATTTAACTTTTATTTAAAATAATTCTAAAATTAAGTCAAATCTAATAAATTATCAAGAAATTGTTTGTTTCTAAAATTAATGAATTACCATCATTTCTTCAATAATTTCAATAAAAATATAATAAAACCCTAAATTTCCTAAATCCATTAAAATTCAACATAAAACCGTAAATTCTAAAAGATGATTAAAATTTACTAAAATACATACCTCATAAAAATAGATATTTTTCCCCTAAAAGCTCTAATTGATTTACATAACCTTAAATTATTTCATTTTTTTTCGAGTACAACCTAATTTATTGAAGGGTGTAATTTAATTTATTAAAAGTTAATTAAATTTTCATTGAAAATGACAAGTCAATAACAAGTCAACAAATGGAATTTCAATTAGTAGAGAATATATTCAATGAAGCATATTTTCAGTAAAGAAGTAATATTGTTGGGAGAATATATTAAGTGATGAAAAGTCGTTGAAATTACTGGAAAAAGTGGGAAAGCTAAACACTTACAACTTAATATACTTCGAAAGTTGAAATGGGAAGGAAATTATTCATTGAAGAAGAAAAACAATTATTGAAGAGAGACATTATTCATTGAATAGAGAAAAAAATCATTGAAGAAAGACATTATTTATTGAATAGAGAAAACAATCATTGAAGATTGAAAACATCCTTTGAAAAGTGGAAAATATAAATTGAAGATAACAAATATTAATTGAATGAAGAATTGATTTTAAAAATAAAATTAAATGGTAAAATTACTCAATGAAGAGGTGAAATATCAATTAAAGTTACATTGGAATTACTGGAATTATGTTTAAGAATATTCACTGAAAATGAATTGTACTTTAAGATTGGGTGGAATTACTAATATATTCAATTTAAAATTATTAAAATTATTAAGAAATGAGTAGATTTCATTAGTTAATTATATTTAACAGGGGAGAAATTTGTGGATAAAAACTTATGTGTGGATGAATATAAGTAGTGGGATGTGTCATATCCAGCACATGTCATATCCAGCACACTACCCCCCCCCCCGCTGAGAGAAAATTTTTCTAAGTCCAAAAGTACAAAAAATTTTTAAGACAAAGACAATGACTCATTCAAGGTCATTGAAACAAAGACCATGACTCATTCAAGGTCATTGGATGACTCATCATATTTTCAAGGTCATTTAAACAAAGACCATGACTCATTCAAGGTCATTGGATGACTCATCATATTTTTCAAGGTCATTTAAACAAAGACCATGACTCATTCAAGGTCATTGGATGACTCACCATATTTTTCAAGGTCATTTAAACAAAGACCATGACTCATTCAAGGTCATTGGATGACTCATCATATTTTTTCAAGGTCATTTAAACAAAGACCATGACTCATTCAAGGTTATTGGATGACTCATCATATTTTTTCAAGGTCATTCAAAATTTCTCAATGTCATATTATTTTTAAACATTTTAAAATTTAAATTTACTACTTATAAAAATAAGTAGTATATATTTTGTAAATTTTTTTTTATTATTATTAAATTAAATTGTTTGTTTTAATCAAGTCAATTATTTTATTATTATTATTATTATTATTATTAATATTATTATTTTTATTATTATTTTTATTATTATTATTTATTATTATTATTATTATTATTAACATTATTACTATATAATGAAAACCGCGACATATACAACAAATTTATTATAAAGAGATAATTCTACTATAGTAGTATTGTCGAAGAGCTTTATTCAAAGCCCATTCCACATACTTCCGATATCTGGCAGCGCAGCAATGACATCCATCACCACAAGGGTATTCGGGTTCCATATCTTTGGACAAATTGTTTTGTTCGATATCCCATAGGAACTCATCGATTACAGTAAATATCCATATTGATGTATGATTGAATATCAAGTCTGGAATTATTGATGCTGGCTTATCCATGATTCCATGTATTTCTGGATAATAGAATTCCAGACGTTCTTTAATAACTTTAAAATAATCATCTAAAAAGCAAGTAATAATAATAATAGTAATAATAAATTACCATAATGTTTAATTTCATTCATAGCTTTAACTGCGCTCGGTACAATCATTTTAATGATAAAAATTGAAATAACAATTACTTTTATACTAATTTAGACACACACACACATCTTTAGCTATAAACAATAAATATTAATTTATATAGATTTGAAAATGATTAAAGAAATTTTAATAATATTATTAGTTTTTAATATGGCCAACTCAATTGTTGTAACCGTTCAAGGTAAAAATTCAACAAGATGTGTATGTCCTGATACCGCTGTATTGATGGATATTTTGTATATGATAGATAGGCCTAGATATTTGAAAACTCCAGTCAAAAGATTATCTGAAAGAATGAGTAATTTAGAATTCCGATTTGAACATACATATGAGACTTTAAAAAGAGCTAAAAACGAATTATATGATGATATTATATATTTAAATAAGACCATTGGTATTATCAAAAATGAATTAAGAAAATCAATATTAGAATTGAAAGAAAATCATAAACTTAATGAAAAAATGATGAATCAAGTTCAATATAGTATAAAATTTTATTCTAATAAAACAATTGATCAGTTCAATCGTATAATGAAATTACAACAACACCCAGTTAACAGTGGCGGCAACAGCTTGAAAGAAGTTAACAGTGCCAACAAATCATCATTGCCATTTCCATTATATATTTTTACATATTTTCTTAGTATTGCATGATTCTGATTGGTCGAATATAGTATAAATAAGCTTACACTTTCATATATTTTTATAAAATGCCAGAAACTAAATTTTTTATAACTTTGTTGAATGAGCTGATCTCTAATAATAGAGAAGAAGATGAAATCATTAAAAACATGAAATTTATGGTAAACCGTACCGAGAAAATCATTGAAGACATCCCATTCGATTATGAAAAAATTCTCAATTTGCCACCATTGGAGAGAAAGAAGGAATTTCAATCAATATTTAGTTACATGTTTGATGAAAATAATAAATGGATGCGAATAATAGTAGGATTAATGTACATGAAACACATGATATTAAAATCTGGATCCGACTATGAAAATTATTTCCAATGGTCTATAGAGGTATATTACTTTATATTGTTAATAATTTATTATTATTTAGGTGATAGAAACAAAAATTGATCCGTGGGTAGAATCAAACGGTGGATGGACAGCTATTATTCAAGTTGCCGCAGAAGCCAAACGCTCTGATATTTATATCGAGAATTGCAAATTTTTATTAAAACTATTCACTGGAGTATCTGTTTTATATTTATGTAACAAGGTTTATCATAGATTTTAATAAATATTTCTTTGTTATTTTTATTAATAAAAACTATATTTTAAAGATTTATTGATTATTACATGTACATTCTTCATCACCACAAGATTCTATCATAATATTTTCTATAACATGATCAATACAATTCTTAAATTCGGTAGGCTCATCTTTAATAATTTCGGTAGCTTCTTCAACATTAATAATTTCTTCAGAATCATTAATAATTTCAGTATCTCCATCATTAACAATTTCATCACTCTGACATTCAGATTCGCCATCCGATTCTTTACTCAATGCTTCAACTAGAGTCAACATATCTCTAATTTTTACACCGGTTATTTCTTCAAGTTTATCAAACAAAAAGTTTATTAAATATTCTAAACCAAAATTAATTAATTATTTATATTTTATATTTTACCTTTTTCAGACATCATTTTAACACTATTTTAAAACTACTTATAATTTTGTTTATAGAATAACAAAGAAACATTAATACATTTATTAAACACTATACATTAAAATAACTGTGAAAGTCTAGCAGTAACAATTTTCCAGATTGGAGAAAGCACATCGTTTTGATCTGCTTTATATCCTTGGATTGTTATTGTTATATACCAGTTTTCCTGTTCTTTGAATCCAATTTCTGTAAATGCATCATAATATCTGGTATATTGACTCGTGAAGAAAGCATTTTCATTGCATTTTAAATTGGAATTGATCTTTTTGAATGTATTATCAATATCCTTGATATCTAACATTGAGAGAGTACCAGCAAGAGATTGAAATTGCGTTTTATTGAGTTTGACTGGATTTGCCAATTGCATATTGATAGGCTCCTTTAAAAAATACATTTTATAATTGTGGAACATCTGAACTGGTTGGACACTTATTTTCTTGGTCATGTTTGATTTATGATCTTTATAATGTGGTGACGCACTTTTATACACTTTGACAGATACTGATTAACCAATCAGAATCATGCATGATCACAAAGACAATGCATGATAAGTGCATGATAAGTGCAAGACAAGTGCGTGACTGGAAAACTGTATGTGAATTAACTCGTGGATTTTGTATATGATTTTACGCATTCATCTATATAAAATGTATTATTAACATCACGTGTTTTATTATTATTATTATTAATATTATTATTAATATTATTATTAATATTATTTTTATTATTATTATTATAAATATTATTATTATGTGTTTAATTAAAGATAAGCTAATACATCATCACAAAGACAGTGCATGATAAGTGCGTGATCATAAAGACAGTGCAAGATAAGTGCGTGACTGGAAAACTGTATGTAAATTAACCCGTTGAGTTTACATATATGATTTTACACATTTATCTATATAAAATGTATTATTAATATCACGTGTTTTTTTATCATTATTATTATTATTGTTATTATTTTAATTATCATGATTTTTATTATTATTATTATTATTACTATACTAATAAAATTACTATTTTTATTATTATTACCAACATCAAAATAAAACTATTACTATCAAAAACATTTATTATTATTACCAAAATAAAACTAACAAAACAACAAAAATAAAATACAAAAACATTTATTACCAACAATAAAACTACCAAAACAATCAAAATAAAATACATTTATTTTCTTAACAGTTTCATTTTTTGAAAATTTCGTATTGAATTTGTCAGATTCCATTCGACATAGCGCTGATATCGGAAATCACAGCAGCTACACCTCAGAATGCAGGGGTATTCAGTTTCCATCTCCTTGACCATTCGGTTTATTTCATTGTCCCAAAGGGCTTGTTTAATCAGATTGGAAATATCGATTCGTGTTTCATTATATATTAACTGTTGATGCATTGAAGGTTCTTGATTCTTCAAAATCTCCTTTATTTGAGGATAGTAATAAATAATGCGATCTATTATCATTGCGATATATTGGTCTAAATAAAATATAAAAAATGAAATAAAAAAAGATAAATTTACCGTATTCAGCGATATTTTTCTTTGGCATAGCATACATAATATTTTCCATTTTAAAAATGAAATCAAATGAATAAGCAAGTTGTTTTAAACAATCATTGGCCAATCAGATATCGACCAATCCGGTGATTTCATTTTGTATGTCACAAACAATATTTTTGTACTCTAGATTTCGCAACCCTAATATGACTATTTTCCCACTGGCAAACACGTTAACACACATTGGGTTGTATTTAAAAGCCTCAGTGCAGGAAATAATTCTGGTTCGAACATACAAAGACATTTTGTTGACATGTTGTATAGATTGATAGATTGTCCTATATCCATGGTAACTGTAATTGACTGTATTTTAATATCCTTTATTCTATATTGTAATTTATTGACATCTAAAGGTTTCTTACATCCCATGATTCTGCATTTGCCGGATTTGAAAAATATTATAGGATATTTTCCACTCCTATCTACAATTTGCTGTGGTTTACCATTTGGAAACGTCATTTTTGATACATCGAAAGTTCCTTTATAATTTATATTTGATAACATAATTAAACAATAAAGAAATATTAAGCTATATATATAATTTTTAGGAAGAGTTCATTAAATCATATAATATAAACAAAAACCTATAATTATACAAATTAATAATGGAATTAAGAAATGATGCTGTATATCAAATCGTCGGCCCAAGTGGTAGTGGTAAAACTATGTTTGTGTGTAAATTACTGAAATCTAATTTATTTCAAACAAAATTCAACAAGATTTATTGGCATAGGGGTGCAGATGAAGAACATGGATTAACTCAAGATAATTTCTGTAAATTGAAAAACATGAAAATAGTAAAGGGTTTCGATAAAAACTGGTCAAGTCGTTTAAGGAAAGGTGATGTCATCATTATTGATGATTTGTATCAGGAAGCTAATAAAGAAAAGGATTTTAATAATTTATTCACAAAAAACAGTAGACATGTTGGTGTTACTGTGATCTTTATTACTCAAAATCTATTTCATCAGGGTGGCGCCCATCGAACAAGGAATTTAAATGTTCAATATTTAGTTATTTTCAAGAATCCTAGAGATGCAACAGTTATTGATTTTCTTGCTCGACAGGCATACCCCAATAATCGTAATTTTCTCATCAGTGCATTTCAAGATGCTACAAAATCACCACATGGATATATATTTCTTGATTTCACACAACAATGCAATGATGATTTACGGGTAAAAACAGATATTTTTAATAAAGAAGGTGCCATGGTATATAAACAAAGTTGAAAACTTTAACATGTAAAAATGTTTATGAAATCCAGACATAAAAATATCCGAAAACTTAGACAAAGTATTAAAAAGAAGCGTGTTCCACCAAAAACCAGTTATACACCATCTAAAAAGCTAATAACTGAGAATTACGCTGCAATGAATCTTATTTCGAAAAACATTATTAAAAAGAGTAAGAAAACAGATAAAATTGTAAAAAATCATAGGAGTTTCCCATATTTTAATGCATTGTTAAAGGCTTCGAGTATGAAAAGAATGTCTATTTTACAATCATTTCCAACTTTTTTTGTCGATGATTTACTCAAAATTCTATTAAAAGTAGTCAGAGGTCAAATTAAAATCAGTAATTCTAAAAAACTAGTACTGAATAAACATCGTAAGCCTTTGTTATCACTAGTAAATAATAAAAATCGACAGCAAATGAGAAAAATCATATATAAACAACAAGGTGGTTTTATTGGAGCAATGTTACCATTAGCATTATCATTATTATCCCAATAAACGATGGGGCAATCATTACCTAATGTTAAATTAAAATTTAAATCATCTTGTTGTAATGGAGAAGATTTGGACGAACCCAGAAGACGAAGCAGGTTTCGGTGGAGTGGCAAAGTTAAAGAAAAGAGTCCCAAAGTCGAAAAAGGAAACGCAAAAGTGGTTGTGAGATCAGCTTGCGTACAGTTTAAACAAACCGATGCGGAAAAGATTTCCAACGAGAGCTTATAAGACATTCGGTGTTAATGATTTATGGCAAATGGATTTGATGGAGATGATACCGTATTCGAAGATTAACCAGGGTTATAAATATATTTTAACGTGTATCGATGTTTTCAGTCGTTTTGCTCTCGGTGTACCAACAAAGACAAAATCTGCCGAGGAAATATCTAAAGCAATTAACTCAATGTTTAAAAATGAGCATCCAGACAATTTGCAAACCGATTTAGGTATTATTATTATTATTATTATTATTATTATCATCATTATTAATATTATTATTATTATTATTATTATTATTATTATTATTATTATAGACAAGGAGTTTTACAATAGTAAAGTTAAGCAAATCCTGGATCGTCTGAAAATAAATCATTATTCTGTACATTCTCAATACAAAGCCGCACATGTTGAAAGATTTAACCGGACATTGAGGGATAGATTGAAGAAATATTTCGTGCATCAAGGTAATAAAATATGGATAAATCTATTACCGAAAATACTTGTTAGTTATAATAATTCATCACATCGAGGTCTGAATGGTTTGAGACCCGTAGATATCAGCTCGAAAACATTAGCTAAATCAATACGATCAAAAACAGTTGCTATTACAAAACCAAAATATAAAGTTGGTGATTACGTTAGAATTAGTAAAATATCTGCCTCACCTTTCATCAAAAATTTCGATAGTAATTGGAGTGATGAGGTATTTCAAATTACTAAAATTAATACTAAACAGAGTCCTGTAATGTATGTTATTAAAGATAGTGATAACAATTTAATACAAGGGAAATTCTATGAACAGGAATTACAAGTTATTTCCAAACCTACAGTGTTCAGAATTCAGAAAATATTGAAAACTAAAATGGTGGGTAAGGATAAACAATACTATGTCAAATGGCATGGATATCAAAAACCCTATTGGATATCATCAAAAGACCTAGTAAAATGAGTTTCTATACAATTTTACCGAGTAATAGTTGCCCACTAATCCATCCGGAAAATCAAGCAAGTAAATTTATGGTTGATCTTCAAAATCCCATTTATTTACTTGGAAATTGGGAAGTTGCTTTGCAAGACTTTACATTTGTGTACAATACATTCCCATTTTATAGTCATTGTAAAATTAGTTACAAGAATTGTGTACCAAAAACATGTAGTGGTATTTTCTCAATCAATAATTTTGAACGATATTGTCATATTCCGAATCAGATTTTAGATGAAAATTGTGGCATGTTTTTCAAAGATGGATTGAATGTTAGTTGTGATTATAGTCCATTTACAATAAAGTTTGAAAGTATTGAGGATGCCAAGCGAATGGGTTGTGATAAGCTTAGCATTGTTGTTCCTGGTACTGAATACCTAATACGTTTCAAAACATTTGATGAAAAAAGTGTAACAATCGAAAACATCAAAATATCACTATCATATATTAATGAAGTTGAAGAGACATTTACATTTACTAATGATTTATATATTGAAACACTTGAAGAATTACATAAATATATTTTATTCAATTGTTTACATATATTTAAAACTATTGAATTTGTTAAAGATGGATTATGTAAATTCAGTCTGAATAATAACATTTGTGAAATTACATTTGATAAAAATTTGGCTAATACATTGGGATTAGATAAGCAAACATATAGGACAAGTGCTTTTGGTGTACGCAAACCAAAAATAATAAAACTTCATAGGCAAATGTTCATATATACTAACATCATCGATCCTATAATTGTTGGTGATTCTTTGGTTCCTCTTTTGAAATCTGTTTGGGTTGATAAACATGACCAGGATGAAGTTGTCAATATAAATATCGATAATCCCATGTACTTACCGGTATCAACATCATGTATAAACAATATAGAAATAAATATTCGTGATGATAGCGGTAAATTTATTGAATTTAGTAAAGATACAAAAACTCATTTGACATTACATTTTCGTAAATTAGATGGCCAATAACGATATTATTAGTATGTATAGTGGTAGCCAAAGTGGTGGCGAATTACCATATTTTATTGGTAAACAGTATGGATCAGGTTGGTTGAGAACAATTGGTAGATTTGCACTTCCTATTCTTAAACGCCTTGGTAGTTTTGGTATGAAAACTGCTAAAGATGTGATAATGAATGAGCAGAAAATATTGCCATCTCTGAAATCAAATGCATTATCCGAGTTAGGAAAGTTCTACCTAGTGTTGCAGGTATGTTTCAAAAACCCGAAGCGCCAGCTCAAAAACGTAAAAGACATCATAAACATATAAACAAACGAATGAAAAGACATGGAACTATATTTCAAAAATGATTTGTGGTAAATCTGAATTGTGTTTATTTGATAGACCATCTCCCCAAGCAGTAATTGAAATGGGGGCCTTTGAAGAGGTATTCCCGATGAATTCTATTATGGATAGTAAAACCGATATTGAATTTTATATTAATGGTTCCCAAACTGAATATTTAGATTTGAATGATACATTGTTAACTGTTCAGATCAAAGTTGTAGATAAAGATAGAAAACCGTTGGGTGAACCTAGTGATGTAATACCAAACAATTTCTTGTTTCATACACTTTTTAAAGATGCAGTTCTCGGATTTAATAATATCAAGATTGAGGGTGGAAACAGTACATATATTCACAAAGCTTTAATAGAAACTATTATAAATTACAATAGTGATACTAAAAATACATGTTTAACTGCTATGGGTTATGGTAGTGATGATGATAGGAAAAAGTGGATTAAAGGTTCGAAATTATTTACCATGTGCTCATCATTACAACTCGATTTTATGGATCAACCGAAATATTTACTCCCAGGTGTTAATGTACACATTAGATTGAAAAGATCTGATTCGGCATTATCACTAACAAGTGCTACCACAACACCAATTCTTCAATTAGTTGATGCAAAATTATTGGTGAGAAGAGTTCGGGTTGAGCCCTCTGTATTAGCCGGTCATCAATTGGGGCTTAATTCTAATCATGCAATATATCCATTGAAAACAAAGGAAATTGTTCAATTTGCTATTGCTAAAGGTTCAGCTTCTTTCTATAAGGAACAAATATTTGGAGATAGAAGAATGCCCAACTTTATATTGGTAACATTTCAAAGTGAATCTCAATATAATGGATCCTACTTAACATCGAACTCAATTTTCAAAAACTTTGGTGTAACATCGCTAACTTTATCGAAAAATAGTGATTATAGAGAAACATATACTCAAGATTTCGATAATGATAATTATTGTGCTACATATATGCAGAGTATAGTTAGAAATATGGGTTATTTGGATAAAAACCTTAATTGTGGTATAACTCTTGAAGATTTTAAAAGCAAATATCCATTCTTTACATTTGTTTTGGCACCCGATTTTGATTTAAATCAGAGTCAATTACCTCAAAATGGAAATTTACGATTAGATATAAAGTTTGCTAAAGCTACAACTGAACCGGTACATGTTGTAATATATGGAGTATTTGAAAATGAGGTTCAAATAACTGCAAACAAAACAGTGTTGGTTTGGACAGAGTTCAAACATTATTGGTTTGAAAATGTTGGTATAAATGTATAGATAATTTATGATAGTTTGTCATGGAGTAAGTTTTTAAATGTATTATTAATATTATTGATGTAGTTCTGTTCAGGTCTATCGAATTGGAAAACAAATACTAGTACATGAATTTTTAAGGGTTTTTCCTCTTGATAAAATTCCATATTTACGTAATAATCAAGCCATAATCGTCAATACTCAATCATCTCATCTCGGTGGAGAACATTGGTTAGCAATATATATGAAGCCTAGCAAGATATTTGTATTTGATCCTATGGGTTTCTATTATCCTGCTTTAATGGTTTCGAAACTGCGAACAATGGGTAAACCTATTGTCTATAATAAAACTATGTATCAAAAACCATGGACCTTAACATATGGCCAACATTGTTTAGCTTGGTTATTATCCAAGCGATTTGATGTTTAATAAATGTATTAATGTTTTATTGTTATGTTTTAACTATTAATATTTATTATTATTACTTTTTATAAATATTTTTATTTTTATTATTATTAATATTATTATTATTATTATTATTAATATTATTATTATTAATATTATTTTTATATTATTATTATAAATATTATTTTTATTATTATTATTATAAATATTATTATGTGTTTAATTAAAGATAATGCATCATCACAAAGACAGTGCATGATAAGTGCGTGATCACAAAGACAGTGCAAGATAAGTGCGTGATCATCACATGATAAGTGCATGCATACACAAAATTGAATAAAGAAAACACATGCAAACAAAAGTATGTATGTGATTTACAAAGAAAACACATACAAACAAAAGTATGTATGTGATTTTACAAAGAACGCATGCAGTCACAGTGTAGACTGCATGTGTTTTACAAAGAAAACATGTCTAAAAATCTCTCACCTATATGTGTGTATTGCTTAAATGTGATTGGCTAAATCCTGAAAATATTATTCTCTTTATAAACATTGACAAATGTAGAATTTGTCACAATTATTTCAAAATTTTACTCGCGGGATTTCAAAAATTTTAAAATGGAGAACTCAAGAATTTTACGCCAATTGTTGGTCGATGAAAATGGTAAGGATTTTTAATTTATTTTTAATTTTATTATTATATTTTTGTAGATTGGTATACTTTAACAGAAATACAAGATCAGTTAGATCGTGAAAATGATGTTATAACTATCGAAGATGATGGTAAATTTTAATTTTATATATGTTTTATTTATAAATTATTTTAGAAGTTATTTTAATCGAAGATACAATTGTTATCAGCGATAGCGAAGACGATATTATCGAAGATGGTAAATTTTAATTTAATTTTATTATATATTTAAAAAACATTTTAGTTGATTTGGATGCAGATGATCATCATAATGCCACCGTTTTTGGAGATGCCCCCATTTCTGGGGATGACAATAA
This sequence comes from Schmidtea mediterranea, assembly GCA_022537955.1. Lineage (NCBI taxonomy): Eukaryota > Metazoa > Platyhelminthes > Tricladida > Dugesiidae > Schmidtea > Schmidtea mediterranea. The sequence goes on from CM039680.1 coordinate 169,892,571, forward strand.
TTATGCCACCGTTTTTGGAGATGCCCCATTTCTGGGGATGACAATAATTATGCCACCGTTTTTGGAGATGCCCTCGTTACTGGGGAAGATATGGAGGACCTCTCTTCTATAGAGGATGATGATTCGTCGGAATCAGGAGATAAATGTTAGTTTTTTATTTATTTTTATTTATCGAAATTAAGTTAATCATATTTGAAGTATTATTAAAATATTACATCAAATATCAATAATTTATAATAATTTATAATAAATTTATAATAAGGATCTATTTATTTCAAAAGTTTTATGATAAATATATTTTTAAATTGATGAAATTCAAAGTATTATTTTAATAATACTTCAAATATCATTAATTTATAATATATTTTAAAAAAGTATTATTACTGAAACATATATTAACATAATAAATTATAAACAAATATAGTTGAACAAATAGTTTTTGAATTATATAGGCATTTTTATTATAGATCTTACGTAATTGAATTATATATGAATTATATAGGAATTATTTTAATAGATATTTTATAGCATATTTAATAGTTTGCAGTGAGCATGCAAATATTATTGTATTTAAGGTTTTATTTATTAGAATTATTAAATAGTTTGCAGTGAGCATGCAAATATTATTGTATTTAAGGTTTTATTTATTAGAATTATTAAATAGTTTGCAGTGAGCATGCAAATATTATTGTATTTAAGGTTTTATTTGTTAGAATTATTAGATATTTTATATCATAGTTACTTTATAAAGGTTTTTAATTTAATATTTTTATTAGGCACTTTTTATCCGAGATATTGCATCTCATCATTGCAACATAAGGAAAGTTGCCATGAAGAAATGAAAAAATATTACCGCCATAGATTTAATGGCATCAAATTTTTCATCTGCGCCATATGCAAAACATCCCAGAACATTAAATATAAAGAATTTTATAGGGAACATGGGGTTCATTTAAATTCTTTCAAGTCTAGTAAAATAAATATGTTTAAGAAAATTAATAAAAATAACGTCGATATTTTGAATATACTACAAAATAAAAAAACATCAAATAAAAAGAATAAAAGACCTGCTGCACCTATTAAAATTAATATCCCAAATAAAATAATTAAAAAAGAAGTCATCGAAATCAGTGATGATGATGACTCTAATAATGTAAATAATATACATAATGAAAATACTATAAATAATGAAAATATTATAAATAATATACCTATTATAAATAATGAAAATACTATAAATAATGAAAATATTATAAATAATATACCTATTATAATTAATGAAAATACTATACCTACTATAAATAATGAAAATATTATACAATTCGGAGGTTCTGTATTAGAGAATGAGCCGAACATTTCAGTAAATTTAAATGGCGCTATCAAAACTTTACGTTTTGATATATCTAACGCGCAACTAATTACAGTAACTTTAACTGAGCGAATCAGTAATAAATTAATTTTTGAGATAAATAAAATGGGGAGCGTTAAAATTCAATTCGCGATATTAATTAAATTTGAAAAAGATGGCGAGATCCGTGACAATTATTTTTCGAATAATGCGGAGACATTTTCAGATAACTTTTTAAGCGAAGGGGTTAATAAGCTTAATGAAAAAATAGAACAATTCACCCATTTAGGCAGTGGATGGCGTGTTATTAATATTATGGAAATTCACTTTATTTTAACAAAATATGCTCCTATTAATCGTTTGTCTGGACATAAATATATTAAAACCCCTTCTGCATTGAAAAATAAAGGAGCTATAGTAAATATAAAAAACAATGACGACAAGTGCTTCCTTTACTCTATTCTTTATTTATTAAAGAAAGATATAATTGGTGAAAACCCCCAAAGAGTCTCTAAATATACAGAGTTTTTAGACGAATTAGAGTACGATGAGATCACGGATTGTCCCATGAAATTAATAAACATACCAAAGTTCGAAAAGAAAAATTCGACTTTAAAATTAGCAATAAATGTGTTTTCGTACACACCAACTGTTATAATTGATGAGGTTCCAGATAATTATGTCTTTCACCATCCTCATTTAAGTTTGATCCATAGAAGCAAAGTCACTGACGGAAACCCTATTTATTTATTACTACTTGAAAATAATGATAGATATCATTATACCGCTGTGACCAATATCAACTGGTTAATGAATTGCAATCAAAACCCTGACTGTAACATTCAAATTAGATGTCGTTGGTGTCCACATTGCCTTAATGGGTTTAGATTAGATAATGCATTCAATACACATGTTGCATTATGCGCCAAAAATCAGACTGGCACAACCCTATACACGCTCCCCGAAAATAAAAATTTAGAATTCTTAAATTATTCAAAACATATCACCCCACCTTTTGTGATTTATGCCGATTTTGAATCGGTTTTACCTCCTGATGATAGACATCATCAAATTCATATGCCTATTGCAGCAGGTCTTTTATTAATTAATAATTATACTAACACAAAATCATATTATTACTTTTACGGACTTGATTGCATTCCTGATTTTCTTAAGAAAATTGAGGAAATTGCAACTGAAATTGTTATTCCGTACTATGATTCGGAAGGTGATAAATTGATAGGGCCTATGTCTTTCAGTGAGGTTCGACAGTTTAAATCTTGTCGAACCTGTTATTTATGTAAAAAACCGATTGTAAATCCGGTTAGAGATCATTGCCATTTTACTGGTAATTATCTAGGGGCAGCTTGCCGAAAATGTAATATAGCTCGTAGGATTTATCGGTTACTACCTATAGTCTTTCATAATTTAAGAGGGTATGACCTTCACCATATTTTAAAATATGGTCTTGATCGCTTTCCTTCATGGAATTTAGATATCATACCGACCTCTACAGAAAAATTTATTTCGTTAATTGTTCACATTAACAAATTGGCTGTTCGCTTTATCGACAGTATGCAATTTGTTAATTGTTCGTTATTTAAGGCTGTGAAAACGCTAACTTCTCTTCCATTGACTTCGTCTGTCTTTCATGGTTCGATAGTCGACTGTAAAGGTATTTTTCCGTATAATTTTGCTGTTTCGGAGGAAGTTCTTGAGACTACTTATGAGTTGCCTCCAATTTGGGAGGGCGTAAGTGAAGATGAGTACGATAGGGCACAACTAATCTGGACGCAGCAAAACTGTAGGACTTTGCGTGATTATATGTTAATTTACCTTAAACTTGATGTATTCCTCCTTGCGGACTATTTTCAACAATTCCGTGCCAAGGCTATTGTTTACAATGGTCTTGAACCTCTAAACTTTTATGGCATTCCGGGTATGTCATGGGCTTCAGCGCTTATGACATTAACGGAACCCATTGAACTTTTACAGGACATGAAAATGTTCAATTTTTACGAAGGTGGAATACGGGGTGGGTTAACATTTGTTAACAAACATTACATTGCTGCTTCGAAGGATACAGAATTATTGTACATAGATATAAATAATCTGTATGGTTGGGCTCTCAGCCAAAGTCTTCCTTACGCTGATTTTACTTGGGTGTATGATGGTTTGGATGAGGTTTTGAATGAATGTGCGAATGTTGTGGATATTGAAATCCTTCCATATGGATATACTATGGAAGTTGATATCGAGATTCTAGATAATTTACATGATTTTCTAAATGACTTTCCGATTGGACCGGAAAAGATGTGCCCACCAAATTCAAAAGTTGAGAAGTTAATGCTAACGCATTATCCTAAGAAGAACTATGTTCTTCATTGGAGGCTTCTCAGGCTTTATCTTTCTCTCGGGGCTAAGGTTACACATATACATAGAGCTATTAAATACAAGCAAACTCCTATTTTTAAACATTATATCGATAAAAACACTACCTTGCGTGCAAATGCAGTTAGTGAATTATATAGAGATTTATTTAAATTGTATAACAACAGTCTGTATGGTAAATCTGTTGAGAATCTTAAAAAGAGGATGAATTTGCGATTATGTAATTCAGCTGAAAAGTTAATTACATATTCGTCAAAACCGGCATTTAGAAAAACAATAGAGATTACTGATGATCTTTTTGCCGCTCATCTTAATAAGGACTCAATATGTTTGGATAGACCTAGTTATATCGGTCAGTCAGTTCTAGATTTATCCAAACTACGGATGTACCAGTTACAGTATGTTGAGTTACAAAAATATCGTGATATTTATAATTGTGATATCAATCTAGTAGCGGGTGATACAGATAGCTTCTTTTTGGAGATAAAAAATTTAAAATTAGAAATTTTATTAAAAGTTATGATTTCGGATGATCTGTTAGATACATCAAATTATGATCCTTCTACTCCTTTATATTCTAGACGACTTGACTCGGTTATTGGCAAGTTCAAGGATGAGAGTAAAGGGTTAGGATATAGCGAGTGGGTTTTCTTGCGCCCTAAATGTTATAGCTTGCTAGGAAATAAATCAACAATGCGAGCTAAGGGTGTAAAATTACCGGGTACCGACATTAAACACCAATCATATTTGAATTGTTATAATAACAATACTATTATGTCGGTACCTCAAACTAGGATAGGGACCCGAAATCATCAGCTGTTCACTTTTAAAAATTCTAAAATAGCATTAAATAATCATGACGACAAGAGAGCTTGGGTAGGGAAAAACTCGAGTTTTGCATATGGTCATTATAGAGGGGTTGATGTCCTTGATGTTGGTGGTAATATAATCATGCCTGAAACCGATCCAACAGTTCGCAATCAGCAATTTGATGAGATATTTGAGAATGTTATTGATATTTATTAACAAATTTGTATATAAAAATAAAAATTGTGAAAATTTGTCTTTGCTATTTTCATTTGTTATAATTTATTTGTTATAATTTTCATTTTTATAATATTTTTATAATATTTTCATTTTTATAATATTTTTATAATATTTTCATGACAAAGTCCCAGCGTGAAGAAACATTGATTTACTTTTTATGAAGTTGTTGTTTTTTATATATAGTTGTTTTTATATAGATGTTTTTTATATAGTTGTTTTTATGTATTTGTTTTATTATATATATATATATATGTATTATTAATAAAAAGTAATAAAAATAATGATAATAATATTTATAATAATAAATAAAAAGAATAATAAAAAGAATAATAAATAAAACTTGTAATAAAAATTAAAACATGTAATAATAATAATAAAAAATTATAATCTTAATAAATAAAACTTGTAATAAAAATTAAAATATGTAATAATAATAATAATAAATATAATAATAATAAAAATAATAATATTAATAATAATAATAATAAAAATTATAATCTTAATAAATAAAACTTGTAATAAAAATTAAAATATGTAATAATAATAAAAATAATAATAATAATATTAATAAAAAATAATAATAATAATAATATTAATAATAATAATAATAAAAATAATAATATTAATAATAATAATAATAATAATAAAAATATTAATAAAAATAATAATAAAAATAAAAATAATAATATTAATAATACTAATAATAAAATAAATTTGCAAAATATATACTATTTATAAAAATAAGTAGTAAATTAAAATTTAAAATTTTTAAAAAATAATATGACTTTGAGAAATTTTGAATGACCTTGAAAAAATATGATGAGTCATCCAATAACCTTGAATGAGTCATGGTCTTTGTTTAAATGACCTTGGAAAAATATGATGAGTCACCCAATGACCTTGAATGAGTCATGGTCTTTGTTTAAATGACCTTGAATGAGTCATTGTCTTTGTCTAAAAATTTTTTGTACTTTTGGACTTAGAAAAATTTTCTCTCGGCGGGGGGGAGGGGGTAGTGTGCTGGATATGACATGTGCTGGATATGACACATCCCACTACTAATATAGTTAATAAAAACAATTAATAAAGAAAATGTACATTAAATGAGCGCGAATATACCAAACAAGGCGAATATATACAAATAGAGTGAATATACAATAAATGCGGGCTGATCTAATACAATAAATGCGGGCGGATCTGATACAATATAACATGTAGTAAGAATATAGTAAAAAGTCCTACAAATAGAGGGAATGTAGTAAGCAATACATAAATTAGCGAATAACGAGGTATTATAAGAAAAAATTAGTGTTTGTAGAGTTAAATAAATTTAGAAAATATATTAGTTAATGCTTTTTATTAAATGTTGTAAATATACTTTTAGAAATAATAATTATTTCTTACTATATCTTATTATTATTTTTGAATTTAAATTATTATGTTGTCAATAGTTACAATTGAATAAATTATTTAACATATATGAAATAAATTTTACATTTGGATAATTATTCTTAATAAACATAAATTTATATAGATATTATTCAGAATGTTTTTAATTAATTGAAAAGTATAATTCTAGTATAAATTTAAAACTAAATAAATATTCTATTTACTAATCAACAAAATATTATTTTAACTGTAATAACCTTGTAAGTTAAAAACAACTTAAAATAATAGAATAAGTTGAGTATTTCAATTAATTTGTTGTCAATAGTTACAACTAAAAAAAAGATTTAAATATAAGTTTTGGTGAAATTAATTTTCCATTTAGATAATATTTGTTAATTGCACTAAAATTTTATTATGGTTATCTAAAATATAATATTCAATGTGTTTTTAATTTACTATTGTAGGAAACCTAGATTGTTTTCTAATCTTACAGTATTTGATGAAAAATAATTCTTTATTATTACAATCACTCACTGAAAATAACTTTAATAATAATAAATGTACTTTTATACCTTGTGAGTCAACGGAGTCATGGTTTTGAAAAATTAAAAAATATGACCTTGAAAATTTTTTTAATGACCTTTAGAAAATGTGACCTTAAAATGTAATTTTAAAATATTTTTATCTATTGAGCCAGCGGAGTCATGTTTTTGAGAAATAAATAAATATGACCTTGAAATATTTTTTTAAAATGACCTTAAGAAAATTTGACCTTGAAAATGTTCTTTTAAAAATTTTTATATATGGAGCCAGCGGAGTCATGTTTTTGAGAAATAATAATGAATTTTTAAAAATTTTTATATTAAGCTAGCGAAGTCATGTTTTTGAGAAATGACAATGTACTTTTAAAATTTTAAATGTATTTTTAACTGTGCTATTACCCGTACTTTCAAATGAAGTGGAAAAAATTTGACCTTGAACATTATTAATGTACTTTTATGCCTTGTGAGCCAATGGAGTCATATTTTAAGAAATGAAAAAATATGACCTTGAAAAAAATTTTTTTTGTACATTGAAATGTGCTAAGACGTAAGTAGTGTATAATTAGAACTATGCCCGTGCAAATTCGGCTTAAAAAAAAGAGACCCACACAAAATTTTTTTTTGGGGGAGGGGGGTTAAATTTTTAAAAAATTATTGTTTTAATGAATGAATTTAATTTAATATATTATTTAACTTAATTTTTTGCTTAAATTTTAAAATTTTGCTTAAAAAAACAATCCATTGATTAATAACTGAACAACAATCACTAGGTACTGTATACAAATGACTGAGTACTGTACAACTCACTATATACATACTAGGCATTGAATAATTGAGTATCTTATTCATTAAAATTCCCTATTTAAATAATAATTACCCTTTAAACACCGATATTCAACAAACTTAACCCATTTAAAAATAAAATAAAATATACTCAAACTAATTTATTAAAAAAAAATAATAATAATAAATAATAATAATAATAATAACTTTTATGATGTGACTATCATATTTTATTGATTTAACTTGATCTGAATCTTTTACACGTAACTATAGCAACCTATGTTATTAAATTTGATTTTAAAAATTTAGTTTTCAAATATCTTAGTTACATGCTATTCAATTTATTTCTTTGTAGAGAATCAACAAATAACTTATTGCATATGTATTTTTGAAAAATTAATCGATGAAAAATAAATCAATAAATATTTTCATTTTGTACTTTACTCAAAATAATTTATTATAAAGTTAATTTCCCGATGTGACCATCATATATCATTGATTTATCTTTATATTAATCTTTTCCATGTAACTATAGCAACCTGTGTTATTAAATTTGATTTTAGAAATTTGGTTTTCAAACCTATTAATTATATTTTATTTATTTTATTTCTCTGTGGGGAATCAACTAATAATTTATTGCATAAACACATACTTTTTTTTTGAAAAATTAATCGATGTGATATAAATCAATAAGTATTTTTCATTTTGTACTTTTCTCAATCTTGATACTAATGATTTTCATGAAACTATAGCAACCTATGTTATTAAATCTGATTTTCAAACATCATATTTATAATTTATTCAATTTAAATTGATTAAAAATTTCAATTTGGATGTAATTTTTAGTATAAACATTCGATTTTAATTAGTATAAACGAATGATTTTGAGGTATAAACAATCAATTATTAATTAAATTATTGTTAAAATATTATCATAAGTAAGTTTACTTTTTATGTATATTTAATTTACTATTTGTTTTTAGTGAATTATTGCTATACATATAAATTTTGCGTAGGTTTCTGTCACGAAGATGTTCACTACTGTGAACTTGTTACATCATCATATTTCAAGATAATTGATGGTGGTTTCCCTGGTTATGTGGGTCCAGAATGTCTCAATAACATCTGGTAGATGGTCAATGTTTTTACAACAACACGGGCACCACCTCAGACAATTCGGAGAATCGAAAAGTAGTACAGTTGCCAAAAGTACGTGTATGTATAATATAACTAACTATTAACCTTTTTTTAGTATTGTTAAAGAGGACAACCCTTCAAGACACTTTGCATATTGATAAATATGATACAAGTAATCTTTTGATAATTTTTAGTGATTTTTAAATTATTAACTGTTAGATACTTTTAATATTCAAGATTCAAGATCGAGTAATGAAAGAAATGAATATAAAAATGGCAATTTTTTAATATTATTTAAATTATTAATTATTTTTAATTTAGATTATTTAAATATTGACATTGAAAACATAGATGATAGAATATTTTATGAAACAAATTATGACGAACTTGAAAAAATCTCTACTGTGAATGTTAAATGTGAGTTTTTAGTTATTACAATCAGAATTATTTAACTTTTTTCATGTTTCAGGTAATCTTTATCCGAAGTATTGTCAATCTACAAGCCATGATAACAACTGCCACAACAAAATGAATCGATATTATCAAGTGAATAATTATTAAATATGTCCTGTATGCCAGACCCAAACCTCTGACCCATACCTTAAATTTTATAATGACCATAAAAATCACTTGACTCAATTTTATACGGATAAAAAATCATTGTTTAAACACAGTTTGAAACGAAAAAGCACTATAAAATCTGAAATACTTGAAAAAATATTTATTAAAGATGATTTACAAATTGGACTAGGGTTAAGTGACATTATTGTTGAACCAAAGTTGAATATGATTTACTACGCTCACATCGAATTATAAAAGTGAACATCGGACGATATAATGTTAAGGAAATAGTTTTTCCATCTTCTCTTTTGAAAAAATTAAAAATTACATTAAATGAAATGAAACATTCAAAAGTTCAATTTGGAGTCCAAGTAGAATTTGAAAAAGATGGGGAACTTAAAGTAGTTAGTATATCAAATCGCGCTGCTTTAGTGACTACAACTTTTCTTGATGAGGGTATAAAGAAAATAAATGAAAAGATTGTTGAACGAACAGAATTAGGAAGTAGTATGAAAATAAACCGAATAATAGAAGTAAATTTCAAGGTAACCAAAGTTTCGAATATATCTAGGTTATCTGGACATAGTTATATTTCAACACCTAAAGCTTTAATAGGTACAAAGACGATAGTTAACGTACAAAATACAGATAATTTATGTTTCATATATAGTGTTTTGGCTGTATTGAAATCTGATAAAATCAAGAAACATAGAGATAGACTAAGAAAATATTTACGGTATATGAATGACTTGGTATACGATCCTAACGATATGCCAATGAAACTGTGTGATATTCCAGCTTTTGAGAAGAAAAATCTTGGTTTAGCAATTAATGTAATGATTTATAATAACGAAAATTTTGAGGATAGAGAAGAACTTATTATGAAGCATTCATATTTAAATATAATTCACCGAACAAAAGTAACTGGAGTGGATCCAATTTATTTATTATTGATAAAGGAGGGTGAAAAATATCATTATACAGCAGTAACTAATTTACAATCCTTGATGAATTGTCATAAAAACAATGATTGTAATGTTCGAATTTGTTGCAAATGGTGTGAAAATTGTTTAAATGGATTTCTTAAGCCAAAATCCTTTGAAAAACACCAAGAGTTATGTACGAAAAATCAGTTAGGTACTACGCTATATACGTTACCAAAAGATAAAGATAAATATTTGGAGTTCAAAAACTGGTCAAAAACGATAACACCTCCTCTCGTTATCTATGCAGATTTTGAATCTAATTTACCAAAAGATGACATTAATTTTCAAAAACATTTGCCAATTTCTGCTGGACTCTTATTAATCAACAACTTCACTGGCATGACAAGTTACCATCATTTCATTGGTCAAAACTGCGTTCATGAATTTTTGAAGAAGGTTTCAGATATAGGAACAAACATTGTGCTACCATATTATAAAGAAAATCGGAAAAAGCTAATGTTACCACTTACTTTTGACGAAGAATATTCATTTGATAATTGTGAATATTGTTATTTGTGTAATAAGAACATAGTAGATAAGGTTAGAGACCATGACCATTTTACAGGAAAATATAATGGTCCAGCATGTAAAAGTTGTAATGTTAATAGGAGCATTAAAGAATTATTACCTCTAGTGTTTCATAATTTACATGGGTATGACTTACATCATATCCTTAAGTATGGAATAAATCAATTTCCAAATTGGAACTTATCATGTATTCCAATTAGTAGTGAAAAGTTCTTATCCCTTATGGTATATGTTGGTAAGCTTAGAATAATTTTTATCGACTCTTACCAGTTTGTTAATGACTCATTAGCTAGGGCTGTGAAAACTTTGACTAGTTTACCATTAACAAAATCTGTTTTTACTGGTACCATTGTTAATGAAAAAGGTATTTTTCCGTACAACTTTGCCACTAGTTTAGAGGTCCTTAAAAATACTTATGAACTGCCTCCAATCTGGGAAGGAGTGAGTGAAATTGAATATGAGAAAGCTCAATTAATGTGGACTGAAACTAAATGTGTAAATTTACTTGGCTATATGATGATATACTTGAAACTAGATTGCTTTCTTTTAGCTGACTTTTTCCAACAATTTCGGGCGAAATCGATAGCTCATAATAGTTTAGAGCCTTTAAATTATTTTGGTATTCCTGGAATGTCTTGGAGTTCTGCGATAATAACTTTAGATAAACCCATTGAACTATTGCAAGACATGGAAATTTATAATTTCTATGAGGGTGGTATTCGTGGAGGTCTTACTTTTGTTAATAAACACTTTGTAAAAACTGATGAAACCACTGAGTTGCTTTATATAGATATTAATAATTTATACGGTTGGGGTTTAAGTCAACCTTTACCTTGTGGCAAATTCAGTTGGATACATGATGGTTTTGATTCAATATTGTTAGATTGTTTTTCTTTAAACCTTGAATCTTTGTAGTATGGGTATACTCTTGAAGTAAATCTTGAAATTCCTTCTGATCTTCACGATAAGTTAGACGACTTTCCTATTGCTGCTGAGAAAATGAAACCTGAGAGATCTAAGGTTGAAAAATTGTTATTGACTCATTACCCAAAAAAGAATTATGTGATTCATTGGCGTTTACTAAAATTATACTTGTCTCTTGGTGTTAAAATTACTCATGTGAATCGAGCTGTAAGATTCAAACAGTCTCCTATTTTTAAAAACTACATTGATACCAATACAGAGTTAAGAGCAAAAAGTACAAAAACGCTAGATAAAAATTATTATAAGCTCCTAAATAATAGTTTGTATGGTAAAACTGTCGAAAACCTGAAAAAAGAATGAATTTAAGATTATGTAATACAGAAAATAAGATGATTGCATATATCTTCTAAACCAACTTTTCAAAGAAGTATCAAAATTGCTGATGATCTAATTGCTGCTTTGTTAAATCCAGACTCGGTATGCTTAGATCGACCGAGTTATATTGGACAATCGGTACTTGATTTGTCCAAACTTCGAATGTACGAGCGACAGTATAAGGACTTGGAAAAATACCGACGACAATTTAATTGTGAGATTAATATAGTCGCTGGAGATACAGACTCTTTCTTCTTGGAGATAAAAAATTGTAAACTAGATATTCTTTTGTCTGAAATGGTTAAGGATAATCTTTTGGATACATCTAATTATTCATCTACTCATCCACTTTATTCTAAAAAACTTGATTCGGTCATTGGAAACTTTAAGGATGAAAGCAAGAGAGAAGGTTATGATGAATGGGTATTCCTTAGACCCAAATGCTATAGTTTACTAGGAAAATCAAAATGCCTAAAAGCTAAGGGAGTCACATTGAAGGACACAACGTTAACTTATAAATCTTATAAGGACTGTTACGAGAAAAACTTCACCTTTTCTGTACATCAATTTCGTATTGGTACAAACAATCATCAACTTTATAGTTTTAAAACTTCAAAGGTTGCACTAACAAACAAAGAGGATAAAAAGGTTTGGGTAGAAAAGAATGTAAGCCTGGCATACGGTCATTATATGATTGAGACTGAAAATGAATAAAAATAATAATTTTCCCCATGATTATCCAACAGCACATCCAACAGTACATCCAATAGCCTATCAAACAGATCATCTAACAGCTCAGCCAACTGTTCATTGAATTAATAAATGTATACCTATATAAATTCTTGTTCTTATTCATTATTTTGTAATTTTTTTTGTGTTTACATTATATTTTGGTTTGTTTTGTTTTTGTTAGGGGGGTACCAAAAAGTGTGCCAGGTGGCACACATCTACCTACTATCACTGCCCAATAAACCTCTAAAAAGCTTTACATATATTTTCAACTTTTCAACTTTTTAAAATAAATCATTAAATTATAATTAAATATCATTTACTATTCAAAATCTATCAGTCAAATTGGATTATAATTGGTAAATAATTATCTTAAATACATGTTTCACAAACATTTTGTTCCTAAAATAAACTTTTATCTAAAATAACCCTAAAATCAAGTTAAATCTATTAAATTATCAAGAAATAAAGTGATTCTAAAATTATAAATTTACCCTCATTTTTTCAATAAATTCTACAAAAATATAATAGTCCCCCAAATCCATTAAAATTCAACAGAAAACCATAAAATTCACAAAATGAAAATGATTCAAAATTTAATAGGAAATGTTGAATATCATCTAAAACTTGATATTTCATTACTAAAAATTATCATAAAATTTCCCTAAAAGCTCTAATTAATTTACATAGCCTAAAATTATTTTATTTTTGGCCATTACAACCTTATCTATTGAAGGTTGTAATTAAATTTATTAAAAGTTATTTAAATTTTCATTGAAAATGACAAGTCAATAACAAGTCAACAAATGGAATTTTAATTAGTAGAGATTATATTCTATAAAGAAAATTTTCAGTGAAGAAGTAATATTAGTGAGAGAGTACATTAAGTGAGTAAAATCGTTGAAATTACTGAAAAAAATGGCATAGCTAAAGATATCTACTAAATAGATGAAATATCAATTGATATATTAAAAACTTACAAGGGTAATATACTTTGAATGGAGAAAATATACATCGAAGAGGGAAATATTCATTGAACAGAGAAATTATTATTTAGAGAGAGAAAAACATTCCTTGAATAAGGAAAACATTAATTGAAGAGAGAAAATATTCATTAAAGTGGAAAGCAATCATTAAAGTGAGAAAATATGAATTGAAGCTAACAAATATTCAGTGAATCGAGAATTGCATATAATAAATTAGACGGTAAAATTTCTCAATGATGAGGTGAAATATCAATTAAATATTGGGAAATACTAGAAATAAATGGAATCTGAATTATTCACTAATCAACAAATATACTTAAAAGATGAAAATATTCACTGAAAATGAATTGTACTTTAAGAGTGGATGAATTACTATTATATTCAATTACAAATTATTAACAATTGAGTAGATTTCATCGTTTAATTATACTTAAATAAGGATATATATATTTTGATGGATACTTATGCGCGGAAGAATAGTTATTAAAAACATTAAACGCGCGCGCGTATACTAATCCGGCGAATATTCAACAAATCCGGCAAATATTCAACAAATCCGGCGAATATTCAACAGATCCGACGAATATCGATGAGGATCAACTTTATTGATATTTTTAAGGGGTTGAGTTTGTTTAATATCAGTGTTCAAAGGGTAAATATTATCTAAATAAGGATTTTATGAAAAATAACGTCTAATAGAAGAATAATTGTTCAACATTGGATAAATTTTAAAAAATTAGTTGAAAAGTGTTAAACAAAACGTATTGACTTTTACAAATTAATTTCAATAAAATACAATCATCGAATACAAAATTTTATTCAAAAAAGATAAATTTTCTTGATAACAACTCAGTAACTAAACAACCAAGTGATTTACTGATATAAAGGCATTAATGATGTGAAAAAGAGTAAAGAAGATTTTAGTAATAAATTTGTATTTTTACTTGTATTTATTGTTATTGTTTAACTTTTATTTAAAGTTTTGTGTAAAAATAGATTGAATTCTGACGATTGTAAAAATTAAAAATGATCGACGAGCAAGAAGCATACGTATTCGAAACAATTCTGATGAAGATGGAAGAGCTTTTTCAGAATATGAAGAACAAGCTTTCGTATTGTGCTCCTGAATTTTTAGCAACACGGATTAATCAAATGACAGGAATCAACATCGAAGCAATTGTACGGATGCATTACGAATCGGTTCAAGGATCTGGTTTGAAATGTTTAGATAACTGCATTGTTTGTGCAGATCCCTCAATGTTGACTTGCCCATTTAATTGGTTGAATTATTATTATTATTATTTTTATTTTGTTAACACTAAATTACTATGAAAAATTATATTATAAAATTTACTTTATAAATTATATTATACGTTAAAAATTATAAAATTTTACTTTCAAAATGATTATTCAAATTATACATTAAAAATTAAAATACAAAAATTTACTTTCATAATTAAACTTTCAAATTTTTATTAAACAATTAAAAAAAAATTAAAGTATCAATTTTTAAAATTCATTTCAAAATAAATACATTCAAAATATTTTTTCAAAATAAATACAAAATATTTTTTCAAAATAAATACAAATTAATTTTTCAAAATAAATACAAAATCAAAATAAAATCAAAATAAGTACAAAATAATTTTTCAAAAAAATGTGCATACACAAAAAATTATTATCTTGATTGTATAATTATGTAATCGAGATAATCAGAGATTAATTACATAATTACGTAATTAATCCGTCGAAAAAGGGGGAGGGGTATGTTCCATTGGGCTCCTAACTACCTACTTGTTTCTAAGAGTACTTGTAATTAAAACAAGGCTCTAATTCAGATAAGCAAGTTTGAATTTCATCATCAATTTTGAGTAATTTTCCCTTTTTTGGATTTAATTTCGGTTAGAGCCGAAAATCAAAATTTACGAAACAAAGAAGAAGTAAAGGGTAGTAATGCCTTAATTGCTTTCATGTCAATTATGGGATATGATTTTTGAGAGGAGAGCCAAAATTCATCTAAATTTGTTTCTGAAAAGGACGACTAGTTTCGTTTCTTAGATTGATTAATTCCTCTTCTTCGTCTGTTGATAGAGTTAACGTTCCATGCACACCAAACGGATTAATCACCCATATATACTCATCAACCGATAGTGATGGGAAATAATACTGAATTGCTGATTGGAAACCGTGATTAAAATATCCGATTTTATATTACTCTTCAATCGTGAGTCATTAACAGAGGGAAAACAATCAAAGTTTTCCTTTGATACTTTGGTCTTCCAAAGAGCCAGTTTCTGATCAAATGATATCAATTTTGATGTTGAGGAAAGAATGTTTTCCACTGGCCCCTAAAGACTTAAATTCAGAGAAATTAATTTATCAAATAAATCAGAAAGGAACTGAATTTTAAGCCACTGGTTATCATCATTAAAGGGTAAAATCTAAATCTATGCTCCATTTAAGGTTCGATAGTAAAATATTTTCGTTTACCATTTCAAAAATATCTTCACCTTATGTAATGTCTTTTAAATCCTTGCAAAATAAAAATTTGTTTGCAAATTTCCCACCTTTGATGAATCGGATGAATGATAAAGGTTGCGCCTTTCTACTAATATCAGTTGATTGGTAAACTTGAAGAGACTATATAAGCATCAATTCATCAGTTTTAAATCCGAAGATATGTCTTCGATTCTGCGAGCTATAGTGTCGTTTGACAGTGGTACTTTCTTAACTTTTTAGCTGCTTTAGCACCAAGAATGGTTTCTACGATGATCGCCATTGCAGGTGCTATGATAATTTTGGCCTCGGTGAGCGCTTTCTTAAGCTTTGGGAGCAAATGTGCGATTTTATAGCTGGCAACCAGAGCCTTTTCACTGCCCTTAAAGAGTTCTGAAATTAGCGACTTGCTTATTTTGCTGTGGCGCAAGACCATTAAAATAGTTAACTGAACGACCCTTTACAGCTGGATGCCGTGACTCGAGATATCTTTTAAGCTTGCTCGGAACAAGCGCTTCGTTAGACAAAGCCGTCTTGCATATTAAGCAAAACAGAACTTGATTTCCATTGGAATCAGATGCTATGAATTCATATTTGACGTACTCATATTTGAATTTTCGTTTTACTCCCGGTTTTGATAAGAAATTTGCCATGGATAAATAAAGAAATCTATTGATAAGTTTTAAGCTCGCACCAATGAAAAATCAAATCATGAGCATTTAATATTTCTATCTTTAATACTATTGAAAAATTTATAATATCGATCTTAATTATTGCAAATTTACGTGACAAATACAGTGGAACCTCGCATAACGAGCATAATTCGTTCCAGAACGTTCCTCGTAAAGCGAAACACTCGTTAATCGAAATAACGCTTTCCATATAAATTAAGGTAAAATACGATAATTCGTTCCGTGCCGAAAAAAATACACAAAAAATGTTATGACATACTTTTATTAAATGAAAATTATATACATGATCATGTTGTTAAGGATTGTAGACCATCTTGGTCTTTCTTTTTGTAACGGAATAAACCAACCTGTAATGCGAATTCATTTTACAAAAATTAAAAAGTATTCGAATAATAAATTTGTTGTAATGATACATAACTAATTTTTTTTTATTAAAAAGCTGTCTAGTGACGGTTGTTTTTGGCGACGCTTCAAAATTTGGTAAAAAGGCAATACGGCATTATCATTAAATAAATTTGTAGCGCGCATAGCTACTGCCTTATTGGGGTGATATTTCTCAATGTACGACGCAGCAGTTTCCCATGATTTCAACATTTCTCTTATTGCGCCAGAAGATTGCTGCTTTATTGTTCCCTCCTCCTTCTGTGACATAATCTCCTCCACAACTTCTTCTTGAGAAACGTAATGTAACTTCATTAGCTCTTCAGCAGTCAGCTCTTGGCTCTTTCACAAGCTCGTGGATATCATTTACATTTAACTCTAGTCCCATGGTCGTAGCCAAAGACATGATTTCGTTAACTACAGACTCTACGGGTAATGTTTCAACCCCCTCAAAGTTACATTCGCCATTACCATCTGGCCAAAGTTTCTTCCACGCAGAAATGAGAGTTCTCTTGGTAACTACCTCCCATGCCGTTTCGATAATCTTGAGGCAGGCAACGATGTGGAAGTGATCTTTCGAAAACTTTCTGAGAGTGAGATCGGTCTTTTCAGTCATTTCAAAACAGTGCTCGAAGAGTGCCTGGGTGTAGAGCTTCTTAAAGTTCGAAATAACCTGCTGGTCCATAGGCTAGAGTAAGGCAGTGGTATTTGGAGGCATGAATTGGATCTTGATGAATTTGAATTCTTCAACGAAATCATCTTGTAAGCCTGGAGAATGAGCAGGTGCGTTATCCATAACAAGCAAGACATGTAACGGCAGATTCTCATGAAGTAAATAATTTTTCACAGACGGACCAAACACATTATCGAGCCAATCAGTAAAAAGGTCACGTGTCACCCACGCCTTTTTGTTTGACCTCCACATCACATTTAGCCTGTTTTTTTGGACTTTACACTTCTTGAATGCTCGTAGGGTTTCAGAATGATAAACAAGCAGCGGTTTAACTTTCAAATTGCCGCTTGCATTGTTACACAAAAAAGTAGCGTGAGGCGGTCTTTCATTGGCTTTTGCCCGGCCATTGCATCCTCCTACAGTAATATATGTTCGCCTAGGCATCTTTTTCCAGAAAAGACCCGTCTCGTCACAATTAAAAATTTGTTGCGGCAGATATCCATTAGAATCTATGAGTTTCTTGAAGTCGCCGATGAAGTTCTCTGCTGCCCTCTTGTCGGAGCTGGGTGCTTCACCATGCCTCACGACGCTGTGGATGCCGGTTCTTTTCTTAAATTTTTCTAACCACCCATGACTTCCCTTAAACACTTCTTCTTCGGCCGTTGATGTTCTTGGATTCTTCTTTACTAGGTCGTCGAAAATCATTTTTGCTTTCTCACAAATGATGTTCTTGTTAATAGTGTCGCCCTGCAATTGCTTCTCGTTTATCCATATAAGAAGCAGCCTTTCAACATCGTCGAGAACACGCAACCGTTGCGTAGATATTCTTGTAACTCCTTTTGACACATCCATCTCCATAATCTTGTCCTTGTTTTTAAGGATAGTACAGATCGTAGAAGTAGACCTGTCGTATGTGCGCGATAGATCCGCTACACTCACGCGTCGTTCTCGATTTCCAATGATTTTACGCTTTGCTTCTATGGTTAATTTAATTCTCTTATGGCTGTCTTCTTGCGACGTTTTTTTCGGCGACATTTTGCAAGGTTTATTGATTTTACAAATAAAATCAAAAATAATTATTAAACTTTTAAAATAACAAAAAACATTGTATAAACAAGGGTTTGTAAAAGTTTATATCCAAGTAAAATATGCTAGCGGAATAATTGTAAACACATACTGATGTTTCCATAAATAATGTTTTCGTGAATACTGCAAATATTTTTGTTTTAAATTTTTTTTTACAATCCAGAACTTTCACTCGTTATGCGAAAAATCATTCGTTAAGCGAGCCGTTTTTTTCCAATTTTTTTACTCGTTATGCGAGGTGCTCGTTAAGCGAGGTTTCACTGTATTGCTTATGAAAGAAGAGAAATCATATTCTTTAAATTTTATTAAAAGTGCAAAATTTAAAAAATTGGATGTTCTTTATAAATAAATTTTTATTTTTTGTGTACTTATTTGCATACTCATCTTGATGCTTATTCGGAAATTTGCCTTCGATGCATATGTAATCATTTCTTTTCTGATTATTACACAATCTTAAATTCATTCTTTTCTTTAAGTTTTCTATAGTCATACCATATAGACTATTTTTGAGCAATGTATAATAATTTTTATCAAGTGTGTTTGTTGATTCAGCTGCAAGTTTGGTGTTAGTATCGACATAGTTTTTGAAAATATGTTTTTGTTTAAATCTGATAGCCCGTTGAATTTTGACATCTTGTACGCCTAATAATAAATACATTTTGAGCAATCGCCAATGTACTTCATAATTTTGCTTTGGATTATGCGTTAAGAGTAATTTCTCTACTTTTCTTTTCTGCATAAATTGGAAAATCATCCAATAAATGATGAACTTCATTCGGAATTTCTATATCCTCCTCCACAGTATATCCACACGACAGCTTTACTAAGTCCAAGTTCTTGAAATCTTCTAAAATACTATTAAGGTTATCATGAATCCAATTAAACTTTCCAAAGGGTAAACTTTGACTTAATGCCCATCCATATAGATTGTTGATGTCGATATACAATAACTCCGTATCTTCAGTAGTTTCCACATGATGCTTATTAACAAATGCCAAACCACCGCGAACTCCCCTTTCATACAAATTATACATTTCCATGTCTTGTAATAATTCAATGGTTTTATCCAATATTATTAACGCCGAATTCCATGACATACCGGGAATATCAAAGAAATTCAAAGGTTCCAATCGGTTATAAGCTTAAGACTTGGCTCTAAATTGCTGAAAAAAATCAGATAGCAAAAAAAATTTAAATACACCATCATGTAACCCAATAATGCAGTGATTCTCAAACTTTTTGGCCAAGGCACCCTTGCCGGGCATACAAGGTTTGAGGGTACCCCATTAGATTTTCTTTTCTAAAAAGATGAAAGTTTTACTTAAAAATTTTTAAAACTAAATGATTAAAATTTTGACTTCATATAGTTAAAAAATTAAGAAAACAAAAATTGACAAGAATGAGCTTAATAAATTGATTAATGCGTTGAATGATACTGCTTCGAAAATCTTTAGCAAGTTTCCGTACATCAACAGGAATGTTACTTAGTTTTATTCTTAAATCTCCTGATCCAAGCAACTTGTTTCAGTACTTATTTTTAATATATGCATTGGTCGAAAATTCCGATTCGCACAATTAAGTTGTGTTAAAAGGAAGAAGTTTCTTGATTGCAAGTGTTCCAATATGCATCTTTTCTGAATAAATCTTCATCCAAAACTCTTCTCGAGTTAACTCACGGTTCTTAATTTTCAAATCATTATCATGGCCAATCAAAAGTAAATCTTTAAAATCTTCGTTCGACATAACTCGAGTTTTCTGGTCGGGCTCGACTGAAAACGGATCTTTTAACCAGAAATACGTGTCTGGAGCATCAATATCTGGAAAATAATCTTGAATGCTTGTTTTCAAATCCTGTAAATGAGAAATTATTGTCTTTAAAAAATTCAAATTTGATTCTGTTTTAATGTTGATGTTCATTTTTCTAATAACATCATTTAATCTAGGAAAGACTGTGTCGTCTTTCTTTTTGACACTATCCTTGAAGAAAGCAATATGTTTTTTAAAAACTTTGATTTTGTCAATTTGATCAAAGTTTGGATTTTTGCCTTGTAAAGATGTCATGGTTTCATTTAATGAATCAAACATGTCTGCCAGATAACAGAGTCTGAGACTCCAATTGACATCAGATAGCAGTTGAATAAAATTTTGATCCGAGAAAGTTGCCTTTAAAGCCTCCCGCATTTCTATAAATCTGACGAGTATTTTTCCACGTGAAAGCCAGCGCACTTCAGTATGCAAAAACAGCTGATGGTGTTCCATTCCCATCTCTTCCACTGTAAGCTTCAGAAGGCGTGACTGAAGCGGCCTACTCTTTACATAATTGATCATTTTGACAGCGTCTTCAAGAACAGACTGTAGCTCAGCAGACATTCTTTTGGTTGCCAATGCCTGCCTATGAATGATGCAGTGGCTGCTTGTTGCATTCTTTGCTATTTTCTTTATCCTAGATACAGCGCATTTGACTGTTCCAATCATAGCTGCTACTCCATCCCTGCAAATATAAAGACACTTTTCCCATTCAATTTGTTTTTCATTAAAATAATTAAAAGGTAAATTGAAAATTTCTTCTCCTTTTGAATTTTTCTTAAGAACATTGCAGAGCAAAAGTTCTTCTTCTATCCGCTTTTCATACGGATATCTTAGAAATACTAAAAGAATCGCGAGTCCAGAAACGTCCGTACTTTCGTCCAATTGAATGGCAAAAAATTCATAGTTCTTCAATCTAACTATCAATTCATTTTCAAGTGAATTAGCAATGCACTTGATTCTACTTGACACAGTGCTATTCAATAAATGTAAACTTTCAAATTGTTGGGATGTTTGATTCCCAAGCAGAAATTTAGCCACTTCAATTAAACACGGTTTGAAAAGATCCTCAGCAATCGTGTGAGGTTTCCCCGCCTTGGCAATTTGAAGGCTCACGATAAAAGAAGCTTCTGTTACCCTCTTATTTTTGTTTATTGCAGGCTTAAAAAAGCTTTTCATCATTTTGCCTTTATCTCAGAGAGAAGCAGCAAGGCGAATAAAGGTTTCAGTGCCATTATCAAGAAGATGCGGATGATCTGATGTAACGTTCTTTTTTAGTTTAGAAGGCACAATTGAACCAATGGAAAAAGCTTTTTCACAAACAATACATTTAGCTTTAGGATAATCTTCAATCCCAAGCTCAACAAAACCAAATATTGGTAAATATGTTAGATTGTATTTCCTTTTTTCGGCGTTGAATCTTCCTGTTGTTTTTGACTTTCGAAGTTCGTTTTTAGTAGCTCCAATATATGAGAGTTAATCGGCAAAGAAAAGGAGTCTTTTTTGTCAGAAAGATTGTTCGTATTAGGAGGTACTTCACTGTTAGATTTGATTTCATTTTTATTGATCTTTTTTACTCAATTGTTCATCCTTAAATGGATTCGTTTATTGAAAATTTTTAACTAAATAAAGTCTTAAAAATTTTTTTAAAAACTGTTTTAATTGCATCTAATGATTAGATCTGTTATAAGTCAAATAAAATAATTAATCAATCGATTTAAAATTTTTTTTAATTCGATGCGAGGAAATGGCAAAAATATATTCTGAAAATGGCTGGGCACCTCTCGCCGACGACTGAGCACCCTGGGGTGCTAAGGCACCCAATTTGAGAACTTCTGCAATAATGTGCTAAAATTGGTTTCTTTCCATATTTTCTTTGCCTTTTGATATTCATTTTCAGTAACTCCATTCCATATAGGTGGTAATTCATAAGTGATTTCTAAAACTTCTAAAGAAGTTGCAAAATTATATTGGAATATTTCTTTTGAGTCAACCATAATTCTGTTGAATACCGATTTGATTAAAGGTAGATTGTTCAATATTTTAACAGCTTTAGCCAATGAATCATTTAAAAATTATCATAAAATTGACTTTAAAAGCTTGAATTTATTTACAAAACCTAGAATTATATTTTTTTGACTATTACAACCTAATCTATTAAAAGCTGCATTAAATTTATTTAAAATTAATTAAATCCAATTTAAAATTAAGTCAATCCAATCATTCATTTCAATTTATTTACTTGATATTTTCATGAGAATTTAAAAATGGTGGAATGTTAATTAGTAGAGAATGTATTCTATGAAGTAACTTTTACGTGAAGAAAGAAGTAGGAACATAAGTGGTAGAGTACATTAAGGGCTGAAAAGTCGTTGAAATTACTGAAAAAGTGGGACACCTAAAGATATCCACTAAATAGATGAAGTATCAATTGAAAAATTGATACATTAAACACTTACAAGGGGTAATACACTTGTAATGTATCGTTTTGGAAATTAATTAATGCTCCTTTTATTAATTCAATGTATTTTCCTGTGTTCAAGAGTGGTGGGTTTCTGGGTTTTGATATTTTGAAACTATATGGTTGTTACCCAGACAACCCCATACAAATATTTCCTTTGCTTACCACTCGGCACCCGTTGCTAAGCAACGTTGGAACTGTGTTCGAGTGGGTAGATCGTCCGCAAAAAGTGAACGCTATTGCTAGTGCTCTAATTGACCGAACGATCCGTGGGTACAACGAGCTACCGATAGAAGGTCTGTGCTCGATTTCGATTTTTTGGTCCCATTATTCTCCTATCTCTGTCAAATGTTAACCTATATTCTCATATCATCTATCTTTATGTCCATTTGCTTGGTCCTTCTCATTATTATCCATGCTGATGATTATTCTTTGGCCTGTACACCCTTTGTTATGTTAAATACACCCACATTATATCTTTCACCCTTATCCCTATTATAACTACAATGTTTCCCATTATTATTACTAGCATTATTATTGTTGCCATATATGTATTACCTTTATTAATTGTTGCTACTATTTCCTATATTATTATTTTTGTTACTATAACTACCATTATAATTATTGTTATTACCACTATGATTATTACTACTATTATTATTATCATAATTATTATCATCATTATTACAAATACCATGATTATTATTATTATTATCATTATGATTATTATTATTATTATTATTATTATTATTATTATTATTATTACTATTATTATTATTATTATAATTATTATTATCGAGTTTTTAGTAGGGATCCTTCCTCATTCCTCAGCTTTATAAAATAATTTTTTATTGATATACAACATTAGCCGTAACCCATTCTTATTTTACAATTTTAGACAAAGTAGTTTTGTTGATTCGAAAATTTTGGCAGCGTACCGCCCTTATTTTTCGGTTCATCCCTGTTCTACCGTTTCCGGCAAAGTATTTTCACTGACTCGGAAAATTTGAGCAGCGTTCCACCCTTATTTTACGCGTTCCATTTTTACGTTACTATTTTTGTTAAGTATTTGAATTAATTCGGAAAATTTGAGCAGCATTCTGCCCTTATTTTTCAGTTTCATAATAATCTTATACCAACCGTTGAGTCGCATTTCACTTTTATTTTTCTATATTCTATAAGTATTTTAGTTGATTCGGAAAATTTGAGCAGCGTTCCGCCCTTATTTTACAGTTTTTTATGATAAGTGTTTTAACTATTCCCAAAAATTTGCGCAGCGTTCTGCCCATATTTTCCGTTTCAATTGACATAATTTATTTAATTTTTATTTAAATATTATTTTTCGTGATTTTGAGTCGTTCGGATCAATCTTTTTCCGATGGCTATTCATTTTAAGTGTTGCAACGATTTCGCAATTTTCCCCGCTACCCATTCCCTCTTTTTGTCCTTAAGATCTATGTATGTTCATTTCATAGTTAGTTAGTGCCCACTGGACTACTCAGTGTTAGAGATTTTGAGCCGATTGTAGAATCATTTAGGTCGACTTTAAAGAATTCGAGAAACGAGAAAGTAACCAAAAGACCACATCCTTACTCCTCCTTTCTTCTAAACGGAATAATATTGACGTTCCGATCCCTGCGTTCCGCACGCCGGGTCTTCACGGGCACAGATCATCGGCGGTATTCCACGTACTTACACGAATCTGAATACTGTATATGATTTTACTATCTTGCAATGTATTGGCTATGAGCCGGAAAATTTTCGACAATTAGAAAATAATTTAAGCATCATAATAATTTATTAAAACCAAAGCTAAATTACCAGCTACTTCCATTAAAATTCATAAATTCAACCATCCAAATTAAAAACATTGAATTAAACTTCCTAAATAAATCGAATGCATCCATAAAAATCCATATCCATAAAATCCATAATTATCCATAAAAATCCATAAATCCATATCCTTCCTAAATAAATCGAATGCATCCATAAAAATCCATAAATCCATATCCATAAAATTCATAATTATCCATAAAAATCCATAAATCCATATCCTTCCTAAATAAATCGAATACATCCATAAAAATTCATAAATCCATCAAAATTAAAAACATCGAATTAAATAATCCAAAGTGAAACTGCTGACAAACAGTGTCAAAATACGATTTAAAATCAATACTGAAAATTAAGATTAGATATTTGTCAAATCATATCAGTATATATACCTATAATTTGGCCTTAACCTTGCGTGTTAGTTTTAGTGCGATTAAACAAAATTCGACTTTGAAATTATTTGTGTTATCTAAATTAAATTTTTATTTATTTCTTAATTTAAACTGGTAATTTATTTTTAACATTTTTAATTAAATTTATTCATCCAAAAATATTTTATTTTTATTCATTTAATTCATTAATTTCTAATTTTATATAAATGGTCATTTTACGGTCGAATTTTCTTGTTATTATGTTATTTTTATGTAAATTTCGTGCGGTTCTTGATGCATTTTGTATTTATTTTATTTTACTTTTATGTTTTTGATTTTATATTTATTTATATTCTCTCAGATTTTAAAGTGTTTAGTTGGTGTTGTATATTGTATTTTAAGTTATCTTGGTGCTGGGTTTTCGTGCTGTATTACTGATGCATTTAAACAATTCTCAAGGCTATTTGTGTGCTGGCCCAACAAGAGTATTGTAAAGAAAAAGGATAGTTTTTGAATTATTTCTCATGTGAATTGGTTGATTGAATAATTAAAATGCCAGAGAATGGATATATTTTTATGGTAGCTGGTTTTAGTTGCCAATCTTTGAGTACAACTAATTATTTTTTATTGAAACTATTAAATAATGATTTGTTTTAATTACATGTTATAATTGAATAAAGTTTATTTGAATATTATTACATAATTTTTAAATATTTTTTATAGTGTGTAATTTGTTGCACACTTACAATTCATTGTGTTAATACTATTTATGACTTTATTTCTACCAGAACAATATGAGCATATTATCAAAAATAGGTCAAGATTGTAAGATTGTATCTACTATGGTTTCAAGTAAAAGGAGGTTTCAAGATAAAGATTAGTCATTTTCTTACCTCAAATCCAAGCATTGCAAACTGATTTGGTGTTCAGTGCATCAGGATGAGTCTATTACAGTGTTAACTTGACACTGTTTTACACTTACCTGGCGCGAAGAAAAACATGAGCTCATCCCGCATAGTACTGATGAGAGCCATTAGCTCGAAACTAGTTTACTACTGGGATTTGCACTGGACATCATGTTGTTTCTTATTATTCTTTCATTAGAATCAGACATTCGTGAATATAAAAATAGGTAAGTTTATAAAAATTTAATTCTCATTTTATTTTACGCTATTAAAGAAGATGATGACAATGATCCAGGAAATAAAGCAGTTCCATCCGAAACTACTAAATAGTTTATTCTATTGTATTTCAGAGGTCGTCCTGTTTAAAATTTGGATGAAAACATGCAGTGATCTGAACGCAATCGTATAACAGCATATGAACTCAATTGATCTGAAACCCCCGGTAGTTTCATAATAATGCGATAGATACAAAGGAGATAGTGAAAAAAAGTGTTAAATGGATTTTAAGAAATGATTTGCGAAAATTTGAGTTGCCATCAATATTCAATTATTTTATCATGTGTTTTATCATTTTTTTCATTTTGTGTTAAATAAAGACATAATCTGCGTGTGTGGATAGAAAATTCATATATTTTATCTATTCTTATCAGTTATCAACAGCCTAGCAAAATTAGTTTGATTTATCCGTATTTATTGCAATGTAAATTATTTTGCGGTTTCCAGAAATTAATTCCCCATAAAACTGTCGACCATTCAGAACCCCCCACCCCCCAGGGATAAATAAAAAAATCAAGAAAAAATGGAAATATATATATTTATCGAATTTTTTGACAGGACAACGCAAACTGATGACAGTCAAATTAAATATTGCATTTGAAATTAATATGAAATCTCAACATGGGTTACCAGAAAATACGATGAATTGAAATATAATAGGAATCTTCTTTACCAATCTCAAAGAATAGAAAGTAACAAATGAAAAGTCACAGAACATAGAGAATTACAACCACAAAGACGAAATAGTTGCGGAAAAACTTCCGAACACAATCACCGGTGAATAATACTCATCTTTCGATATCAATGAAATTCTGTCTCTGTGACCCTTTACGTCAGACTCAGCCATTGAGATACAGAGGTACCAGGCTTACTAATTGATTCAGTCCATTGTAGGAGACCTTCACCTTCGGTGTATTGAATATTTCCTATAATACATCGACCTATCAAATGGCTAAATCTAACTCGGCTGCGACTGCAAAAGCATAGTATGATACAGCATTCATCTAAAATAGAAATATCTTTGTTAGTTATAACAAATTTGAATCTGTCATTAAAACTGGGAGAGGAAATACTGCGTTTGACTGGTTGCCCTTTCTTCGTCTGTACGACTTTATGTTTGATCAGTAGGCTTGCTCTCACGTAAACCGAGACTAAATTAAAAATAAATTATTTAAGAATTCATGTAAAATTTATGAAATATAGTTCACATTGTATAATAATAATAATAATAATAATAATAATAATAATAATAATAATAATAATAATAATAATAATAATAATAATAATAATAATAATAATAATAATAATAATAATAATAATAATAATAATAATAATAATAATAATAATAATAATAATAATAATAATAATAATAATAATAATAATAATAATAATAATAATAATAATAATAATAATAATAATAATAATAATGTAATTCAGTAAAATATTCTGTCTCATTCACCATTTATTTATTATTTTCATTTTCTTTATTTTCTCTCCATTTTCGTAAAATTATTTAAATTAATAAATTCAATTCATATTTGTATTCAGGAATTTATTCTTGTGTAGTTTATGGAAATTATCATTAAAACAATTATATTTTTGAATTTGAATTTTTTTCACTCAATAGTTGTCATATAAATATATATATATATATATATATATTTGCATATACGAGCCTATTCTTGTACCAATATTTAAAACAAGTGCTGACTTCATTCGAATCGTTATGCAGCTCTTGCTAATCATCAAAGTTAAGCCTGCATTGCGACAGCAAAAGTAAATTTCCTTCCCATTCCCATTTTATCTCGTTGCATTTCTCCATTTCACATCTTGTTACTGAAATCACAGTCTCGAGTTGTTTAAGTGAGCCAGCAAAATTGTATTATGTATTCACGTAGCCATGGATACGGAATTAGTTGAACATTCATTCTAAGACTCTCGTTTAGTAGTCAACCAGTCTGCCTTCATCATCACATTAATCCAGGCCACAATTTTTGATAATTATTAAGTTTCGTCAGTGCTTGATTTTATTAATATTTTTTTCTCTTTTTGTTTCATTGTCAAAAGGAGGAAAGTCGCAATTGCTGAGCGATCGGTTTGTTTGTTTCAAACATCATCAACAACAACAACGACAACAACAACAACATAAAACACAACAAACGGAAATAAACTTCCTTCATTGATCAGTACTAATCTAATTGGAAGTTAACAACTTGTTTTCCTATTTAATGGGCATTGTTTCTAATCGAGTCACCGTGGACTTGTCTCGGTGGGGATATGCCAGCATTTGGTATTCTTGCACAATCAAGTAAGACGGAGATGAAAAACTGACTGGTTGGTAGTGACAGGAGTTATAGAAATTCTAGCAGAAATATTAGGCAGCAGTATCAGCTTAATAGAAGTCTTAAAACGTATTTCACATCATTTCTAGCAAAATTTCCCAATAGATTATTTACTCTATATTTACTCTTTATTTTATTACAGACAGCTCTAGGTAAAAAATATTTATCCAGACTCACAGATTTCAGTTCATATGTCACAGGTTTTCAGTTTTTATGATGTTGTTTACTTTATCGCAACTTTCTTCTTATTCTGAATTTCACTATGTAATATTGAATCCTTTTACTTGTTTGACTCTATCTTTGGAAGTCTTGGCGTGGAGGAAATCAATTTGCGTATGATAATAGGTGAAAATATTGTAATATCAAGTGAATTCCGAGGTCTCTCTGAAATTTATAGACTTTGAGCTCTATGAGGTGGAATGGAATAAAAAGATTCTTGATAAATAAAATAATAATTTCTGTGTACTTGTGCACACGATAAGAATAGCTGATTAACATTACATTTAGTAGAAAGAGTAGAAGAAAATTCCATTATTTCCCAAACAAAGAGAAGGAAGAAAAGGAAAGGATAAATAAATTATAAAGCAAAATGAAATAACATTCTAGGTGGCTTCAAAATTAGATTTCGTAAGTTCTTTGATAATCATTGAAGAGAAAAAATTAGTGTTGTTGTTAAGGAAGAAAAGTCACCCAGGAAAATTGGTACGTAATCGGAAAAAAGTTCTAGAAAGACAAAACAGATGTTACTATGTAATCCTTACGCGAAGTGACTAAATGGCAAGTATATATTTAAAATAATATTATAACTAAAAATGTACTCTCCTAAATTTCATGTCAGTCAAAGATTCCTCAAGTTATTTAGAGTCTAAACCGAATATGAGCTGCCTATATTCAGAGAGACGCTATTGATAGACATTCAATAGATGCTGAAGCATTCTGTAACTCGAAAAGATAAAGCCCCATACTGTTCAACAATAAGAGACCAATGAAAACCTTAAAGTCTACAAGTTTTTATGACTAGTTCTTTATTCACTGAATCTTAAGTCATGTGTCTTAACTTTTCAGGAAATTCGGCCCCTGTAAGCAGAGATACCCGTAGTCCTTGTCTAAGCAGGTCCAGTGTAAAAATAACTTCAAAATGTAGCTGAAATCATTAAAAAACTTTTCTTTCATTGTCAAAATAATGAACCAATTCAACATATTACAATGAGACTGAGGTAAGGAAAGTTTTATCAAATTATCTAAAACAAGTGAAATGTATTTATTTTCCCAAATGAGATACATGATTAGATGTGTCAGAATAGTCCTTTTCATGCAATTATGTCAAGGATCCTTTGGAGAATTCTATTTTTATAATCGGTTTCCACAGCCGTTAATTATTCATGAATATATTTCCCATAATATCACACAGCTAGGAATATTCGCTATTATTAACATACAATAGATCATTGAATTTAGGTATTCTTCACCGTTTAAGATATTTTATTTGACTTGGATCTTCAATTAATTTCGATAGGATAAGAATCACTTAGGACTCTTCATGTCCTCAGTGAAATGAATAGGACTTAAATAATTATAAAGTTTTATTTCCACCAAACTTTGACTAAAATAACCAAAGTTTCCGTCAATGGCAATGAATAAATCTAATTCCATTTCTCTCTCAAAATCAACAAACGTTACCAGTTTCTGTCAATTTTTACTGACAGAGTCATGTGCTACTAATTTCTCTTCCACCAAACTGGTAATTTCCATTCTAAATTACTTAGCTTATATTTGACTGTTTCCTATCAATCATCACTGATAACTTTCTTAATTTTTTTATCAGATTTTCTTTATGATATCCAATCAATTTCACAGCACAATCCTTTTAATTATATACTTGCTGATTTTTATTCATTCGATTGTCAAATGCAACTTTTGTCTGATGATGATTAATGGAATTGACAAATTTTTTATTAATAAATTAATTAGTAAGGATTTTGATAAAAATAACTCGTTGGGACACCATTTCAAATAAAAATTATTTGATATGCGTTTATTATTTTAATTATCCCTTAAAATATGTTACTTTTTATGACACCTCCAACATTCTCTTTAATTTAACATTATCTTACAATCCAATAACATTTTCAATGTCAGCAATTGAATGGTCAACTAACTACCTTATCCCTTGAAATTAAGATACTTTGATCTTTTTAAAAAGTCGAAAGTCATTATCAAACGTGAAATTTAAACAATACAGAAAACAATGTAAAAAATGCTGATTAAATATGTAATAATGTTAAGGTAAAAGGAAATGTAATTTTTTGTTTTAATTATCAAGTCAAGCGATAAAGTGGCACATACAAGAGGAAAGCAATTGCAAATTTGAAATTTTTGAATAATTAACAATGATATTTTGTTTAAAAGTGTGAAAATAGTGTTCAAAATTTGGTTGCTTGCTTGCTGTTGTCAGTTTAAAAGTCAATCTAAACTTCAAAAATATAATTTATTAAACAGTCAGTTAATTCTGTTTTATATGACACTAAAGTCAACTATTTCCCTCCTGAAGTCATCGGATTGTCTTCGTAGGATACCTCGGCGCGCATTTCATTTGCAATGTTTCTTCATTATTTTCCAGATTTGATAATATACTTTCAATCACATTGATTGGTATTCAACACGATGTGAACAAAATTTCTTCATTCTTAGATGAAATGATTATAGCACTCATCGTTCTATTAATTATTATTTTTTTAATAAAAATTAGATAACAACATTTAACAAGGCTCTTCACATACCCCGAGAAGTATTCCACGTATCCATGAACCAGTATTATAGTAATAGTGATTGTATAAAACGGTGATTCCTTGGTAGCAGCATAAATTAAAATATCAGATAATAAAATAATATTTTAAGATCTTGCTGCAAAGTAATGACTATATTATATTACTTACTTATCTCATACAGTAAAAGTGATTCTTAATGTAAATAATTAAATAACTGTTTGTTTATATCAATATCTTCAACAACCTTTTCGCGCCTAAGGGACAATATTTGACCCATGATATTTTCAAAAATTACTGAAATTAAAATTTTGAAAACAAAAAATTTTAAGTTCCATTGACATAAAAACTTTCTTTAAAATATTAAATCATGACGAGAAAAAATTCGGCGCATAAAGGTTACTAGAGAAAATAAGCAAAAGAATAAGAGATTGCTAATTATTCGATTCTTTATAAAATCATGTTGATCTTCATTTCTATCAGACTATATATCAACGGTTCCCAGCCTGTGGGGTCGCGACCCCAACAGGAATCGCCTGAGACCTTTTGAAAATAATTGGTTTATGCTAATCAGTGGTTTCTTACTATCATTTTAAATTTAAGCGATACTCCTACTCTGACTTTATAGTATAAATTATAAAATATAAATAAAATCAGATATTTATAAGTTAAAAATATAATAGTTAGTTACAAAAATGCAGTGACTGAGGAGCAACCATATTAATTTTATTGTTGGGGTCATTACAACTTGGAAAATGTTATCAAGGGGTCACAGCACCAGAAAAGTTGTGAACCGCTGCTATAGATCAATGTTCTGTTTAAATCGAAATATTGATCTAGAGTCAGAAAGAAATAAAGATAAACTAAATTGCAAATAAAAAAAGAATGAAAGATGAAGAATATAAAAAACTATTGAATATTTCACTACTCAAAATTTGTTTTAATATTCTCAAATATGTAAATTGTGAATTATTAACTAGAATAAATAATTTTTAATGGAAGATTCTGCAGTTAATAAATCCTACTCACATTTGTTCAGTTTCGTTTTATTTTAATTGTCTTTACTTTCGTTTTCAAATAAGAGAATCGGTTCCGCGGTTTCCACCCTGCCCCTTTACCCATCCAATTCATCAAATAATTAACGTTTCTCTCATTATTTACTTTCCAATTAACTCGAGCCTGGATTTATAATTAAATTATAAGCCAATATTCATCGTATTTCCGATAATAATAACTTAAAATATTTAATTAATATTTTCCATTATAAAAAAAAATTGTCACCGCATTATATTAATTGCGGGACCCTTGCAAATTGTAAAAAATTCCAAAAAATAAAACAAGAAATCAAAATTAATTTATTGGAATTTATAAAAACGAATTTAAATGAGAACAAAAATAGTATTATTTTACACTGGAAGTGGGAGTCAATGTCTTTAAAGGTCTGCAACTCTTTTTATAATCAAGTTGGACATTATAATGTTTACATAAATTTTAATTTTACCAGAATAATTAAGAATTCTAGATTTTAATAAATTATATTACTATAAGAATAAAATTTAAATTATTTATGAAAGCACGTAAAGAAATTTTATTTTTCCACCCAGGACTCAGTGGGACTCAAGTTTGAATCCACAATGAAAGGAATTTGGCGTATGTGCTAGGTCTGATTGAGGTATTCATGCTCGACTGCACTTTGAAATGATCTCGACTGTTATTGATTTTGTGCTTAATCTTATAATAATTAATCTCATACTGTTACATAATCCGTTATTTACCGTTACTTACAGACATACAAAGTGTTTCCTTATAATAACAATAAAATATGTACTTTTATTAAAATCTTTAAATAAAATTTTATTAAACTTTTTTCATTATAATTTTAGGATTTATTTTGTTTTTAAAACAACAGCATTTGCCATGTCTACATACGATGGGCATAATTATCACATCATAGGAAATTAAGATAGATATTTGTATATAAGTTTTGAGAAAACAACATTGTTAATATATTTTGTTTATTCACATTGGAAAGCTTATTTATTCATCCATAAAAAGTGAAAATCGATAATTATCCATAATTACCGATTTTTCTTAATAATAACTATAATTATAATTATTATTTTCATTATTATTATTATTATTATTATTATTATTATTATTATTATTATTCTTTTTATTATTATTATTATTATTATTATTATTATTATTATTAATATATTATTATTATTATTATTATTATTATTATTATTATTATTATTATTATTATTATTATTATTATAAGTATAAAACAATGATTCCTTGGAAGCAGCATAAATTAATATATCAGATAAGTGAATAACAAAATAAGCCCTTGCTGCAAAGTAATAATTATATTTTTGAAAATAGTTTCGATTATTACTTTGCAGCAAGGGCTTATTTTGTTATTCACTTATCTGATACATTATTATTATTATTATTATTATTATTATTATTATTATTATTATTATTATTATTATTATTATTATTATTATTATTATTATTATTATTATTATTAAAATTGATACATAATATCTTTCAGACTGTATAAAAATTAAATTTGTGTTGAAAGAAAAAAATAATAACAAACTTTGCAACAAACAAATTGCAGAGAAAAAGACTATGAATGGGCTCATTAGAATGTGAAATTTGACATATTCAATAACAACTTGATAAAAAGATGTTTTTATTTGATAAATTTTTTATTAGAAATATAATACAAAAAATATCTTTTAAAAAATGGCATCAAATTCTTGGTAAGTCATTTTACCTAAATCGTTTTGTAACAGTCAGTCAAGGATTTATGTTTCGTTGATATTTGGTTAAAAAACATCATAAAGAAACTTTTACTGGTAATTTTTTAAAACAACGAAGACCTTATAATTTAATTAAAAAATTATATATATATATATATATATATTAGTAAATGTTATTCTTTCAACTATTTATGTGCAGCTAAGAAATTAATAATTACTATAATTTCCTAAATTTTTGTTGTTTTATTGCTTCTACAAAAGTATTAATTTAATCATAAATTTCGAGGAGAATACACATTTCGACTGACAGAATTGACTTCTTCGTAAGAGGCCCTTAGTGTCACAGGTTTTATATGAATTTCTTTAGATTTAATACATATTCTTTTCTTTCTTGATTACAGAACTAATGGGAAAAAGGATAATGGACAAAAAGATAAAAAGTATCATTCGATCGGATAATATAAAGCATGAAGAATCGGGCAAAATAATAAAGCCTTGTGGTACCACCTATTATTCTTCTGTTTTTACAGTCTACCTTCCAAATTAATTAATCATATGGTCATCAATAGAATATGTCCAATTTAATTAAATTTATTAATAAAAATATTTAAATAAAGTCTTACTGTTTTGGTTTCTAACAATTAAATTTCTTGCTTCCGCAACGCAAACATTAATTTCAATTGAATCGTTAGCTGACACTTTCAAATTGACGAGAACATCGCCTCTTCTGCAGTACAACTAAAAATAAATAATTAATTAATAACTATTTTAATTAATTTATTAGATAATTCCATTATAACAAAGCAATTCACAAATTTGAAACTTTTCCAGAAAGTTGGAATATATTCTGGTTAGCGGAATATTTCATTGGACAATACGCGGGACAATATTTAGGACAATATATTGTGATACAGGGAGTTAAGATCATTTGATATCCTTATAACCTTGATTTTAGATGGAAGGGGAAATAATAAATTTTTTAAATCAAATTTCATTTATTCTAACACTAAATTTTAAATAAAGCTTCTTTTAAAGTTCTCAATTCCTAATATTTTAGTGTGGTAGTATTTATCAAAAAGGTTCATCCATTCAGACTCGTTCAAATTTCCTTCAAAAGAAGTTCTTTGAAATTTGATAAAAACAGGTTTGGAAAGAAGATCATCGCTTGAAATAACAAGCATAACTAATTATTTGCACAATTAAATTTACTGTTTTTGAGAAATTTGATGTATTAATTATAGGTCTGAATGAAGATGGGGATCAGAACAATAATTACTGATCAGATCTCTCTTAGGATATTCCGCCGCTCATCTAACCTGAGTAATGATATGATAATTATGATTTACAGTATCAAACTAAAAATATAGCTCCATAATAATAATAATAATAATAATAATAATAATAATAATAATAAAAATAATAATAATAATAATAATAATAATAAAAAATTAATAATAATAATAATAATAATCATAATCATAATCATAATCATAATCATAATCATAATAATAATAATAATAATAATAATAATAATAATAATAATAATAATAATAATAATAATAATAATAATAATAAAAATAAAAATAATAATAATAATAATAATAATAATAATAAAAATAATAATAATAAAAATAATAATAATGATAATAATAATAATAATAATAATAATCATAATCATAATCATAATCATAATAATAATAATAATAATAATAATAATAATAATAATAATAATAATAATAATAATAATAATAATAATAATAATAATAATAATAATAATAATAATAATAATAATAATAATAATAATAATAATAATAATAATAATAAATCTAAGAAAATTCGACTTAATCATTCGACATAAGACAGAATGAGCAGACATTGAAATTCCTGCAATTACCGAACACTTACAAACAAATATTTATCTGCTATTTTATAGTTTATGAGAAATCCTGACACAAATTAGTAAAGTTGATGTAAAAGGTAAAAACATAGAGTCTATTTCCGTGTCAAAGTGTCAAAATGAAATAAATAAAATTGCAACAAAACATCAATTAAATAGATTGAAACAGAAAAAAGATTAGCTAATTAGATTAATTGAATTTCTATGAAATAAGTAAATTATCCATGATCATTCTAAAAATTTATGGAGACTCATTTTAAACAAACAAAATATAATAAAATCTTTCAACTAAAAATCGATTTTTATTTTTATATTTATTATAACATAGCTGAAATTTGTATCAGAAAAAATTATGAAAGGCTGATCCAACAAAAATTTAATTGGATATTTTTATTGCTAAATTTAAAAAAAAATTTAAAAGAAAACTATAATTTAAAAAATAAAAATTTTAAATGACTTAAATCATTTAATTATTTAATAATTAATGAGCTTTGTAGATGATTGGCTGCCGGAGAGTAAAATACCTGTCATATCAAATCAACTCTCCCACAGTGCCACAGATGAGTCTTATTGAAAGATTTTGGATCATTTGAATGCCGAATTTTATGCTGATTAAAGAGCAGCCACTCGAAATATTAGCTATGTCATCAAAATCAAAGAAATATCAAAATTGTTTGATGAATTATACTTTTCCAACCTCACGAATTCACATCCAAGCTTGTTAATATCCATATATTATATTTGATTGAAATTTTATAATAAATCTTCTAATAAACTCTTTATCAAGATTTTATTAACTCACAGCAGGTGGTCATAAGATTTTTACATCTCCCCTTAAAAAGAAACTCCACATCAATTTAAAACTCTTTCGGTGGTGCTCAATTTCTTGTCTTAGTGTGTCAACTTGTTAGCATCCGTTACGACATTTTTGAAAAGAACTAAACTATTCACATTTAGTCTTTCCTGGCCAACACTTATATTTTCATTGGTCTTTATATCTTTAAATTTATAGCTTAACTTTCATTATTTCCCTATACTTTTGGGTCTTTTTAAATTAGCTTTGAATTTCTATAAAAATTTTTAAAAAAATTAAGTAATAAAAGCATTATTTTATAAATTTTAAATAATCTATACTGTAAAATTAAAACTGAATAAAATAAAAATATAGAATTTTAAATATTAAAATTTAGTTCAATTTCCAATAAATCTCCAATAAAAAATTTTAAAAAAAATTAAAATCAATCACGAAAGTCAGAGAAAATCCAATTTAATCGGTTTAATTTAAAAATATTTTATTTCAAATATTTCAACAGACTCCATTGGAGAAAAGAAAAATAAAAAATAGCAAAAATATGCTCATATATTTCCCACAGTTAAAAGAGATTTCACCACATTTAATTACCACAACAAGATCACATTTCCCTTTTTTCCCCTTTGGTAAATCTGTTTCAATTTTGACAAAGTTGTGTGGGAAATCCGCATTGAATTCCATTGCAGTTTCCACAAGAAAAATCCAACAAGACAAACTCTCAAAGAACAAGAAAAAACAAATCTCAGAAAAAAGCTCAGAAAAAACAAATAAAAATCATTTCAAATTCTTTTGCTTGTGTAAAACAAAAAAAAATTCAAATTTTCTCGCTCGAAGGACTTGTCAACTTTCTTGAATTTTTATAAGATTAATAAAATTAGTTAGATCTTTGATATTAAATTCAAATTTGTGGAAAATGGAGAAAATTTTTTATTAATTATTTGTTAATTTAATTAGAGTTTATTATAACAAATTAAAATTCATTCAATAAAAATTGAATTTCGGAATTTCTTTTTTTCGATTCATAATTATTTTTAATATGGCATTTTTGCCAAAAGATTTTAAAAGAAAGTTATTAAATTTATTTTTATTTTGAGTTCACAAATTATAAAGAGCATAAAAGTTTTTTCGAAAAAGTATTAACACTATAATGGCTGCTAGTATACGCTATAAACTCGAAATTTGCCAATAAAATTGAATATTCCCCTTTACTGAAAAGATTGAGGATCTCTGTATGGTAGTCGAAAAATAAAATGACACATTAGCTATGTAACAGGCAGCTAACGATTAATGAAACTATAACCCAAGTATTGTGACTCGCACGAACGTTAGGACTTGCTAGAACACACATGTTGTGTGTCCCGCCATTATAGTGTTAATATGAGCCATTTATTTTGAAAATGAGCCATGTCTATTTTGGTATTGAAGACTTTTATTTT
Organism: Schmidtea mediterranea; assembly: GCA_022537955.1. Taxonomy (NCBI): domain Eukaryota; kingdom Metazoa; phylum Platyhelminthes; order Tricladida; family Dugesiidae; genus Schmidtea; species Schmidtea mediterranea. The sequence continues at coordinate 169,931,299 of CM039680.1, forward strand.
CATTAGACGTTTATTAAATATTATTGAATAAAAAACTTATATTATCTATAACTACGAAATTCTCAAAAGCTAGTTGCCTGAACATAACAATATTTTTAAATTTATTTAAACGCAAATCTTTAACTATCTCGTTATAACAAAGTTTACTTGCTCCCTTTTGAAATAAATAACTCGTGTATATATAAATGTAAAAGGTGAAAAATTTACTCAAAATTAAAACTTAAAACTAATTATAGATTGTTAAAAAGCAACATAGATGTACAATATTTATTCTGACGACAAGTTTCAAACATACTAATAAACCAACATTCAAACATAACCATAAACTTCATAAATAATCTCTAAACTTTAAACTATATATTGTTATATAATTGGTTAATTTAATTGAAATTATAAATGAAATTATAAATCTTCTAAAATTATTTTACACCTCTTGTTGTTAGATTTAAGGTAACTTCCATTTCACTCATAATTAATAAGTTCATTACTTCTTAAAAATGATTTAAAATGATTATTATGAATAATAATAATAATAATAATAATAATAATAATAATAATAATAATAATAATAATAATAATAATAATAATAATAATAATAATAATAATAATAATAATATAATAATAATAATAATAATAATAATAATAATAATAATAATAATAATAATAATAATAATAATAATAATAATAATAATAATAATAATAATAATAATAATAATAATAATAATAATAATAATAATAATAATAATAATAATAATAATAATAATAATAATAATAATATTTATAAATTATATTAAAATCTTATTTTTATTCACTTAAAAATTTTGAACAAAAGGAAAACATTATTTGTTATTTCTCAAATTTTATTAATATTAATATGAAGGTTGTTGCAATATGTATCGGTCAACAACATAAGGGATCCTCGCTAGTAATTTTAAAGGTTCAGTGAAAAGTACCTTAATGAAAATAAGCAAATTGTTGTACTTTGGTCATTATATATTTCTGGGTATGAGTATGATTGGAATATTTAATTTAATCAGGATATGTAACTTATAGGATTGGTCCATATGTATTGTGACACCCAGTAAGTTATAGTACTTACCTGGATTTGTTTAAATTCAAAATATTAAAAAAAATATAGTATAGAAAAGTTTAACTACCAGTATATATATATATATATATATATATATGACTCCAAGCGTGTCTTATTAATAACGATATTGACGAATTTTAACGAAAAAAACTTTATTGATTATCAAAATTGTTTACAACGATGACATTAATTTCAACACACTCTAATGCTTTGGGTACCTATTAAAACCCTTCGGGAGGAATAGCACAATAATAATACTCTGATAACACAATGTATCTGGTTGCTTTCTTGGCTTCATTTGGGTTCTTTAACTACTTCTGATTATTATATCAATTCCAATAATTGATAAATTCAGTAAGAATGGTTCTTCCCTTGTATCACTTTCTTTGTCTTGTAATTAGGTTTTAGTTTCCAATAATTTAACTTTCTTGCAATTTCTATCCCTTATCTTTTTCTCTCTTTGTACTAGTTTGTGTCTTGCTTGTATATTTTACCATCTAATGGCACTTATTGATAATGCATTCATTTTCCAACCTGTTCCATAGGCACTCTAAAATCTCTGACAGCTATCGAGATATATAATTTATGGCGATACCATTTCTCTTGGCCTAAACAATATTAAATGGGCGCCACTGATCGATGGGGATGTAATTATTTCCTAATTTGTAAATTAGTAATGTAGCAAACGTTGTTGACAAATGTTGGCTAAGGTGGTCTGTGGGAAGTAATTATTTTTAATAATTTAGTAATGTAGCAAATGTTGTTGACAATTGTCTGAAAACAGTCTGAGCAGGAGTATAAAAGGAAAATGGAAAAACACGAAATGGACAGTAGTTGAAGCAAACGAGTAGTCTAGTCAGGTCAGTAAAAGAGTCTAAACCCAAGTAAAGTCAAATGTTATCTATCAAAAAAGGCGATTATCCATTGGATAAGCTACCTTAAGAAAATCAAATTTATTCGGTGGTTGAAGGGTGCAAATAAATCATAAATTGTAATTTAAAAACATTGAAAAAAATCGGATTGAGTTGTAACTGTGGTAAAGTGCAAATAAACTTATTCTGTGTTTGGTTTGCTTATTTGATTCGAAATGACACGAGGAGTCAGAGGGAACCGACTTTCAATAATAATAACCCAACAATATCCTTTCTTTTCTTTATCTCGAGTGGATCTTTGAGATATACAAAGTAATTCCAACTTTTCTTTCGTTGTTTTTCTTCTTTTACATATCACCTGTTAATTAGAAATTACCCCTTTTATTTAATTGTCTGATTTTATTGATTTTCTCCTATTCCCTTCTCGTTTTTCAATATTTATTTTCCATTCATATTCCACTGAGTTCCAGAACAGCATCTCTTTAATTTCTCATCATTTCCTTCAATCATTTTAAGCATTTAATATTTTTTTGTTTTAGTATTTCGTATCCTCAACATAATATATATTATAATTCAAATATACAAATCAACACAATTAATAAATTAAATTAAAACAAAATAATCCATAATTTTTTGGAAAAAAGATTTAAATAAAAATCCTTCATTTTTGAAAAAAATATTTGAATATTTTTATTATAAATTTTAATGATTACATAATTTTAAATAGCATAAATAAGTTTATTAGAGAGGCTGTCAGAACTTTTTATCACTTCAGACTATAGACCAAAATTTTCACTTTCGATCCAAAACACATTAAAGCGTTTAATTTATCCCGCAGTCGCTAGATAAATCTCCCAATTATTCGTTTGCCAATCAAAACAAAAAAATAAAAGTTAACTTTTTAAAAAGGTCTTTATCAAAAATGGTGGTAAAAAACATACGAAAATAATAATAATTTTTTAAAATGTTAGTGAACCTGATATAAATATTTTCTCAATGTATGATCAGGATAGAAATAGAAATAAAATATTATATCATTTGGGTTCTCAAACTTTAAATATTCGAGATTCACATTGAAAAACGGATATATTTTGAACCCACTCGACTAGTAAGGAGGGTATAAGGACAAATAAAATAACGAATTATATCCATATGTTTTATATTTAATACGTTTAAAACTATCAGAACAAATATTAGTTTATATTTGCGAAAATCCAAAATTCTCTATTATATTCTCTTTTTGCTTACATGACTTTGCCTATTCCACTGGTGTTGATTTCAAGAAATCACCAGGAGAATATAACTCATCATCGGAATCAAAGTAATCAATATTGGTAAAGTCCATACCTTCTCGAATGATTTCAATTTCAAAATCTTCTCTAGTCTGATAATTTTATAATGAATTATTTCTACAAGCAAAAAAACTTATCAATTGATATTTGAAACGACATTAAAGTCAACAAAGTGTAAATGGATGATGAAACTTTATTTAATACAAAACAAAAAATTAAACTCCCTTTAAACAGAGATGGTTTTTTCATTGTTATCTTCAAACAAATAAAATTTAATAAATTTTGTTTTTAAATAATTTTAATTTAATTAATTATGAAAACAGTCAATCAATACCTATTTTTCATTTCTTGGAGTAAATATTTTTAAAAAATTTCTCGACCCACTTACACTTAAAGCACTATTAGTGTTTATTTATTGTACGTCATGCTAATATTGTAAACATATTAAAATATAAATAATTAAAAAATAATTAAAAAATAATTCTCTCACTGGTTCCGACGTGACTTAATGCGAAAGTCAATTATCAGTCACGGGTGGTTTTTCATGGTAAAGAGGAAAAACAAAAAAATAATTTACTAGTCATTCGTGGTAAGAATTAAATTGGAGGTGTTCGTCCTTAGGGACAGCTTACTATAGTGTAATCCGTTTCTGTAAAGTATATAAGAAAAATTGCTGATTTTATGTTTCTCTTGTCATAAATAAAGAATTAAAACTTATCAGTGGTATGCGAAATGTTTTCTGTGGAACATTAATAGGGGTTCCGTAACCCTTAAGAACATACCTAAAGCATAAAACCGTATATTTTTATTATTTAATATGTGAGGGTTGCTATGAATACAAACGCTCTACAATACATTTTGCGACGGCCTAAACAATTTATATCATAAATATTATTGTAGTTTGTGCTAAATATAATAAAAATGCCTTGAATTCTTTTAAACTTCTGCAGGAAGGTTGACGATAAGCGATAATTTTCTTTCATTTTCCCCATGTAAACAATAAAAACATGAATCAAAAGGGTTTTATAATGATTTTGTTAAATTTCTTAAATTGAAGTACTCTCTATCTCAGAGCGAAAGTTTACCGTTTTCAGTAAAAAAGCTTAATATTAAGCCTAAATACCATAATTATTGGTATTTTTGGCTTTGGGGTTCCAAGAAAATTCCATTTAAACTGTATAGTACAGCAAATGTAAAAAGGTTGACGGCCACGGCAAAATATTTAATGATAATTATTTCGCAAATAAAAAAACCACTGAATGTTAGAAACAAATCTAAAATCCTAATTTTAACTTTTACTCTTACTAATATAGAATTTAATAATTTAAATTGCAATTTAAGTTAATAAATTGTTTTAATATTAATTATATTGAAATGGATTTTGAATTTTGAAGTAAAATAGTTTTGTGTCCTGACTTAAGGTGAAAATTAAAACAGTAGAACTTGAAAACCAATATAGGTAGGCCTTACTTTTAAGTGTTTGGGCCCCCGCGGCGCCACACATTTTTGTCCGTGCTTCGGAAGTTCTAGAAATATATTTTAGAAGAAATCCAGCGGAAATTTATTGTCGATTCTAAACCTTCGTAATTATTAGTCTTGCGCTAATTAGTCCAGTTCCGAGTTGCCCATATGGCATTTTGAGACAGGGTCGTTCAGGATTATTATTGAAAATGAATAAATTGACAAAAAATATCTAAAAGAAATAGCTCGGTATTTCATCCCCCCTCCCAAATTCTATATAAGTAAAGCTACCCAGTTTAATTTTCTATTTGTTTTGATAATTATTATTCTAATTTAATTAAAAATTCCATCTGAATTCGGCAGTCAACAAAATATCTTTAAATTTTCATGATTTTTTTTTATTACAGATTAACAGTTCATAATATTATTAAAAAATAATCATAACAATGATAATATAATTCAAATATTATTTATTTATTATTTTAATTGCTTTTTTGAGATAAAATCTTCAATTGAAATAAAATATCAGTTGAAATAAATTTGTGATTAATTTTATTAATAATATTTTGATCGAGTTGGGAAATAATTATATTAACCCTGCTTACAAGTGAGAGCATTTGCACGGGGTCTTGTCTTGCCTTTTATTTTATGCCACCAAGTTTCACATCTACAAGATTATTTCTTCCAATTTTTTTTCCTTGAAATTAATTCTTTAAATTAGTTCATTCATAAATAATTTCAAGAATTTTTTTTATGTTAATGCATTAATTTTCTCCGTATTCTTTTGTTATATATTTCTGAATATCTAAAAACATTTAAATTTAAAATTATTATTTCACTTATAAATAATGTTGTTCAATGTTTTTCTTCTATATTTTTCATAATTTCCTGTAATCTATCAGTATTTTCTGGATTTCTGAAAAAGTTTTAAACTGCGCCGTTAAAAACCGTGAAATTAGGATTATATCAATTATTGTTTATTTACTACACCCAAACTGTAATATTTATATACGCAAATAAAAAAGTTAACACCTAAATTTGTAAATTTAAATTATGTGCAATACCACGAAGGTAATCTACGGTGAGCGTTTATGATTGACGCTTTTACTAATATCTCGCGGTTTTAATGTGCGCGGTTTTAAGTGCACGGTAATTAATGGCGCGATATAGAGCGCGCGGTTATTAAAGTACACCAAATGATTTATACTATAATTATTCAAATTATTACAAAATGAAAAAAAAATTTAAAGGTAATATTTTCTGAAATACACTTTTAATAATCTTCAATATACCCCAAGAGAATAATTCAAGGGTTTCCTCGATTTCCTAATCTGCCATCATTAACTACAAGCTAACTTTTTCAACGCTGTTTTTCAATAGGTTGAATTCATTTTTTACAAAAAAATTGTTTTTATTGCGCGTCGCTTTCACACACACACACACACACACATATATATATATATATATATATAGAGTTATCTGTGCCTCACTGAAAACTGTCTATAAAAGTGTCCCGTATTAGACATGTAAGGACTTTACCATTTTCACAAATTTTCTATTTCCTCTACTTCGTATTAGAAAGGGCTTTCCGATTAAGCAGCAACAAATGTGGTATCAAGTCATTTGTAGTACAAAAAATATTTTATGTAATTAATTTACTTGAAATAGATTTTATTTTTAATATTTATAGTAATTAACGCACGAATAAATAATCTAAGAAAATTATGTCGGCTAATGTGTTAAGCGTTATTTAAACATATAGTAATAATACATAACATTTTATTTGAACAAAATTTCATTGTGTTTATAACATTAAACAAATGAATTACGTATTTCATAAAATTCTGGGTAAGAACGTTGAAACTCGCAGGAAATGAATAAATTTCTGAATTACATCGAATTATTCTTAAAAAAACAGAAAAAGAAAAAAACCGGATTCAATAAAGATGATGACTGGTATGAAAAGGATGTTTTGGAATCTAAGGATAATGGATTCTCCGATGAAGATCTTGTTGTAGACTTTTGATGAAACGTTTGATTAGTTTCAGAATCTATACCAGATTTGGAAAAAATCTTTTTGTAAAAACATTGAGAAAAATTATCAAAATGTATTGGAAAATTTAATTAAATATTATTTACAAGTCCCTTCCCAAATAAAGGACATTCTTAATAGTTTATCAGCGTACAGAGTTGTTAAAATAAAAACACATGTTGAGTGTCAAACGAAGCATGTGGCATGTTTGCGGTAGTTTTCTTTTAACTACAATTATGACAGTGATTCTTAACCGGTGGTACACGCATCTCTCGAGGATGCGCGATAGAATGTCTAGGTGTGCGAATTTAGATCTAGAAATACACTATACGTAATTTAAATGATCTTTGCAAAAAAAATTTTTTGCCAAAAATTAATTTTTTTTTACCAAAATATATAATAATCAATTTTTTTAAGGTAAATAATCTTTTATTAATACTAGTACAAATGCAACAAAAACTAATTGAAAGGGTATTTTAAAAAAAATAGCTATAAATTTTTCAAGGGGTGTCGCTCACTAAAAATGTTAAGAATCATTGACCAGAGGCTACAAATGGCGAAATTGCAACATTACTATATAATTCATTTTCCCGCCTTTAACCTGTTTCAAATATAACGCAAATCGCTAGGTAAAAATATGGTAATGCCATTTTATGGTAACCAGTTCAGTCTGTCCGAAATAGGTTTCACTATCCATACCTTTGGAAAAAGTTATTAACAGCTTTTGGACAAGGACTTTAACATTTGTGTTATCTTTTTGTTTGTACTTCACAAATATTGTAACAATTTTCATGGAATATTTACATTCAAGTAAAGATTTCGAGGATACAAGGGTAAGTGCTTCTTTGGTTTTAGAGTTTAACGCGATCGTGCAATTTGCGAGCAAATATTTATGGTAATGTTTAAATTAACAGAATAACTTCATTTGTTTTATTCAGAGATAAAATCTACTAGATTTCTAAACAATCCAGAAACAAAAATAGTAAAATCTTAAAATAGAGATGAAACTGGAGAGAGATGAAATATTTCCCATACTCGATTTCATGCCCCATTCAATCTATGATTTACTGAAATTGAAACCCGTCAAAAAATGATAAATGGTGTTGAGAAAAATTGTTTTAAAATTACGCCAGTTCAAGTAAACAAAAGTAAAAGTATTCCCCTAGTCGTCTACACGATTTTATATTGTCGGAAATTTCAAGCTTTACTGACTCGGACTAATGACTGCCTTCTCCTCATTAGCTTTGATTATTCAGTGGAAAATCTCTCAAGAAAACTCATCAAGGCTGATAAACGAAAAAGAAATTACTAATTATGCTTTCGCATTCACGAATGGGAAAATCTAACGAAATTATTAATTTCGATCAAGGAAACTTTCAGGAAATACTAATCAACATATTATTATTATGAACGTTCTGACGATTTTTCATGGACGAGAATCTTTATTTAATACCTTTTTTCTTAGCCTTCACTTAATGATACTATAAAGGCATAGAAACCATAAGCCAAGATTAACAGGTAAATTAAAAATTATTTACGAAATATTTTAATTTAATAAAAAATATTTATTTTAATAAATCATCCTTCTTATTGGTCAAATTTACAGTTGTGATATTAATATCTAAAATACGTTTTATTATTATTATTATTATTATTATTATTATTATTATTATTATTATTATTATTATTATTATTATTATTATTATTATTATTGTTAAACAAGTAAATAAATTATAAGATTAGCTTTTGGTGCAAATAATGTATTAAACTGAATTAGAAAATTTTCGATTTTAAGATGACCATTATAAACTTATAATCCGAAATTTTATCATTTAATATGGGCGTTCTCAAACTGTTACCAGTCGAGAGACCCACTGTCAAAAGTAAAGTTTTCACGACCCATCTGTAAAAAAGCAAAAAAAATACACTTTAACTTAAAAATTTATTTAAAGTACATATTTAAGCATAATTAAAAAGATGCATGTAACGAATGAGCTTGCTTTTTGTTTTTGGCAATGTTATTTCGGTAAGTTAATTAAAAGCAAATTAATATGCACACAATTAATACGAACAACTAAATATTCATATTTTTGGCAACATACGTTAAGTGGGTGCATGATCCACTAGTGGGTCATGACATACATTTTGAGAACCATTGATTTAATTTAATAGATTATTTTCAGCAAAAGTTTAATTTGGCATTTATTTTCATGTTTAACCTTTATTTATGCTGCTACCAAGAAACTATCATTTAATAATAATAATAATATTAATAATAATAATAATAATAATAATAATAATAATAATAATAATAATAATAATAATAATAATAACAATAATAATATTTTGAGTGAAATCATTAAAAATTAATAGGAAAATAAATTAAATTAAAAATATTTAAAAATCAGTCAGGTTTGTGAACAAGTTTTATTAAGTTGAAAATTTCAATTAATACAAAACTTGTAAATTAGCTTAGCTATACTCATAATTTATCCATTCCAATACATAACCATGAAATAATATAAAATTAACCAATAAAAAATATTAAATTAATTAATTCTTTTTCTTATTTTATAAAACTAATAGATAATGATTATAATTACTTGAAAAAGACTGACGAAAATTATCGAACATCAAAAATCATCGATATCTTTAATGATTCATAGTCAAATATTTTTAATAAAAAATGCAATTTGAAAATAAAATGAAATCAGTGGTGAAAAGTAAAAGAAGTTATTATAATATATCGAAGTTATCAATATTGCTCAAATCTTTAATTTCTTGCATGATTTCTTTTTCAAGATCTTCAATACACTAGTATTTTCAAGATGAATTCTCTTTTGGTGCTAATAAATTTTTATTTGATATTTGAAATGACACTTAATTTGAATAAACAAAGTATGGATGTGTGAAAAAAGTTTATTAATGAAAAAATTTCGAATATAACCTCTAATTTAAAGCAAATTTCTTTATTTTCACAGTTATCTGTGCATAGATAAAATTTAATAAATTTAATTTTTAAATTATTTTAATTACAATTGATAGTGAAAATAGCCTATCACTACACTCATAGTGCGTCATTTGCTGCTTTTGACCCAAAACATTCACATTTCATGTTTAAAATTCAAATTCTAGGGAAGAGAAATTTTGCAAACAAAATATACATGAGGCTTTCAAATTAAATTGATACAAAACTTACCTTATTTTCGCCAAATATCTCTCTTGAAATTTCTTGACTGGTTATCATTGCACGATTATCCTTGAGCATACATGATAGATCAAACCAAACATATCCTATAACGCGATTACTCTCCAATTTTCTCACTTCCTTCACGGTTAGCTGCAACTGTTGAGGAATCGAAGTGATGTGAAATGTGAAGGTTTGATTAAACATTGGGTTTCCCATACTTGTTACACAACTTGATCTCTGTACCGGATAGGTACATTCTGCATCTAATAGAGTAATTTTCACATATACGCAACATGTCTCTTTGACTACTGAACTGCGGACATAAGTGGCTTTAACAATGGTAACATAGAGATTGTTCAGAGATTTGTTGTGATTGACAATAAAATATAGTCGACCAAGACCACATCCACACATTGGAGACTGGGATGAAACATCATCAGTTGAACTATATAAATCCACATCGATCTCAGAATGGGATGTCGAATCTTTGTCTGCATAGGATGCCGTACTTCCGCGTCTACTTCGGCTAGATTCGTATTCATACATTTCCGTAGATTCTTCGCATATTCTCGATAAAGCTTCAGAATCCAAAGATATTTTTCGACTCTTTTCGACGGGCTCCGGTCTTGAAAATCCGACTTCACTATATCGACGAACTTTCGTTCGAATAAGTTCAATACTTCCATATCTCGTGTGACCTGATGAGGAGAATTCGCTATTTTGTTGACAAATAGATATAGCTGGAAGAGTTTGTCTTCGTGAACTTCGGGGTTGTACGGCTGCTAAGGACACAGATAGAGAATCAGGTGTATTATATCGAACATTGTGATGCAGTTCCTCTACCACCTTTTTACGAGAGAATTGCTTACGATTAGATATTCGAGATTTTTTTAAAAGTTTAGAACCAAAATGGGTAAATAACATAAAAATACCAATAAGGATAACCGAACAGACTGATAGTGATACCAGAATAGCAATAGTAGTTGATTTTTTATCCATTCTTCATTTGCATAATTTGATATTTACTAAAATCATTATTATTATTATTATTATTATTATTATTATTATTATTATTATTATTATTATTATTATTATTATTATTATTATTATTATTATTATTATTATTATTATTATTATTATTATTATTATTATCATTATTATTATTATTATTATTATTATTATTATTATTATTATTATTATTATTATTATTATTATTATTATTATTATTATTATTATTATTATTATTATCATCATTTAATATTCTTATAAAAATATTTAACAAATTTTATGTTGCAAAAAAGAATATAATTTTAAATGAAATATTTCCCTCGGAATTCATGAATCCCCTTGATACCGTACAGACTGTCAGAGAACTGACAGATTTAAATCTTGGTGGTTATTTAATAAGCATTTCTGAAACACTGGAAATTCAGTAAAGTTGAAATTTTATTGAAAACAATTATCAAAAATAATATAAAAATTTATCAACTTTTAAATTACAAAGAAAAAGAAATCTGATTTTTAAAAAATTTTGTGGAACATTTATTATTATTAATAAATCACATAAATAATTTTCTAAAAGATTTTTCAAATTTATTGTTTAAATAGACAGAAATACTATACGACATATCGCATACGGCCTTGAGAGAGTCGGTATCAAATACCTATTTTCCATACCGGAAATGTTATTTTCATAGCATGGGTTAAATTAATATTTTAAACTTTTGAAATATTATGTAATATTTTTATTTGTTTAAATCGAAACTAATATTTCAGTTGGAAAATGACGTCAATGAATATATGCGTATTTTCCATCAATTGCTGACACATAAATCCTCTTTATTCTGGTCATTATTCCCAGGTATGAATATCACCGGAACTGGCTAGACGGATACCAGGAAATAAAATCATGAATGGAAAATAAATTTGAGTTTTATATTTTCTTAATGTAGTAATATTTTTTAAGTCGACCTAAAAATCAAATATTCCGTGTTAATTTTATGTAAATCGAAAATATTTTCGATAAACTAAAAAAATGATTAATTTTGATTGGATGAGCTGGAATTTAGTTTGCATTTACGCAACGTTCGCTCCAAAGTACGCGTGCGCTAACGTCTTGAAATACATCACAATCCGCACACTTAAAAATTCTAGAAAATGTAAAATAACAATATTATTTAAATACTTCACTTTTCGCAATTTTACATAAAATTTTAATATTAATTTGGAAAAAAATAATTAATTCCAACAGTAATGGGTTTGGCTTTTCGTTGACTCGGTAAAGGCCAATGTTAATTTTTACACTTCAATACATTTTTAAAAAAAATTTTATCATATATAACTTTATATATTTCAAATACACTATATCAGAATTTATTCAAACATAAATGAGGTCTTGCAGTAGTTAAGAAAATCCAGTGCAAAGAAACAGACAGCTTATTATACGAAAGATTCCTGAAGAAATAGCCTAGTGATAAAATTTTAATTTTCTACTCGCTGTTTTGGAACAAGCATTCAAAAATGTCATGATAAGTCAACAAATTATTAGTAGACCTTGTCGAGGGTGCAAAAGGCGTGTTTTTATTAAATATTTGTACAAATTTAATGCATAGTTTGAAAATCATGACTAGGTCACTTTAGCACTTTTTAAGGCACCAATTTGGCTGGATTTATCGAATTTATGAGCTATGTATGGTAATAGAATTGAACCTTTAAGAAATTTGCTAAATCTTTAGTAAAATAATATCTATTACAGCAGGGTTTTTGACAAACTTATACACTGAAAATACTTGAAAGTTCTCAACACAGAAAAATAAAAAAGATTTTTTTGTGATATGGATCCAAAAGAAGTCCCGAATAAATATATATATGCAAATGTGGCTAAGAATAGGTAGCAATATGATTTGTGATGACTTTTTTGACTTTTCTCAACTGTTGAAGCTTCTGATTAATTAATCTTATATACTTTTGTTAATTTATGTTATCCTACATTTTCAATGTGTGCAACTTTCTACACATGTTTTAATATGATATCGTCTTTCAGCCAAAAAAATTGGTCTGGCACCGTTTCAAGTAAATAATAATAATTAATTTTGTTGAGGGTCTTATAAATAACATTAACCCCTTTAGACAATGAAGTCAGAAAAGTTGTCGGAAACTACTGAAGTTACAGAAACAGGTGAAGCTGCTGGAACTCAGGATGCTAATCAAATTACTGAAAAGGCTGAAGCAGACAAAGAAGTAATATCTGAAGAGGCTGCAGCATCTGAATAACCATCTGAATAATCAAATCCTATTATTTTGATTATGAAAGGAAAATTTAATATTTTTACTAAAAGCGATATAGAAAAACATTTAAAAACTCCGACTGCATTGTTAAATGAATCCAGATTTTCAGAAGGGTCCTGTTCTCAATAAAATAAAATCTATAAGTTTAAAAAGAACTTGGTAACTCATATTTATTCGTGTAATCCAAAAATTGTGTTTTTGAATGATTGTGTCTAATGTAATTTCAAAAAAACCAATATTACGCCTCTTGTTTTGTGTGCTCTTCAAGTAACTAAATATCATCCGAATAAATATCTCTTTGTCTGTTAGACTTATCATTTCGAATTTCGGGAATCTGCAGTTTTGCTTGAGCGTTTATTTCTTAACCATGATTATTTTAACGAATCCTCACGAAGTCAGGATGATTAAAAGGCAGCTTCACAGAGTCGGTTTTGATGAATCTCAACATTCCTTTTCTGAACAACTTGAAAATTCTATAATAGATTATCAAAAACAATCGAGTATTAGCGGTTCCCAATCGGATATTGCAATCGAATATGAAAATAATTACTTGAGATGGCATAACATGATTGAGGAATTATCAAACAGCTTAGTGTGTGCTACAAAAAAACAATTTCAAGTCAATCACACAAACCACCAAAGGTGATGAGGGTATCTCTGGAAGATGAGACCCATACCTCAATTTCCTCATCCAGAAAACTGCATCCAAGAATATTTTTGTATTGAAATTGGTTTCAATATTGTTGGATTTTTAGAAATTTTTTAGTCAAAATTAAAGTTTGTCCATTACGAAATTTAAATAAACCTTATTTCTAGAGGGCCCATTAACATAAAACTTGGTTCTCCTCACCGGTCAAGATTGTTTGCGCACGGAGAGGCGAGTTGACTCGTGTCTGTCCACCAATTTTTTTGAAAATCGTTGTCACAAGAAAAAATCAAATATAGCTAGCACGGTGAAAAATATTTTTAAAAATACGAAATTTACTCTTTTTTCAAATAAATGTTCAATCTGTTAAAATATTTCTCTTTAATTTGATAATAAAATAAAAACATAATTTCATATATTATTCAAATACAGATATTTTAGCATTGTTAAACAAACATTTATGCTTGACTCTGAGAATGCATGAGAAAAACTCTAAAATTATCTTTTAAAAAAATTTAATTCCAGAAATATTTGACTAGAATATTTCAGAATGCCAAGGCCAGAGACACAAAACTTTTATTGCCATAAAATATTTTTTGAAATAATTTGCCAACTATTATAAAATAAAAACTTAAAAGTAATAACAAAACATGCGAAAGATTTATAATATAATAATAATAATTATATAATAAAATAATAATAATACTGTTACTATATTAAGCTGGTCAATCATCGGAAACAGATGGAAATTGAAAAGTAAATGCATAACAAGCAATTTAAAATAAAAAGAGAAAGAGTCCTAAGTAAATATAAATACAAAACTACAAAAATCAGATGGCTTTTCTTGTAAAGATTCAAAAAGGCGACCTTTTCATAAATGCCAGCCCAAGAAATAATTTTGTTTAGATTGCAAGTCAGTCGAAGAAAATAGAGGGCTTCTTTCAGTGGTACTCTAAAAAGGAGTGTAATGATACCATGTACCAATTAAAATAAAAAAAATGTAGCTCTCCTTAGAAAAACTTATCTAGAATGCATTGTAAGAGAAAAGTGATTATTGTGAACTCGCTTTTTGATAGAATTGATGTCAGAATTTTTTAAAATTTGTGTGTTTAATAAAGTTTCAAGATTGTTGGATTTCTGTTATTGGTGACAACAGAACGAAAAGTGACATTTAATAGCAATTCGATCTAAAATTTATGATAAACTCAATAATTTAAATATATTAGGTTGTCCGAAATGAAATGTCCGAATTATATATAATAATTTTAAATTATCATAAATTTTTTTATATAAACGTATTTCTTTATTTTAAAGTTCATTAGAAAGCGTTTATTTCAAATTCAAATATTAAGTAAGATTTATAATAATTTCATTATTATAAATTTCATTTACAAATAGAAATGTACAAGTTAGAAAATCATGATTTGACACTTCTTTATTTATAAGAGTGGAAATAATAAACTCTTGACACTCGGCATTCATTTAACTAATATATTCATACAGGCGCGTACCCTTGGCTAGTTGGTTGGTTTAAGACTCCCCAATGACAAATTCATGGATGCGAAACTGTGTGATTTAATAAATGTCTGTAAGTTGTATAATATTCCAGCTAGCATTTTGATTTTAGAAAATAAATTAAAATTGTGGTTTCATAAATTTTTCAAAACTGCAATATCCAAAATCACAATTCAAGCGTTCGGTGAATACAACAGGAATTTTTTTATGTATATTTTTTAAAAATTAAATTTTTATTTTTTGTACAGAGCTTTCTAGTTTTAATTTTCTCTTTTCTAATGTACTTGAACCATAATAATGCAACGTAAAAAATATTAATAAATAAAATTAGAATTTCAACTTCAGATACATTTTCCATTACTTATGATTAGGGATCGGAAAAAATAGTGCTTTTCGGGGTTGAAAAAAAGATTGCAAGGAGTGCTTTTTATTTTCCAAAATTTGGAGATTTCAACAAACGAAAAGGAATCGATTAGGAATATTATATTTTCCTATATTTAAGAAAATATATTAATATTTTTTTAATAAAAATAAAGTAATTAATATTATTTATTAAAATATAAATATAGTAATTTTCGTAGATTTTCTGTTGTTAAAATAATTAATTAAAATAATAAAAAGCTAAAATCAATAACCATCAGTGCTCTGATGTCTAATATTATTATAAATAATTTTTTTATAAATTTACTATTTTTAACCCAGAAATTTGAAAGGTGCTTTTTTGAAAAAAGAGTGCGCACTCTTTTTTCCGATGCCTACTTATGATGCATGACAAATTGAGCTTCTCATACGGTTGAGCCTTATTCTGCTGACTCCCAGACAAAATCATCGGTGCTCCCCTGTATACACAAATCGTTTAAATGATTATTTTTTTTACTTAAAATTTATTGATAATTTGGAATCTGTATGAAATGGAAAAATATTATTTTCGATCAATGGGGAACCAAATTTTTTCCACATAATTTCAATAAATATAGTCATTTTTTAAAGCTAACCAGCTATTTATATTGTTTTCTATATATTTTATAAACGGGGGGAATCAGGAGAAATTGCTGGTGGTGTTGATTAAATTGCGTGAATTTTGCTGACGCTCCCTTATTATTTTTCGAGTGTCCATTGTACAAAAATTATTTGTCGGAAATTTTTTAAACTAGAAAAAATTCAAAAATATAATTGCCCAATTTCAATTTTATGCTCATCTAAAAATACAGAAAAATTCGCCAGAGATAATAATTTTGGCATCGATTAAAAATTATTTCATTGTTTGTTTAAATTGACTATTTTTTTAAAAATTTAAATATTTTGGTAATTATTTTTCATACTAAACTATGATTTATTAAAATTTTAAAATGCGATAATGATAAAATTAATGTGAAAATTTTACAGAATTATTTTAGACAACATCTAATACTTTATTGATGGCATTTACAATGATAATTGGAATCTTACCTGATTTATCGAATGTTGACGAATCAATCGCGAAACTGAAGCAAGATAAAATTCACAACTGGCCTTGATATCTAAAATCAACTCTCAAATATTATGAGAAAGTGAAAAATTATTTAAACGAGTCTTCCCCTACCCAATGCTCGAATTGGTGCATTTACATAAAATTCACACATGCACACGCACTGACACTGGCATTACAGCAGTCCATTGTTAGCTAAGAAAAGGGCAGAAATACAGTGGCACACCTACTCAGTCTGTAACAGCAATGCATCGGCACACCGACTCACTCTTTAACTGCAATGCATCGGCACACCGACTCACTGCGGAACTGCAATTTATCCTCACGCAGACTCAATCTGTAACAGCAATGCATCGGCATACCGACTCACTCTGTAGTAGATGCACGTCATAAAATAATATTAAAATTTCCCAATCTCATTATACAACTTTACAATTTGAGTTTGTATGTCGCTTTCCTGCAAAAGACATCGTAAAACCTCAACGAATTTATGGAATAGTTAAATGGTTTTTTTTTTATTTATTTCAATTTTACTTTATAAACTTATTGAATCGGTAACATTAAAACAAATCAATAATAATTTAAGAATAACAAACGAGTCGAAAAAAACAATTGAAATCGTGCATATCAGTAAAACATTTTATAACAATAGCAAAGAAATTGAGATAATAATGGGAGATAGAATTTTCTATGGAATAATTATTCTTCGCGTTTCTATAGTTTTTAACAAAATTTCAAGACAGTCATCTTATTCTATACAATATAGCCTTTTGTCACAAAATAAAGAATGTGGATTCCGGGAGAGATCATTTTATCTGAGAATTATTTTTAAAGTTTGTAGGATTTCCTGGACAAAATTAGTAGACGTCCCAGAAAATTAATGGATTAAGAAAGTTGACAATGACACTAATTCTATATAATACATTTATATTATTACAAATGAAATAGCGAAAATTCAACAATTTAAATTTTATCCTTTTTCTTTAACCCTTTGAGTGCCAACATGATTTTAAGAGGATTAGCTAAAAATCCACTCTGCTAGAGGAAAATACAAATTTAAAAATATATTTCTCTGTAACTTTCTAAGCATTTTATTTACGAAAATTATTTAAAAAAACAAAAAATGATTTGAAAAAATAGTATAATTTCTACAAAATAAATGAAAAATAAAACGTTATTCGTTTACCACTCAATCTATCCCTTATGTACATTTATGTTGCCTAATACATTGGTGACAACAGAACGAAAAGTGAAACAAAGACCATGACTCATCAAAAATTTCTCATCGAAATTTTCTAAAGGTCATTGGATGTGTCACCGCTAGATCACCTATTCAAGGTCATTAAATGAATCACAATAATTTCTCAATGTCATTTAAACACAAAGACCATGACTCATCATATTTTTCAAGGTCATTGAAACAAAGACCATGACTCATTATATATATATATATATTTAAATTTATTTATTTTTATTTTATATACTTTAATTATTTGTTTTAATCAAGTAAATAATATTATTCATTTATTTTTTAATTATTTTTTATTTTTTTATATACTTTTATTATTTGTTTTAATCAAGTCAATTATTTTATTATTTTATTTTTAAATTAAATTGTTATTTTTAATTAAGTGAATATTGTTTTAATCAATTCAATAATATTATCTATTTATTTTTCAATTATTTTTTATTTTATATACTTAAATTATTTGTTTTAATCAAATCAATAATATTATTTATTTATTTATATTTTATTTTATTTATTTTATATACTCTAATTATTCGTTTTAATAAAGTAAATATTTTATTATTTTTTTAAAAATTATATTATTATTATTAAATTAAATTGTTTGTTTTAATGTAGTGAATTAAATAATTGTTTATTAATATATTTTCATTTAACTATTTATTTAATATTATTATTATTTTTATTATCATTAATATTATTATTATTATTATTATTATTATTATTATTATTATTTTTATTATTATTATTAATTATTATTATTATTTTAATTATTATTGTTATTATTATTAAATTTTATTTTTATTATTATTATTATTATTTTTATTATTATTATTTTGATTATTATTATTATTATTATTATTATTATTATTATTATTATTTTTATTATTATTTTTATTATAATTATTATTATTATTGTCAAGGTCATTGTATGAGTCATAATAATTTCTCAGGGTTATTGAAACAAAGACCATGACTCATCAAAAATTTTCAAGGTCATTCAAAATTTCTCAAGGTCATCATATTATTTTATTATTATTAATTTTTTAATTTTTTAAATATAAGTTTACTACTTGTTTTTACTAGTAGTGTTTTAATTATTAATATTTTTAAATTTTATTATATTATTATTATTATTATTATAATTATTATTATTATTATTATTATTATTATTATTATTATTATTATTAATATTACTATTATTGTTACAAGTTTTTATTTATTAATATTATCATTATTATTATTATATTAATCTTCTAAATTAAGATAGCGGAATTTAGAATTAAATGAAATCAGACCTTTTTAATAATCAATAGGCTATTGACAGAAACATGATTATTTATTACTACCAAAAAATAAATAAATTAATAAGTCAATAATGAAATTATCTAGTTGCATATTATTTCTAAATTAAATGTATTCTAAATGTGTATGGATTTCAGGTTTGTTAAATATCGAGATGTTATTCAATCCTGCATTGATAATGCAGATAAAATCGAAATTTAACTGTTGTGAACATGTTTTTTAACCCTTTATATAAAAGCAACTAATAATAATCAAAAACATAATAAAATAAGTAAATGTACAATTTTATTTTTTTCTATAATATACAAAATTCAAAATATACAAAAATATATACAAAATTTGTTCGTCTGATAAATTGATGATTATTCAGGATCTAGAATTTCGTTGAATATATCTTGAAATTGCTGTGTTCTTGTAATTCTATGGACATTAATAATTGCATCAAGCCCCTATAGTGTCCATGTGCAAAACTAACATTTTTATCAACCCATGACCTCTTATCATCCTAGTTGTTTATCGCTATTTTACTATTTTTAAAAGTGAAAAGCTGATGATTCAGGGACCCTATTCTAGTCTGAGGTACAGATATAATCTCATTATTATTGTAACAATCTAAATATGATTGATGATTTAAATTTGTACCTGCTAATTTTACGCCCTTAGCCCTCATAGTCGACTTATTTCCCAATAAACTATAACATTTAGGGCTCAAGAAAGGCCACTCACTATACTCTTCCCCCTTACTCTCATCCTTAAACTTTCCTATAACGGATGCTAGTCGTCTTGAATATAAAGGATGAGAGGGGTCATAATTAGATGTATCTAAAAGGTCATCCGAAATCATCGCTTTTAATAAAATATCTAATTTTAAATTTTTTATCTCCAAAAAGAAGCTGTCCGTATCACCGGCAATTAAATTTATATCACAATTATAAATAGTTCTATACTTTTGCAGCTCTATATACTGCAACTGATACATCCGTAGTTTGGATAGATCTAGTACTGATTGTCCGATGTAACTAGGCCTATCCAAACATATTGAATCCTTATTAAGATGCGCGGCAAACAGATTCTCATCAACTTCGATGGTTTTTCTGAATGCCGGTTTTGACGAATATGTAATTAACTTTTCAAATGAATTACATAGTCGCAAATTCATTCGCTTCTTAAGGTTTTCAACGGATTTACCGTGCAAGCTGTTTTTATATAATTTAAATAAATCTTTATATATTTCGCTGACTGCATTTGCTCGCAAGTCAGTATTTTTATCTATATAATTTTTAAAAATAGGTTTCTGTGTAAATTTTACACATCTATGTACATTCACAACCTTAGCCCCAAGCGAAAGATAAAGCCTGAGAAACCTCCAATGAAGAACATGATTCTTCTTTGGATAATGCGTGAGCATTAGCTTCTCAACTTTTGAATTTGGTGGGCACATCTTTTCCGGTCCAATCGGAAAGTCATTTAAAAAATCATGGAAATTTTCAGGGATATCAATATCAACTTCCATAGTACATCCATATGGAAGGATTTCAATATCCGCAACATTCATACACTCATTCAATACATCATCCAAACCATCATACACCCAAACAAAATCAGCATACGGCAAAGATTGGCTAAGAGCCCAACCGTACAAATTATTTATGTCTATATACAGCAATTTGGTGTCCTCTGAAGAAGCAACATAGTGTTTGTTAACAAACGTTAACCCTCCTCGTATTCCTCCCTCGTAAAAATTGAACATTTCCATGTCCTGTAAAAGCTCTATGGGTTCATCTAATGTCATAAGCGCTGACGTCCATGACATTCCAGGAATACCATAGAAATTTAAAGGTTCAAGACCATTGTATGCAATGGCCTTTTCACGGAACTGTTGAAAGTAATCAGCGATTAGGAATATATCAACTTTTAAATAATGCATCATATAGTCACGCAAATTACCACAGTTTTGTTTCACCCAAACCAATTCAGCAGTCGCATACTCATCATTTGTCACACCTTCCCATTTAGGAGGCAATTCATAAGTAGTTTCTAGAACATCAAAAGACGCGGCATAATCATAAGGAAATAAACCTTTAGAATCTATAATAGAACCAGGAAAGGCAGAGGTAGTAAGATGTAGTGTAGTAAGTGTTTTTACAGCCTTAGATAAAGAGAAATTTACAAATTGCATACTATCTATAAATCTAACAGCCAGATTTTTTATATGTACAATTAAAGATATAAATTTTTCAGTCGAGGTAGGGATAATGTCTAAATTCCAAGAAGGAAAACCTTTGAGACCATGTTTTAAAATATGATGCAGATCGTAACCTTTTAAATTATGAAACACAATCGGAAGCAACTTGTATATTCTACGCGCAAAATTACATTTTCGGCACGCTGCACCAAGATATTTACCTGTAAAGTGACAATGGTCTTTAGCAGGATTTACAATAGGTTTCTTGCAAAGATAACAAGTTCGACATGATTTAAATTCTCGTTGTTCAGCGAAAGACATAAAACTTATCAACTTTTTCCCTTCAACATCATAATAAGGTAGGACAATTGTGACAGCAATTTCCTCTACTTTTTAAGAAATAAAGAAATGCTGTCAGGTCCATAAAATTCAAAATATAGCTGTGTTTTTGTGTAGTTATTTAATAGTAAAAGACCTGCTGAACTAGGCATATGAATTTGGTGATGTCTAACATCAGGTGGTAAAACCGACTCGAAATCGGCATAAATTACATAGGGAGGGGTGATGGTTTTAGAATAATTTTCAAATTTTAAATTTTTGTTATCGGGTAATGTGTAAAGGGTTGTACCCGTCTGATTTTGAGCGCATAGAGCTACATGTTTATTAAAAGCATTATCCAGCCTGAAACCATTTAGGCAGTGTGGGCACCATTTGCATCTAATTTGAACTGTACAATCGGGGTTCTGATCACAATTCATTAATTTATTGAGATCACTTACCGCGGTGTAGTGGTTCCTATCACTTTTCTCTAATAAAAGCAAATAAATAGGTGTTCCGTCAGTGACCTTTGAACGATGAATTATACTTAAATGAGGGTGATGGAAGACATAACTATCAGGAACCTCGTCAATTATCACAGTTGGAGTATAAGAAAGGACGCTTATTGCTAAATTTAAACTGGCATTTTTCTTTTCAAATTTGGGGATATTTATTAATTTCATTGGACAATCCGTAATTTCGTCATACACTAAATCGTTTAAAAACTCGGTGTATTTTGCAGGTCTAGTCCGATTTTCTAAAATTAAATCTTTTTAAAGAATTGCCAGAATACTATAAAGGAAGCATTTATCGTCGGTATTTTTAACATTTATAATAGCTTTTTTAGATGTAATAGCAGAAGGAGTCTGAATATATCGATGACCTGATAAACGACCAATTGGGGAAAATTTGGTAAGTATAAAATTTTTTTCTAAAATTTTGATTACTCTCCATCCACTGCCTAAATGGATGAACTTTTCTATTTTTTCATTGAGTTTATTAACTCCTTCAGATAAAAAACTGTCTGAAAATTTTTCTGCGCTGTTTGAAAAATAATTATCGCGGATTTCCCCATCTTTTTCAAACTGTATTAAAACAGCAAATTGAATTTTAACATCACCCCCATCTTTACAATCTCATTAATTAATTTAGAACTGATTCTTTCAGTTAACATTATTTTTATCAGTCGCGCCTCTGATGTATCAAATTTAATTGTTTTAATTGCGCCGTTCAAATTAATTTGCATTATAGGTTCTATTGAACCACCAACTTGATTAATAGTATTATTTACAATATCTACATTATTTATAATATCTAAATTATTTATAATATCAATATCTACATTATTTATAATATCTACATTATTTACAATATCTGCATTATTTATAATATCTGCATTATTTACAATATCTGTATTATTTATAATATCTGCATTATTAATTGATTTACATTATTTTTATGACTGTTACGAAACAGCTCCTTTTTATTTATTTTAAATGAATCTAAATTGTCTTTGTGAATGTTATAAAAAGCTTTGTATTTTATGGGCTGGGATGCTTTGCATACAGGGCAAATAAAAAACCTGATGCAATTAAATCTATGGACATAGTATTGTTTCATTTTTTGGTGACATATTTCACCATGATTCTTTGGGATCATGCAATATTTTGGGTAAAATTTACCTGATAAAATAATAATAAATTAAATAACTTAAATTAATAAATTAAATAAAAAATAAAATATAATTATTTTACAATATTTCATAAAATTATCTTTCATTATTATACAAGTCTATAACATAAAGACTTGTATAATAATAAATGATATTTCTTATATAGTCAAATGTATAAGACATGGCTTTGCACTTGTTTTGCATAATTATTGCAACATCGCGAATCATTCATTATTATGCAAGTTAATAACATAAATACCTTTATAATAATAAATGTTTCAAATGATAGGGTAAATAGCTGCATGTCACTGCAGATTATTATTATTAACAAATTATAAGGCGAATAGCTACATGCTTACGTTGACTATTATTATTATTATATAAAATAAATATTATTACCATATAAACTGAATATCCTTTTCAAAATATTTTCTCTGCAGACTATTATTATTATTATTATTATTATTATTATTATTATTATTATTATTATTATTATTATTATTATTATTATTATTATTATTATTATCATCATTATTATTATTATTATTATCGTATAAAATAAGTATCATTTTTTCAAAATATAGCTACATGCTCACTGCAGATTATTATGATCACATCAAATAAGTATTATTATAATATAAAATAAATATCGTTTTCAATGCTTAATGTTGACTATTATTATTTTTTCTTATTATTAATAAAGAATAGATATTTATTAACCTAAAATTTAATAAAAATGACCTTTTATTATTCACAGAAATCATTCCCTATAAATAGTTAAGAATCAACTCTGCATGATTTCATAAAATCTTCATAAATTCTTCGCTATTAAATAATTTCCATAAAATCTTATACTTTTCATAAAATCTTATACTTTTCATAATTTTCAAAAAATAACTTCATTAAAATTTTATTTAAATTCGTTAAATTTTTAAAAATATAATTAATTAATATATTTAAATAAAGTTTAAAAATAAATAAATTACTAGCATAAATCCGCATCAATATTATCATCAGATGAATCGTCATCATCAATAGAAGTGGAGGCATTATCCACTATATCATCCAAAATAATTATTGAGTAAAATGCCGGAATCATATCATCATCATCTGAAATGTTTTTTATATTTTTAAAATAAATAAATATTAAACTTACCGATAGATATAACCTCATAAACATCTTCATTAATTGAAGTGGGAGTATCTTCAATAATAATTCTTTCGACATTATTATTATTACGATCTAAAAGAATATTAATAAAATCATTTAATAAACAAATAAAATTTTACCAAAAACGTCATCCAAATCCAAAAGATCCTCATTTTCGGTTACATCGAACCAGTCAAAATTTACTAAAAGATTAATAGTAATAAATAAGAAATAAAAATTACCAATGGATGAAGTTAAAAGACTTCTTAAAATATTATTTTGTTCTGCTATATTGAAATTTTTGAATTAATTGTGACAGATTTTGAATTTGCATATGTTTATAAAGAGAATAATATTTTCAGGATTTAGCCAATCACATTTAGGCAATACACACATATAGGTGAGAGATTTTTACGCATGCAGCCTATGTTGTATAGGTATGTTTTCTTTGAAAATCACATACAAACAAAAGTATGTATGTAATTTTTTTGTAAATTACATACAGTCTTGAGTGTGTATGTATGTGTTCCTTGTTACTAATCATGCACTTATCATGCACTGGCTTTGTTAGAATTAATTAAATATTAATTAAACACCTAATAATAATAATAAAACATAACAATAATAATAATAATAATAATAATAATAATAATAATAATAATAATAATAATAATAATACATAACAATAAAACATAACACAAACATTAATACATTTATTAAACATCAAATCGCTTGGATAATAACCATGCTAAATAATGTTGACCACATGTTAAGGTCCATGGTTTTTGATACATAGTTTTATTATACACAATAGGTTTACCCATTGTTTGCAGTTTCGAAACCATTAAAGCAGGATAAAAACAACCCATAGGATCAAATACAAATATCTTGCTAGGTTTCATATATATTGCTAACCAATGTTCTCCACCGAGATGAGATGATTGAGTATTGATGATTATGGCTTGATTATTACGTAAATATGAAATTTTATAAAGAGCAAAAACCCATAAAAATTCATGTCCTAGTATTTGTTTTCCAATTCAATAGACCTGAACAGAACTACATCAATAATATTAATAATACATGAAAAACTTACTCCGTGACAAATTAACATAAATTATCTATACATTTATACCAACAATGTTCGTTCAAACCAACACGGTTCTGTTTGCAGTTATTTGAACCTCATTTTTAAATACTCCATATATTACAACATGTACCGGTTCAGTTGTAGCTTTAGTAAACTTTATATCTAATCGTAAATTTCCCTTTTGAGGTAATTCACTCTGATTTAAATCAAAATCGGGTGCCAAACCAAATGTAAAAAATAGATATTTGCTTTTAAAATCTTCAAGAGTTATACCACAATTAAGATTTTTATCCAAGTAACCCATATTTCTCACTATACTCTGCATATATGTAGCACAATAATTATCATTATCAAAATCTTGAGTATATGTTTCTCTATAATCACTATTTTTCGATAAAGTTAGCAATGTTACTCCAAAATTTTTGAAAATTGAGTTCGATGTTAAGTATGATCCATTATATTGAGATTCACTTTGAAATGTTACCAATAAAAAGCTGGGCATTCTTCTATCTCCAAATATTTGTTCCTTATAGAAAGAAGCTGAACCTTTAGCAATAGCAAATTGAACAATTTCCTTTGTTTTCAATGGATATATTGCATGCTTAAAATTAAGCCCCAGTTGATGACCGGCTAATACAGAAGGCTCAACACGAACTCTTCTCACTAATAATTTTGCATCAACTAATTGAAGAATTGGTGCTGTGGTGGCACTTGTTAATGATAATGCAGAATCAAATCTTTTCAATCTAATGTGTACATTAACACCTGGGAGTAAATATTTCGGTTGATCCATAAAATCGAGTTGTAATGATGAGCACATGGTAAATAATTTCGAAGCTTTAATCCACTTTTTCTTATTGTCATTACTACCATAACCCATAGGAGTTAAACATGTATTTTTAGTATCGCTATTGTAATTTATAATAGTTTCTATTAGAGCTTTGTGAATATATGTACTGTTTCCACCCTCAATCTTGATATTATTAAATCCGAGAACTGCATCTTTAAAAAGTGTATGAAACAAGAAATTGTTTGGAATAACATCACTAGGTTCACCCAACTGTTTTCTATCTTTATCTACAACTTTGATCTGAACAGTTGACAATGTATCGTTCAAATCTAGATATTCAGTTTGGGAACCATTAATATAAAATTCAATATCAGTTCTATCAAATAAGCACAATTCAGATTTATCACAAATCATTTTTGAAATATAGTTCCATGTTCTTTCATTCGTTTGTTAATATGTTTATGATGTCTTTTACGTTTTTGAGCCTGTGCTGGTGCTTGTTCCTGTTTATGAAACATACCTGCAACACTAGGTAGAACTTTCCCTAACTCGGATAATGCATCAATAGCACATCTTTAGCAGTTTTCATACCAAAACTACCAAGACGTTTAAGAATAGGAAGTGCAAATCTACCAATTGTTCTCAGCCATCCTGATCCATACTGTTTACCAATAAAATATGGTAATTCGCCACCACTTTGGCTACCCCCTTTACATACTAATAATATCGTTATTGGCCATCTAATTTACGAAAATGTAATGTCAAATGAGTTTTTGTATCTTTACTAAATTCAATAAATTTACCGCTATCATCACGAATATTTATTTCTATATTGTTTATACATGATGTTGATACGTGTAAGTAAATGGGATTATCGATATTTATATTTACATCTTCATCCTGGTCATGTTTATCAACCCAAACAGATTTCAATAGAGGAACCAAAGAATCACCAACAATTATAGTATCGATGATGTTAGTATACATGAACATTTGCCTATGAAGTTTTATTATTTTTGGTTTGCGTACACCAAAAGCAATTGCATTATATGTTTGCTTATCTAATCCCAATGTATTAGCCAAATTTTTATCAAATGTTACTTCACAAATGTTATTATTCAGACTGAATTTCCATAATCCATCTTTAACAAATTTTAAATATATGTAAAGAATTGAATGAAATATATTTATGTAATTCTTTAAGTGTTTCAATATATAAATCTTTAGTAAATGTAAATGTATCTTCCACCTCATTAATATATGATACAGTTATTTTGATGTGTTCGGTCGTTACACTGTTCTCATCAAATGTTTTGAAACGTAATAAGTATTCAGTACCAGGAACAACTATGTTAAGCTTATCACTACCCATTCGCTTGGCATCCTCAATACTTTCAAACTTTATTGTAAATGGGCCAAAATCACAACTAACATTCAATCGATCTTTGAAAAACATGCCACTATTTTCATCTAAAATTTGATTCGGAATATGACAATATCGTTCAAAATTATTGATTGAGAAAATACCACTGTAGGTTTGGAAATAACTTGTAATTCCTGTTCATAGAATTTCCCTTATATTACATTGATATCACTATCTTTAATAACATAATAATAATAATAATAATAATAATAATAATAATAATAATAATAATAATAATAATAATAATAATAATAATAATAATAATAATAATAATAATAACAATAATACCTAAATCGGTTTGAAAATTGTCAGGATGCACATTTCTAAATAAATTATTAATTGCTTTAGATATTTCCTCTGCAGATTTTGTCTTTGTTGGTACACCGCGGGCAAAACGACTGAAAACATCAATACACGTTAAAATATATTTATAACCATTGTTAATCTTAGAAAACGGTATCATCTCCATCAAATCCATTTGCCATAAATCATTAATACCGAATGTCTTATAAGCTCTTGTTGGAAATCTTTTCCGCATCGGTTTGTTTAAAATGTACGCAAGCTGATCTGACAACCACTTTTGCGTTTCCTTTTTCGACTTTGGGACTCTTTTCTTTACCTTTACCACTCCACCGAAACCTGCTTCGTTTTCTGGGTTCGTCCAAATCTTCTCCATTACAACAACATGATTTAAATTTTAATTTAACATTAGATAATAATAATGATATTGCTAATGGTAGCATTGCTCCGATAAAACCGCCTTGTTGTTTATATATGATTTTTCTCATTTGCTGATGATTTTTATTATTTACAAGCGATAACAAAGGTTTACGATGTTTATTCAATACTAGTCTTTTTAGATTTACTGATTTTAATTTTACCTACTTTTAATAGAATTTTGAGTAAATCATCGACAACAAAATTTGGAAATGATTGTAAAATAGACATTCTTTTCATACTCGAAGCCTTTAACAATGCATTAAAATATGGGAAACTCCTATGATTTTTTACAATTTTAACTGTTTTTTTACTCATTTTAATAATGTTTTTCGTAATTAGATTCATTGCGGGAAAATTCTCGGTTATTAGTTTTTTAGATTGTGTATAACTAGTCTTTGGCGGAACTGTTTTTTTCTTTTTAATACTTTTTCTAAGTTTTCGGATATTTTTATGTCTGGATTTCATAAACATTTTTACATGTTAATGTTTTCAACTTTGTTTTTAAACCATGGCACCTTTTTTATTGAAAATATCTGTTTTTACCCGTAAATCATCATTGCATTGTTGTGTGAAATCAAGAAATATATATCCATGTGGTGATTTTGTAGCATCTTGAAATGCACTGATAAGAAAATTACGATTATTAGGTAATGCTTTTCGAGCAAGAAAATCAATTACTGTTGCATCTCTAGGATTCTTGAAAATAACTAAATATTGAACATTTAAATTCCTTGTTCGATGTGCGCCACCCTGATAAAATAAATTTTGAGTAATAAAGATCACAGTAACACCAACATGTCGACTGATTTTTGTGAATATATTATTAAAATCCTTTTCTTTATTAGCTTCCTGATACAAATCATGGATAATTATTACATCACCTTTCCTTAATCGACTTGAACAGTTTTTATCGAAACCCTTTACTATTTTCATGTTTTTCAATTTACAGAAATTATCTTGAGTTAATCCATGTTCTTCATCTGCACCCCTATGACAATAAATCTTGTTGAATTTTGTTTGAAATAAATTAGATTTCAGTAATTTATACACAAACATAGTTTTACCGCTACCACTTGAGCCGACGATTTGATATACTGCACCATTTCTTAATTCCATTATAAATTTGTATAATTATAGGTTTTTGTTTATATTTTATAATTTAATGAATTCTATTTAAAAATTATAAATATAGATTAATATTTCATTATTGTTTAATTATGTAATCAAATATGAATTATAAATGAACTTTCGAATCGTTAAAAATGTAACAATAATAATAATAATAATAATAATAATAATAATAATAATAATAATAATAATAATAATAATAATAATAATAAAATAAATAATTAATTAAATAATAATAATATTAACAATAATAATAATAATAATAAAAAATAATAATAAAAATAATAATAATAATAATAATAAAATAAAATTTAATAATAATAACAATAATAATTAAAATAATAATAATAATAATTAATAATAATAATAATAATAATAACTTTAATAATAATAATATTAATAATAATAAAAATAATAATAATATTAAATAAATAATTAAATGAAAATAAATTAATAAACAGTTATTTAATTCACTTCATTAAAACAAACAATTTAATTTAATAATAGTAATATAATTAAAAAATAAATAAATAATAAAATATTGACTTTATTAAAACAAATAATTAGAGCATATAAAATAAAATAAAAATAAATAAATAATATTATTGACTTGATTAAAATAAATAATTAAAGTATATAAAATAAAAAATAATTAAAAAAATAAATTATAATAAAAATAATAATAATAATAAAAATAAAATTTAATAATAATAACAATAATAATTAAAATAAAAAATAATTAAAAAATAAATGAATAATATTATTGACTTGATTAAAACAAATAATTAAAGTATATAAAATAAAAAATAGTTAAAAAAATAAATTATAATAAAAATAATAATAATAATAAAAATAAAATTTAATAATAATAACAATAATAATTAAAATAAAAAATAATTAAAAAATAAATGAATAATATTATTGACTTGATTAAAACAAATAATTAAAGTATATAAAATAAAAATAAATAAATTTAAAAATATATCTATTATGAGTCATGGTCTTTGTTTAATGACCTTGAAAAATATGATGAGTCATGGTCTTTGTGATTCAATGACATTGAGAAATTATTGTGATTCATCTAATGACCTTGAATAGGTGATCTAGCGGTGACACGATATAGCGGTGACCCGATCTGGCGGTGACACATCCCACTACTCATTATTATTTTCATTTGTAATTTCTCCAATTAAATCTGGATAATTACTTGCTTCCGTTGGAGTGGCTTTTGTTGTTCGATGGATTTTATTATTATAAAAATAAACTAAATCATCTAGAACATAATCCAAACTCTATTTGCTGTTTCTGTAAATTTTTTATACATTAGGTTTTTAAGTGTTCTGTTGAATCGTTTGATAATTAGATTGTGTGATGGACCTTGTGTTCTTACATCTGGTTGATTGAATGTTGAATAGATTTTTATATAATATTCCTCTAAAAACTTCTTGAATAATTTATTGTAGAATTCTTTACCATCATCAACATATAATATATTAGAGATTCTATTTGGATTGGATTCAAATAAACTATTAAAAGCCTCTTTAATTGTTTCGTTTTTTTATTTAGTAATGGAATAGCCCAAACATATCTAGTGTATAAATCTATAATAGTCAAAATATATCTAAAGTTTTTATTACTTTTAGAATTAACAGTTTCAATTAAATCTGCAGACCAAATATCATCTTTATTAAAAACTTTGACTTTTAGATATTTTTTATTATTTCGATATTTTTTATGTAGTTCATTCGCTACAATAGTATTTTGAGGTATTTCTCAACCCAACATTATTTTAGCCTTCATCGCTCCTTTCGCAATAGCTCTTGAAAATTTTTCTCCGTATGTTGGATCTTGAATTTCATTCAAATCTTGGATTAAATCAATGTCTGCTTTTTGTCTTGAACGAATATCTTCTTGAAGATATGCAATCTCATGTTTTAAAGCAGCTTCATCAACTCGATTTATAGGTTCTTCTCCAGGTTTTGGATTATCCTTTTCATCAAGTCAAATATCTGAAGGAGTCCCAGGTCCCAAATATTGCATTTTTGGAAGATGATGTTCACCTGGATATTTAGACCATGGAAAATCAGGTAATTTAAAACTTAATTGTTGTAAATCTACTCCTTGTTTTTTTAGATGTTTATTAGTTTTAACATGTCTATAAATATATTTTTTATGTATAAATATATATATATATTACATGTTTCACAATACGTTTGATTTAATTTTATATTCAATTTTTATTAGATATTTTTCAGTATTAGCTTCTCGGGCACAACAAAAATTCATTCATTCACTCGAGCACCATTACTATCTATAACGTGATTAATATCTTTGGTTTCCTTGATTACCGTTCTTGGTTACCGTCCTTGTTTCAATTTATAATAGTGGGTTTATGTTTTAGTGGCAGGTATGTGTGTATTGTATGTGTATCGTGTGTGTATCACGTGGTTGTATGTGTGTGTCACGTGATCGCATCGGGTAGTTCGGGTATTAACCTATTACTATTTTTGGGTGATCCACGTTTCGGGAGGTATGGCTGGTTCCACCAATTATATTCCACAAATTAAAATAATAACAAAGTGCAACAAGATCCACACTAAATAAACACAAAAATAACATGAAAACCTAACAAAATTTGACCGAAATTTGACAATTTACCAAAAAATGCGAAATTTCATGAAAATGGAATAAAAAGTCAAATAATTTGAATTGGAAACAATTCAATTAAAAAATTCAAAAGAAAAATTGTCAAATAAAATTACAAAATAATAAAATTAAGAATAGAATATACTAGAAAATCACAAGGTCAAATTTTGTTTTAATAAATCAAAAATAACACGCAAGGTTAGGGTCGTACAATAGGTATATATACCGATTCATTTTCACATAAAATCAATCAGTTTTTAATCTGAAAAAGTAGTTTGATCTGAGCCACTCGTTTAACTAGTGGAGAAATTTTGAAGCTTTAATGAGAGTGAGAGGATGTTTGAGGATGTTTGAGCTCTGCTTGGGCGTCGGCGTGGGGAGAGATGTTATGATGTATGATGCACGAAGATTATTAATGACAACTATGATGTGAATTATATGGCAAAATATATATGTATTTAGACAAATAGACTTTTTCTGTCGAAATTTTTCCGGCCCACAGCCAAAACATCTTACAAGTTATTAAAATCAAACACACAACCGAATTGTGTAAGTGCGTGTACAATCGCCAATAATTCGTGCCCGTGAAGGCTCCGGCGTGAGAACACAGGAGCTGAAACGTCAATATCATTCCGTATAGGGGAAAAGGGTGAAGGGATAATAGTCTCTTGACTGTTTCGTCGTCACTCATTTCCCATAAACTCGACCTAAATTATTTTTCACATACGGCTAAAATTCAAACACCGAGTAGTCCAGTGGGCACTCATTAACTATAATATAAACACAAACGCGTCTAGGATCAATTAAGGAAAGGTGACGGGATTCTTCAATAGTAAAATCGTTGCTATACTAAAAATATAAAGAATTTTGTTAAAAGTATTGTGAAACTTGTTAATGAAACTAAATTGCTATACTCAAAATATAAAGAATTTTGTTAAAGGTACTGAGAAACTTGTTAATGAAACTAAAATGCTAAACTCAAAATATAAAGAATTTTGTTAAAAGTATTGAGAAACTTGTTAATGAAACTAAGATGCTATATTCGAAATATAGAGAAATTTTACAAAAATCAGTAAATAAATACAATCGGGATATATAGATGTCTAGTAAGATTAAAATCTCAAAATACTATGACCAGAATATGAAGTTTTTACAAAATTAGTGAGGGAGTAGTTAAATAAATTAAACCTCAAGATGCTCTGATCAAAATGGAAATAGGCTTATAAAACTACTAAAGTCATTAAATGAGTTTGTTGACTGAACAAAAAATCGAAATATAAGAGTTTCGATAAACTAAAATCTAGGATCAATATCATTTACAAAATAAAAATTTAAGAGTCTACATGAGACTAATACCCGAGTTAACTGGATTGATAAAATAATTTCCCAAAATTAATGAAACCCCAAATTGCCATCTCCTAGGTGAAACCAATTTTGTAAAATATAATGATCATCAAAAAGAAAACGCAAAGTTACATAAATTTTATCAATCGTATGAACCAAATAATGATAAACTAGCTAAATAAATAGTACCTAAAAAATTCCCACGTTAAATTAAGTCAATTCCAAAACATTGATAAAACAAAAATACAACGAATAAGTTTACTTATTAAAGTGCAAAAATATATCACTGATCACAACAGTCTTGATCTGAGACAGACATAGGAAGTATTTGTAAGCTTCATTGGCGCGAAGTCTCATAACAAACAATAGCTGAATCCATTCGACATAAACCGTCTGACTTTGATAACATCCATCCCCGAATATACCCCGATACCACGCTGAGGAGACATCTAACGCCGGATCAACCCGTCAGGAAAACCCAGACTCCAATATTGTCAACTATTAATGGATAATATCATATAGAGGAGATATACTAAATAGCTTACCGCGTGGACGAGCAATAATTAGCGAGACAAAGAACTCCCACTAGTAATTTCTTAGAGAAAAGTAAAACTACTTAATCGAGAGAATTCTCGACGACCGATTTTTATTTTTTTGTCGGTAGCCAATTGTCGCGATATAACAGAATTCCAAATCCATAAATAAGGCCACCGGAGAGGGAAGGAACATGACATTTTGTGAAATATCACGACAAACAACTTAACAAAAAATCGATGCATAGCGTGTCCCAACTGTCGATAACTGGTGAGGAATAAACCAACAGCTGTTGAGGGGGTGTGCGCAGATCACCAATTTTCTACACCAGTAGACACACACTCCAGTATAAGAACTGGCTCGAAGGAAAATCATTCATTACAATTCATCATTAAAAATGTCCCGAAAACCAGCACAAACTTGCAGAGAACAACACTCGTATGAGGAACCCAGCACTGCGGACAGTAACCGGCCATTATATTCGGGTAATTTATTCAAGTTTCTTCTATCACGACATTAATTCCGTTATCGAGTACTAGCGCAGATACGACCAATCCAACGAACTATTACTAATGTAAACCCGCTGGTCAGGAAAATCAGAAACTCATGATAGCCGCTATGCATATGATAAATAAATTATTGTATTGATAAATCTCGTGCTGTTTTTATTATTACAATTGAAACCCCCACGACGAATTAATTAGTAAAATTAGAATGAGAAGCGAACTAGGTTACTCAAACCATTGATGAATGTCCAATAGATAGTTGACCAAGCCTGACAAGGCATATCGAGACCCGATCTATTGTCGCAAGTTGTTGGTAGAGGCCAGGAGATAGCTGAAAACAGACCCGCGATGAGGCTGGATGAAATTTCTTGGCTTAGGATTCACTTTCAACACCCGATCGTACAAAAGTAAAGTAATCTAATATTGAAATTAATTTAGACTTCTATTGAACTATTAGTACATAAAAGTAAAGTAATCTAATATTGAAATTAATTTAGACTTCTATTGAACTATTAGTACATAAAAGTAAAGTAATCTATCATTGAAATTAATTTAAATTTCTATCGAGTTATTAGTACGTAAAAGTAAAGTAATTCACTATTGAAATTAATCTAGACTTCTATCGAATTATTAATACGGTTAAAATAGTTTATGATTCGGCATCCCTAGAGTAAAAAGTAAATTTTTGTTTATCATAATCAGAATTTTATTATAAGTAAAGTAGAATTTGCTTAATTAATTTTACTTGGACATCAATTACGGTGATTATGCTTAAGCCAAATTTTTACTCATTATCGTTGCGACTAAAATGGACTCTTGTTGAACATGAATATGATAATTAAACTTACTGTTGAGGTGTAATCAACATACCGGACCTCGTTTATGATGAAAACTGTCAAATGCATTCCAGCCATCCTCGAAATATCGGCCATTAATTCATCTTAAAAATCATTTTTGCGATTCGTATCATAACTTCATAGAGAAATCGGATTACTGTTCAGGTTCCCAAATTTGACTCTCGTTCCACAATTTCATATTTACTTAGATGTGGGTAAGTGGGACTTGAGGTAAACACTTTTGATTTTTCTCATGTTCTAATTGTAATTTTAAAGATTTTGATCATTTATTAGTAAAAATACTAATAAAACCGTAATGTCATTAAATGATAAGAATGTTGGAAATAATAAAATTGTCGGAAATAGTTATAGATCAGCAAATTAGTTTTAAATTTTAAAAATAAACCCCCATCCACAGGGTTACGTGTCGATAAATTGTATATACACTTTTATTGTAAGAGTACTATTTTTTTAATTTGCCTACCACTAAAACTTTTGTATTATCTAAAAATAGACTACTACAAATTCTAGTAGAGTATAGTTTGTGTAGGACATTGAACAAAATAAACACTAAAATTCATCAACCCAAGCGAAATGAGACTGGCTGAGGCAT
The DNA here is from genome assembly GCA_022537955.1 of Schmidtea mediterranea. Classification (NCBI taxonomy): domain Eukaryota; kingdom Metazoa; phylum Platyhelminthes; order Tricladida; family Dugesiidae; genus Schmidtea; species Schmidtea mediterranea. The sequence goes on from CM039680.1 coordinate 169,967,659, forward strand.
CGACCCTAGTGATTTGTTGGAGGAAGACCTCAGTGGAGCAACGCCACGCGCGAACGAAAGGCCACTACCGGCGAATTGCGACAATAGTGAATCCACCACTGAAATAGGACCCCGATCAAGGACTTCGACTCATAACGTGAATGTGCCGCACTGAATAAGTTATAAGAGAACCAAAACGTGTAGAAAGTCAGACGTTATCTACCAATTAATATTTCTCGTTTTCTAGAAGACTTATGGATTGACGCATCCCGAGTAATCGTCCGGTTCCCAGCTCACTCGGCTGCCCGATGTAGGCAGGCGATGTGGGACGCGGGATTTTCTATCTCTCCGGTACGCGAAACCCGATCTGGCACGCAAAGAGACTCCAACAAAGTTGACCTCCCATATGTGGCAATTAAAAGAGAGCCAGGAAGAAACCCGGCAAGGGAGATGCGAGGACAGGCCGAGTACCTACTGGCGCGCTTCGAAAGACATCAAGCCGAAACGAATCGGCAGGTTGAGCAGGCTAGGCGACATTTACGAAGGATCAACGAAGATATTGTGGCAGGTAGGATACCCAGTACCGACGGGTATGCCTCGCAATACAATGTTTCATATGAGCTGGATGACCCCAGCTCCAGGAGCAATGATCGATATGAAAGTGGTGGTCCCACGGCGCATCCTACCGAGGGAGATGAGGGAGGAAGATAGATCTACAGAAATCCGCCGTGAACATTCGTATGCGAGAGAGCAATATATCAAGAAGAGGAGATAAGAATATTATGAACATTACTAACGCGCATGAATCTAAATGGAATGTTTGAAATAAAGCTGTTTACCTTCATCTTTCGGGCACCTTATTATAAACTTTATGTTTTAACATTGTTTTCTTTGATCAGCTCACCGGAGGATAAGAAATAAGTATTTTTTCGACGACCTAGTTATGAGTTAAGAACTAATAAATTCCTTATAATGGTACAGCCGATTTTATGAAATCTTATTTTATTTCAGAAATGAATTTTCGTCAATCACCCATTCTACAACGGGAGTTAGACAAGGCCCAGGCAGCCAACCGTGACTTACAACAAGAGCCCCTACAACTCACCCGGGAGATCCAACAGGTCAAGGGAACCTGGATCGAACCGAAAAGGGTGAAGACTATTTATCAAAAAATTGAGGCAGCGCAAAAGGGGTGGGCCGGTGAACGGCAACTGACGCAAAATCTGAAAACCCAAATCAAAGGCCTGGAAACGGCGCTGTCGGCATGTCAAGAAGGGGCTGCGGTAACTTATCCGTTGGTCTTCGCCCCGGCACAGTTGGCTTACAGAGACACGATACCTCCGGCAACAACCAAGGACAGACCCAATAAGTACCGGCCAAACGTCGGGCGGCTCAAAGTGGAAGAATGTGATCTAAATTGTGAACTTTATATGGTGTTATTTAATAAATAGTATAGATAATAGTTCATATTGTTATCCGACCCAACTAAATCGAAATATCCCGAAGTGAAAATCAGTAGTAATGACCAAAATGAAAAATACCTTTAATAAGGACCTAATGAATCTAGATCGAGCACAGGCCTTCTATCGGCAGCTCGTTGGACCCAGGGATCGTCCGGTCAATTATACCATTAGCAATAACGCTCACTTTTTGCGGATGATCTACCCACTCGAACACAGTTCCAACGTTGCCTAGCAACGGGTTCCGAGTGGTAAGTGAAAGACATTCATATGGGGTTGTCTGGGTAACAACCATATAGTTTCAAAATATCAAACCCCAGAAACCCACCAATACTTAATTATTTAATTAATTTGTTTTTGGGCGCTAGAACTTCGAATAATTATTTAATTGATTTAAAATAACTTTATACGTCTTTGAAATTTAATTTGACATTTGGTGGGTTACAGGGTTTCGTTACTTGTTTAACTCGTCTTATTGTTGCCCCAGTAACGCCATACAAAATTTTTTCTAGCTACCACTCGGCACCCGTTGCTAGGCAACGTTGGAAATGTGTTCGAGTGGATGGATTATCTGCAAAAAGTGAGCACTATTACTAATACTGTAATTGCTCGGACAACCCTCGGGTTCAACGAGCCGTCGATAGAAGACCTCTGCTCACTTTGCTCTGTCCCTTGTGTACGTGAGTTCAAAATCAGATTATGTTGACCGGTTGAAATAGAACGATGGTTCGAGGATGCGGTGCGAGTACTCGTGGTGATGATCTCATGCAAATCATGACTTGTAGCCGATTCTTGGAATTAAATCAATGAATATGAATTTATTTATTCAAACTCGAAATGAAAAATGTACACAACATCCATAAGTTAATGTGATTGGCTTGGCGGTCGTGCGGCTCGGCGTCGGGCACGCTCCTTGCGTCCCGGCCGACGATTGCTTGATGGAACGGTGGACGGATTTGTAGATTGTGTGACATTATTGTGGTGATCTCGATACGGCAACTGTGACGGGGCGAAGACAAGCGGATACGTTACCGCTTCCCCCTCACGGCAAACGGCCAAGGCGACCTCTAGTCCCATGATTTGTGTACGGAGACTCTGATTGAGTTGTCGCTCCTCCGCCCAACCCTTTTGAGCTGCCATGAGCCTGAGGTAGAGGGCCTTCGTCTTTTTCGGGTCCAACCAGGTTGCCTTGATTTGCTGCGCTTCCCAAGTTATTTGGATTATCTGGCTAAGTAGATTCGCGTTTGCACTTCTAGCGTGGTCCAATTCGATTTGTAATAATTGAACAGTTGCCATTGCTACAATAAAAGGATTAAACCTTTAAATTTCTTTATGGACTTAAATAAACAAAAAAAAATCTGATTATTACAAACATAGTTATAAGAATGAGTCTATTCATGAAAGGAATTAAAACGAACGACATTGAAAATTTTTAAAGTTCAATAACATTACAACACAAATTATTGTCTAGGTCCTTTGCCCTAGGAATCAGGGTTCCTCGAAGAATTTTTTAACCCCTTCCTCCGGGGAGAAACCTGGAATGATGGCTACCGGTCGCCGGGTATTGCGGGCTGGTCGAGGTGGATGGGTCTCCGCAATGCGCCAGACGAGGATGTCCTCTTCGACATTAGCGAGATACATCCGGGCTTTGACCACGTTTAGGTCTACTTGTTCCTGCACCCTCTCCCACTGAGCGAGGAGGTTCCGCGCGTGGTCGCGGATTTCTTCGGCAGGATATTGCTGCTCATTTGGCCTAAGAGGATCATTTTCCAGGCCCAATATCCGCCAAGTGGTTGGGTATGGCCTTTGGGGTTGAGGCTCTTTGCTGATTGTTGTTGGTCGCGCTTTCTTCCAGGCCCGACGCCATTCGTCTGCCACATGGGTGGGTATCCATTCGAGAGGCATTGGTTCTTCTAAAATATCATTACGGTTAGGTAGTTGGATATAATGAGATAAAAATTAGTCTATCTTAATTGTAACTTGGCGTTTTAAGGTCAATCAATATCTGCCGCCGGCTAATTATTGTGAACGATCAATTTAATCTACTCTTATAGTGTACTTAAAACGAATAGCGACTGATTTGCGTCTTACACGAACGTTCCTATAACTATCCAAGTCGTCTGTGTGATTTAACAGCTGGTTACTTAGGGTTCCCAGGGGAAAATAAAAGGGTAATTATCGCTTTTTGATACGAGAGACATTGCTTTAAAAATTTTATATTAAATCCATTTTTGGTTTATGTAAAATAATTCTTAATGAAAAAGCTGATGAGGGGAAATACTTATCGAAATTCGTGAAAAACTGAAATTAATTGTTATTGGTTATTCGGAAAATTAACGCACTCGCGGATCAAAACCTTTACCGAACAACAATGAAAATTTTCCTATGACAATTAGCACCCTGGAATCTACGCAGTATTTACACAATTTTTCTTATATGTTTTAACATGTATTCTGTGTTAATATTTGGCTAATAGATTAGACAATAACTATACTACTGCAATTAAAAATATCAGACGGATATTGTAAATAATTAATCTTTAATTATTAAAGTATGTTTCAGATGGCGAAGTGCGACTGTTTATTGATAAAATGTACAATGCAAATGCATTAATACAATTATTCTAGCTCATAAAATAGAATCTAGACGCGCGAAGGGGATGATGACCATAACATAATCCTCGATTTCGATATCCCTGTGTATCCCTGGTTAGCTACCTGGTAGATTTGTGGGGAGCAAAATTAATGAGTATCTTAGCATTTTGAAGGATCTGGACCTGAATTTGGTGTTATGATAATATGTTAGGTTACAGTTATTAAATAGTTAATTTTAATTTATGGATTAATTTATGAGAGACAATTATAACGGTTGTTTATAACAAATTTATGACGTTAGGAAAATTAAATTATTTAATAGAAATTTTACAAAACTACCTTGAGTTGGCAAGTTTGATTCTTCTGGTGAATTCCCTCCTATTGTGTGATCCATGTTGCGAGATGGTAATGATTTTCGAAAATCACTAATGGTCTTGATATAATTTCGGTATATAATATGGGTGCGTGTACTTCCGTTAGTGTATGGTGCAATCGCGGATGAATTTGTTTATTCTAAATCAATCTCGACGATCGGAATGATTTCCGGTTTCCGGTAACTTTTATCGATTTTTCAGGTTGGATTTTTATTTTCGATAATTAATATTTCTAATTTTATTTTAGTATGTTATCTAATTCTACGAAATTTTCCACATGTACGGAATGAGCGGGGTGATGATAAATTCAAGTTAGGTCATTTTCCTTGTTTGTATTATCTCTAGTTTACTTTAGAGGATTTTGAGATTGGGTCGAATTTGGCTTGTTACGGAGTTTTTGACGAGATTCGGAGTTTATTATTCAGAACACTATGTTAGATCAATTTTAGTTTTTAGCAGGTTAATGTTTTAATTACTTTGTATAATTTTTATCGATATGTTAGGAATACTTGGAAACTCTACCGATGATTTCTTGGAATATAATTTTTCTCAAAAGGTTTTCACGATTTAAAACATTGGATTTTCATTACGTTCATATTATTGGGATTTCGCAATGGATAATTATTAATCGGCCGGCTGCTGAAAATTGTGTTTGGAATGTAGTTACTATACCAAACTGGAGTTGTTCAAATTTGACATCGGTAGTAAGCCTACTCTTGTATGTTTTAATTGATCTATGTAATATTAATATAAGTTTATGGTCGTTTCTTTTGATTTTGCGTCGATTTTTATAGGGCAATAGTCGCGTTGAATCTCGGGTTTAGGATTATTTTTGGGGTTTTATCAGTAGTTTACACCACAGCGATCTTCAACTAAAACCTTACAGTCAAATTAAATTTATTAAGTAAATTTATATCACCAATTTAATTTATTTCATAATAACAAATTAATTTATCCATACCAACGATTTCATGTTAATTTAGTCCCCGTACCCTTTCCCTTTAATAAGCCTTAGACACATTTTATGTTTATATTACCGTTAATGAGTGCCCACTGGACTACTCGGTGTGATGATTTTGAGCCGCGTGTAAAATAATTTAGGTCGATTTTACAGAAATGAGGAGCGAGGAAGCAGCCAAAAGACTCCTTCCTTATTCCTCGTTTCTTCTATACGGGATAATATTGACGTTCCGATCCTGCGTTCCGCACGCCGGGTCTTCACGGGCACAGATCATTGGCGATTTTCCACGCGCTTACACGAGTCTGAGTTATATGTGGATTTTACTGACTTGCGATGTGTGTTGGCTGTGGGCCGGAAAAATTTCGACAGATTAATTTTATTAAATGCATAAAACAATTTTAAATATTACAAATATTTATTAATGTATATAACAAGTAAAACATAAAGTTACCATACAATCCATTCCATAAATAAAATTTTCATAACAAAAATAAATACCTCTCTCCCCACGCCGACGTCCAAGCAGAGCTCTACCGAGGTTGCGAGGAGGTGACGTGGAGAGAGAGTTCCAATTAAAACCACTTCTCACCTAAAAATAGTCTTCAAAGAATTGAAAATTTTCGAATAAAAAATAGTTTTAAAATAACTAAGATTTCGTTTTCAAAACTGGTAAAAATGGTTAAATTTTATGCAAAAATGCATCGGTATTTTTACCTATTTTCTGTCCCTAACCTCGCATGTTAATTTTGATGTGGTAAAACAAAATTCGACCTTGTTATTTTCTAGTATATTCTATTCTTTATTTTTATTATTTTTTAATTTATTTTAATAATTTTTTATTTAGAATTTTCATTGAGTTCTTTGATTTAAATTTCATTTTCATGAACTTTTATTAATTTATCCAATTTTGTCGAATTTGTTAGGTTTTCATGTTATGTTTGTATTTGTATCGTGCGAATCTTGTTGCATTTTGTTATTATTTTAATTTATTTTTATGTTTATTATTTTATATGTAATTCTCTTTTTTCTCATATTTAATAGAGTTTAATTGATGTTTTAATAGGTTTATTTTAAATTTGCATGTTATGTTTGCATGTATGTTACCGATCCATTTAAACATTTTTCAAGGCCGTTCGTGTTCTGGCCCAACACATTAGTCACGATCTTTCCTCTTGAAAAATATTGATTTTTAATTTCTTAAATTTTTAATTGACTCTTAATTATTTTCTGATAGTTAGAAATTTTTATATTATTTTGTATGTGAATAATTTTTAATTTTGTATTTCGTTTTCTGTATAACTTGTCTTTAAATTTCATGGTGTTTATTTTGTGAATGCGTCCAATTTAAAATAATCATGGTGCTGGGTATTCGTAGTATGCGCAGATGTCTTAACACAAATTTCAAGGCCATTGTGTTCTGGCACACAAAACGATTATCAAATTCAGCAATAAGTATAAGACAACTGTTTGAAAACCCTGTTTATTTAAATGTATCATTTTCTGAAACCCTCCGAAAATGTTCAAAATTTTATTCTCGCAGATTCTATGCCTATAACTTTAAATTTTATATGACAGTTTTAACAAAAGCATAAAGCTGCTTGAATTATAATTGAAAATTTAAATTTGTAATTTTTTCGATTGCAAAATCAGAAAAATTATTAATTTAAAAGTGTTTATTATTAATTTCTTCTATGAGCAGTCATCTAACCCTAGACCATGTGAAAGCCCTCAATTGCCTATTATTCTGGTAACGGCCCATGAAAAGTTTCAGCACCCACTAGGGAAGCAATGCCACTCACTTTAGGAACCACAATTTCTTGAAGACCTAGAATTTTAAATTTCTTTCATTTCTGTGACTTATTAATTTTAAATTAATTTTCTAGTTTTTTAACAATTAAAAAATTGCTATTTTACTATAGCCATGATAGAGCTCAAACCGGTTTTATCTTGAGTTTTTTTAAATATCAAGCTTTTCTATTTACTTTTTCTATTAAAATTATTTGTTTTTATATTTTTGTAAACAATTTATTTTTTTATTTTAGAATCTTTATTTGTTGTTTATGTCATATTTTAAATTAACTTTTATAGTTGTTTTTGTGTTATGGATTATAGCTGCGGTAGTATACAAATTCATATACAAATACATATAGAAATTCAAGTTTTGGTCAAACATATTTATTTAACAAAACTAAAACATTATGTAAAAAATTCAATTAGTTTATATTTCACAAAAAAATTTAAAAAAAACTACTTTTAATTTGATTGTTTCTATTTTTATGTTAAAGAATCTTTTAAATAAATTTAATTTTCTAAATATACTTTTTAAAGGATTTATATTTTGTTGTTTGAATAGTTCAAAAATTAAATATTTTAAATTTAATAATTATCTTTTTAAGTTTATTTTAAGCAAATGACTTATGATAAAAGTTAATTCAATTTTCAATATTTTATTGTTGAATTTGAATTTAATTTAAGATCAATTTCAAGCTACAGTTTTATTAAATGATGCTCTGAATGTTTTGTATGAAGCTTCGCTGACATATCAAAATAACCACCTTACAGGCAAAGAAATATTTAGAATATCTTTCAAATTTTTTGAAGAAAGGTGTGATTTTGACATCAATAAAATAGCAATCAGTAACGTAAGTTCAGTTTCATTTACGAATAATTTTAACCATATAATTTTAAAATTTTAATTTTAATATTTATTAAAAATTTTAAATGTTTTTTAGTCAACTATGATTTACTAATACATAAGCAAATTATTTTAAATATTTTTGAAAAAAATTATTTATTTTTAATTAATGTGGTTAACATTAATAGCTTGGTTTGTATATTTAAAATTATAAATTGACAATTGAAAATCATGAATATGGAAAGTATCTTTTCAAGATACCATTGAAACCCTTAAGTGTAGCTTTTGTTTATTCGACCCTGAATTAGTGACTATAAATATTCAATTATAAGTTGTCTAAAAGTTTTCATGTTATTTATAAATCACACAATGTTTGCATAATTTGCATGGAATATATTTTTAAAATATATTGTTTGATATGTATATATATATATATATATATCTTCATAGTTTTTATAATGTTCATCATTGTGTCCACACAGCATTTAGTTGAAGCCCATAGTCGCTTGTTTGTACTTGTTCTTTTTTATGTGGTTTATGACTGTCTTACGATTTTTGATGAGTTTTAATCAGCTGGTATGCAGGATTAGATAATCTTTTTCTGTGAGGTGCTCCACAATTGTCAGAGTTTTCAGGTTTTTCATGATGTCAAATCAGTATTATCTTTCCATACAGGATCTTTTGCACATCCGTCAGTGCTTGGTACTCGTCATCATTTCTTCTGATTGACTCCTTATCTGCTCTTGTTCTTTTGGAATAATACTGGCACATCGTTATGATTTTGAAGGAAATTATTTAATTAACAAATTCTCTACTATAATTTTTGAAATTTCTGTTTATTTGAATTTTTAAAATTATATTTAATAATTCCATCAACATCATCAGTTTCGATGTGATCATTATTATGCAGCACTCCTGACACATTCGTTCGACATCCTTCTATACGAAACTGAAGCTGCTTGAAATTTTTCGCTCAATGGGCAAATAACTTTACGCATATTTCCATCATAAATTTTAAACTAGCGTTTGCAGTGATAAGATTCGAATCCCGTTGACATAATGCTTCTACGCCAAGTTTTATTAGCAAATTTATTTCTCTATCTAAAAATGTAATAACTGAATTTAAATCAGTCGAAAAGTTTAGCATTATAGCATTGCCAATAAGCTATTCTAACATGTACGTCATTCTAAAATTAACTGTACCTTTATATAAGTTTGAAGAAGTTAATCATTCTCTGTCAAAGAAGCCCCGAAATAATTTCAAGACTTTACGGACATTCGTTATGAGTGAATTAAACTAACTGCAACAAAGATTATAATCCAGAATGTGGTTGTCCATATTGGTCATCACTGAAAAGCTATCATAATTATTATTATATTATTATTACTCATCATTTGTTTTCGTTATTAATACCAAAATCGTATTCTAATACCAAATATTCTTCAACGATGTTATTTCACCGCTGGTACAACACACTATACAAATCTAAATCGATTCCATGGTGGAGTTCGATTAATCTTCTAACATTTTTTCATCAATGGATTTCTCTTTACGACATGTATTTAATGTGGAGTGTACTTGTGGTTCTTCCTGCCGCTTTTAAAATTTTAGAACCATTGCACTTTTCATAACTACCACCAGTTTTTCAATTTCGAGAATAGGACCACACGGATATGTTTTGTCGTAGTTATTCTTATGTGTATCAATATTACTTAGCCCAATAATCACTAAAATATTTTGTAAATTTAAATTTTGCAAAAAATAAAGCTAAATTAAATATTTTTAAATAAGTTTCTCTCATATTCCACATATATTGGTAAACATAGAACAGCGATCGTGAAAATCACATAAAATATCAATATATAATTGAATCTATCCACTAAACAAATATACATAAATTAATTGTATTTATTGTTAAGAAAACTGTTTGCATTTAATTTAACAATAATTCAAATTATTGCTTTCTTTTTAAACTTAATTTTTTTCTATCTACAAGAAACAGAAAACCATAAAAAACTATATGTGATTTGAACAGCGACCTATCAAATTTAAACGTCTTAAAACATTTTAGAGTGTGTTTGAAGTAGAGAAATATTCATTTATTATCAATAGTATAGTGATTTGACGATTTTTGTTTTGATGCTTGAAAAAATCAAAAATCTAATTTTAAAACTTTGAAACCGGTTATTGTTTTTAACACTGTAACAGGGGTCGGCAACCTATGGCACGCAGTGGAGTTTCAATGGAACTCTATACATCACTATAAAGTGGTCATCTATAAAGCGACTCTTATACTGTTCAAAGCCGGTTTCACATATATTCTCTAATATTATTAGATAAAAATATATATTTGTATTGGTATTGATATGGTATTTTTTTGCTTTATTAACCACTTAACTTACGTTTTTTTTAATACAACGGCAAAAATAAATCATTCTTTTTATTATTGATAATTAATATATAGACCTATGTAATAAATTTATTACACTGCCCGAGATACAATCGTTAGTGAATCTTAAACAAAACTTTATTTTTTCTATACCCGAGTCTCTCTCGGGCATGCACAAATTTGCCAGTAACACATGCCCGAGTTACGCTCGGGCATGTGCATTAAGGGGTTAAACATTAATTTTCCATACATAATTAAAAAATATCACAAGCATCTCTTGTGTTGACACGTAGCATTAAAAATATTAAATATATTAAAGAGATTATTTTGCGATCAAATTATTTTCATAACTGTGTTATTTAATGTGACAGACATATACCATTACTTATTTGTAACAAAAATAAGGTGGTACCTTGAATCAATTGGCAGTGTGGCTTGGCACAACACAGTTAAAAGGTTGCCGACTCCTACTCTACCATATAGAGTATATATTAACTTCCCTCTGTATGTTTGAATGAGCCGTGATAGGATCGAGCTGAAATTTGAAAGATAGATTCGTCGTTGAGAACAATGCATTCTTTCAAAATTTCAGACGATCGAATGCACTATAATTAACTTTTTTGAAAATTTTGGTCACCTATCCCTATGGAGAAATTTATAAACTAGTTGATTTCGCGTGATATTAAATATTTCATAGCATTGAGCACACATTGAAATTTTAATTTTGAGATATAGAGAGTTTTAAAAACTATGTTTTACGGTTAGACTTATTAGTATTGAAAAGGGTAATTTTTCGGTTTTTCGATGAACTGGAATTTGGTTTTGAAAACCCTACTTTTATATATATTTTATCTATATAAAAATAAAAATAGTTTTTCTTAAATATTTCATGCGAATTATTATTATATTATTACTTTGCCTTTGGTAAAAAAAAATCCACAGATAAAAATTGTTTTAAATTATCAACTGTTAAAAATATAAAATATACCGGTAAATGATATTTTTAGTTTATTTACAACTTTGTCTTCTAACGGAATAACATTTATTTGATAATTTATTTTTGAAAAAGCACTTAATATATCACGAAATATCTTTTATAAATTACTTATTATTTAATCCAGTTTTGTCAGTTTCTTTTGAATTCAAATAAAATCTACACTGAATCATCTAATGCTTCCGACAAGACTAATTTCAAAAAATCAAAAAAAGTTACCTACAAGATGTTTGAAATGAATGATAATGTAAATTATATCAAAAAGTCTTTCCAACATAAAATAATGTCATCAATTAAGTAAAATTTTATTTTACTTAATTTCATTTTTTATTTTTCTTACAGTGATGGCATAACATTTTTGAGGAAAAAAATCGGTAAAAATGCATTTTTTTATTTCTATTCTTAATTTTTTTCTACAGGATTGGGAACTAGTAAAATTTATAAAATTCTCTTTTTTAATGACATTTTTTAAACAGAATATATAATGTGTCACGAGCGAAAGTTTTGTTTAATTCATCTTCTTAAAATAATAGATTTATCACATATTGAAAATCTAATTTATCTCGTTGATTTGAGTAAAGATTGTGAACACGAGTTTGATAATATATCTGGGGAATTTCAAACCAAATTCCACACACAGTAATTTTGTTTGTCAAACTCGTTCTACTTTGTAATTTTATTTTTTTAATAGAAAAGAAATGAATACCCTACCATTGTATAATATTCATTGGGATTGTATATTTTACAAATTAAAAGGAAAAATTAACAAAATTCCGCAAAATGTGCTTTCAAACTTAAAAGACGAATATTTAAATACCATAAAAACATTTATTGAACGTCCTGATTTGTTAAAATGGAATTATCTAACTCAAGTGAATTTGCAGTTTTTTTATTATTTGATTCAAATAATACTTTTTTTTGTTTTTAGGTGTTTACTTTACTTCCTAAATTGATCAAACAAAATAAAAAACATTTAGTTATTAAAATTTTACAATTGTGTTTCCATTTGCTTCCAAAAAAAAGTTTTTACTTAAGTGAACATTTGGTGTTGGGTTTAAGTAATTTGTTCTCTGCCAAGTCTTATGTAGTTATTATATTTAACATAAAGTATTTAATTTAAACTATTTATCACAGGAACAAAAACTTTATAATAAATTTGCTAAATTATTTAATTTTGATTTCAAAAATCAAAATTATAAAACTAGTTTAATAAATTTCATACTAAAGAATAGCGTATATCTTTTTCGGTTTCCTTCTGAAATCATCCAAGAAACAACCAATATGAAGTTAGCAATTGCAGGTTTTTTTTCAAATCCTATCTCACTATCCTTTTTAATAAATCAATCTTAGATTTTGAAACTTTAACAGTAGGAAAGGCTGATTTTAAAGAATATGAAATTTTGACTTCAGAAGTAACTGCAAAAGCTATTTGTGAACTTTATAAAAATCAAAAATTACAAAATAATAAAAATTTGAAAAATGAATTCCTAAAATTTTATGGCAATGATTTGGATAATTAAAAGAATTGTTCAAAATTTTAGGAAGATCATTATGTTATTATTGTAATTAAAAAGAATAAATATTTGTATTGGTTTAGTTTTCCTTTGTTCTTGATGTATTTGTAAAATTTTATTACTAGTTGGATGTAAATGACTACTATTATCTCCAAATTTTGTTAGGATTGCGTCCAAATCATGTATAATGAATAAATACAAGTAATTATAAACTAGGCTGGCCAGAGCTTTTCTTACAAAATCCGGGTCATTTGTAAAAAAACCGGGACAAAAGCAAAAATAGTTTTTCTACTCAGAAAATTACTTTTTATTATTTATACTTTTGTGAAGAATGAACTTTATCAAGGAACTCATTATCGTTCTTGATAAAGCTGTAGAACTGGTTATAATCTAAATCACAGTTGAACGGAATAGTAAGAAGAGCGTTAAGTGTTCCAATTTCCAATCGATTTTTCAGATCATCCCAAATCCAATTCATTAGCAAGAATATAAGTAAGTGTGTTTAGTAAGCCCATCCACCATGCTTGAAAAATAAAAAAATTCGGATCATATCAATTTTATGCCTTTAAAAATTCAACATGCGAACTTTATACTCTTATAAAAATATTAGAAAGATTAATAAAAAAAGGGACTTTAACCAAAAAAAATATATTACAAAAATGTTAACACAAAAATGTAATTAATTTTTAATATCTCAAGCATTATGTTCAGGGAATTATCTTTATAAGTATCTATAAATATAAAAAAATGTTAAAAATCTTGGCCTATCGTCTCTTTTAACTCATTTTTCTCTTTTTATGTCTAATTTTAATTTATTATTAAAACTTTCAACATTTTGCGTATGTATACCGGTAACTGGATCTACAAAAAATTAAATTTATAAGTAATCTTTTTATGTTCATAGCAATCCTTTTTGCTAAAAGGATTGTAGGCTTTTCATTCATCTATTTGGATCGTGGTGCCGCTTCTAACTACCTTCTCAATGATCGGTATCATTGTTTCTGAACTTCTATTAGGAACAATTTCAGCATAACCACGAGCAGGATTTGTGCTAGTATCAACCATAGTAATTGCCCAGGTAGGAGCAATGGGAGATCTGCCACTATGTGCCTTCGCATTATGGTTCAGTTTCGTTTCGTCCAGTTGAACACATTTTTCATTAACACCCAATCAAATAGGGTTATTTCTAAAATATTCCTCAATATTTGCTGACAGTTTCTTTTTTATACTACAAATTGATTTAATTAAAACACAACATGATCTGATATATTGTTTTATTTTGTTTTTTTCAAAATATAATAAACTATTTTTAGTGTTTTTATAATTGAAATCGTACTATTATGGAAGAAGCTACAATGAAGAACAGATAAAGAAGTTTCATAATACACATAGAGCTTACATTCATACATCGCCAAATTTTCTCTAATTCTGATTTCGGAAATTTACAACACTTCATCTCGATCTCGCAATGTTTACAGTTTTGCATTTCGTTAATCAATTTTTTTTTCTAGCAAAAAATCAAACATTTTTTCAGGTGTTGTACTTTCTATAAATTCTAAAAAATTGATTCTGCCATTTAGGGTATGCTAAAAATATATTTATATCTTAAATTTGAAAATGGCGGGAAAAGATGGCGGAAATTTTATTAATATGAACATACGAATTTTATGCTCTTAATTAAATACTTCAATTACTCTGAAAAATTATTTTCCTACAAAAATGAAAGACCAAACAACATAATAAATGAAGCAATATTTATACGAGCCAAACAAGATTCTCTTGTCACGCAATTTCCTTGCAACGATAATATAAAAAATAAAGGGATATAAAAATCTTTGACTAAAGCAATGACGCATGACATGTACAATGATTGCATTGAAAAAAATAAATCAAGATTTGAAATAGTACATGCAATTAGAAGTATATTACATGTGTTTTTAGTGGAATAAAATAAAATATCATTGAATAATTATGATGATAAAAGATGGATTTTATCTGATGGAATAACAACTCTTCCACATGGAAATTATTTAATAAAAGAAATATCTCAACTTGAAGAAACTAATAAAAAATAATACTAATTTAACAGATTTAGATTTGGTAAGAAAGAACAAGAAAATATAATACCTTAAAAGATCACTACTCTGAAATATTTTAATTCTTTAATTTTTTTATCTTGGAAATTTTTACATTTTTTTTCACCTTGGAAATCTTTTCATTTTTTCCTAATTTCCCAACACTCGAAAATTTTTAATTAATAATTATAAAACAGTTTATATTGGATAAAATAAAATTTGATAGAATAACTTGAAGTTTAAAATACGAAAAATTTCATTTTACATGAAATCAAAACGACACTTGAAATACAAAATACGTATAAAAAAATCAATATCATTTTTGCAGATTTTTCATTCGTCAATTCTCATGTGCAATGCTTAATAGAAGAAACAGCTGCACACTTTGCATACATTCTCCAGTACATGAGTAGGCTTTACAGGAAATTTGCATTCAACAATAGTCTGTAAACACATGAAAGAAGATTCATTATTTTCTGTAAAATCCAATTCCATGTACCAAAAATTAATAAATACATCTTACTGAAAAAAATCAGAAAATTGTGCATTCCTGAAAAGAAATTTCCATAAAATCAATTTTTTAAAATATATATAGAATTTTGAAATTCAACCAATAAAATTGCGAAAAAACGACTCTGTCATAGTCGTTTCCTTTTAATCTTCTTAGATTTCAAAATTCTAAATATATATTTTAAAAATATGCAATAAATCATATAAGTATTAAATTAAAACAAATGAATAATATAGATTAATCGTGTTGATCAAGCAGATTTTCTCTTATAGACAAGAAGATATTCGTTCTCGTCAAAAAGCAGATATTGATTTGATTCAAGATTTAAATGATATTCAAAATCGAACATTTTTTATTTGAAAAAACTCCAGATAGAATTGCAAAAAAAATATATGTTGATCAAGGTAAAGAGTTTTAAAATAAAATATTTGAAGAATTTAGAAAAGAAAATAATATTGAAATTTATTCAACTTTTAATTCACCCGACTCACGATCAAATTATGGTTCACGTAATTCTATAGTTAGTTGAACATTAAAAAATTGGATGTATAAAAAATTTACAGAACTTGGAAATAGAATTTGTATAGATGTATTACTAGAATTAATTAATAAATATAATAATAAAATTCATAGAACAATAGGAGTTTCACCAACAGAAGAAAATGAGAATCCTAATCAAAGAAATTATTCATGAAAATAATAATATGAATAATAATTTACAAGAAAAACAAAAATTCAATATTGGTGATCGAGTTCGAAAATTTAAATGGAAGAATAAATTTGAAAAAGGTACAACACATAGTTGATCTAAAGAAATTTTTATCATTTCAGAAATACATGCTGGCACAAAACCAATAACTTGTGGAATTAAAGATTTAACCTTAAACTAAAAGTGATGTAAAACTCAGTTTATTGATAGCAATTATATAGTTACAAATGATCATAAAAAAATAAAAACAGAAAAAACAAAAGAGGCTCATCATATGTCAGTAGTTGTACCAAAAGTAAAAATGATTACCGATAGCGTTACACTTAGATATTTTTATTAGTTTAAAATGGTGTACAGTATATTGCCACCACCTTAGAAAGGGTTAAATGGTGAAGAAATTCTAGGTAAATGTTATCAAAATGAACTCTAAAAAACAATTTTTTAATAAATAATTTCTATTAAAATGGTTGACTAAATCACTAATACAAAGAGTGCCTCTTACCTAGAAGAAAAAATAAGAAAAATAATAGAAAAAAACAAACCTGTAGCTGTTGAATATAATGGTGAAAAATCATACATTGGTAAAAAGAAAAATTCCTGATGATACATCCATTAGAGATTTATGCGAAGGGTGAGAGGAATTAAACTCTATAACTTCTTCTGCTCAAAAAATCAGTGTATCAATGAGTAATAAATAATTTATTATTTATTATGAGTAATAAACCATGAAATCATTCCATATAAAAAATTAGATCGAACATGCAAGAATTTAATAATTTTTGATGATTGTGTTAATATGAAAAATCAAGAAATTATGGAATCTAATTTCACTCGAGGTAGACATAATAATTGTAATGTAAAACTATTATGATTTACCATCTAGAAGTATTCGTGGTAATTCTAATTTTTTAATATTCTTTCAATTAGGAAAAAGAAATAAAAATAGTATTTTTAATGATTTGTTTAGTAATACTTTAGATAAGGAAGAGTTTAATAGTTTTGAAAATCATTTATCTATAAAATATAATTATATTGCATTAGATAAAGAAAATAATAAAGTATATGAAAAAATAAATAGTTAATTTTGTTAAATAAAAATGACAAGAAATATAAATTATTTTAATATTAATAAATATATAAAAGATATTAAATATTCAAGAAAATATTTTAAATAAAAATTTAATCGCTAGAAAATTACAAGAGCAAAACTTTAACTAAATGACTGCAGAATTTGAAAAACCAATAATTGATGTTATTAGAGAAACAAAAACCGAACAAGTAGTAGTGAGGACTCCGTCCGAAACTTTCAGAATGAAAAAACACAAGCAGAGAAACTTTAAGTTGTTGATAAAGAAACACAGATTAATCAAGAAATCATAAAACAAATTTATCCAATAAAATTATAATTGAATGTTAATCATGATGTTATAAAAAGTAACACCTCATATTAAATATTTATAAATACATTATTTATTGGTGATAAAAAATTTGTATTAACCACAGAAAAGAAGAACATTTATATAACATCAAATAATGATGAGAGAAAAAATTCTTACTGATGGATTGAAAAAACAATTGAAGGAAATGCATTTACTTTAGATGGTAATTCAAATGTTCCAATAGTTTGTATTGAAACATATGTGATTATACCAGAGGACTTTAATTTTATTACAAAAAATGATTATTATAAGAAAAATATATTATAAAACCCACCAGAATATGAAGATATTGAAGATGAAGATGTTCTAAGTACACCTCCGAAATTCAAATTCGTATTGACAGCCGTAAATGCAATGACTTTCTCGTTTAAACTTTTCTCATTGATGACTGTCACCAGCTCATCTGCTATCGTTTCAGACTGCTTATTAAGAATTAAAATTGTTGCAATGTTCTTTGAAATGACTCCGCTCGTAGCCAGGGCCGCGGAGAGGACTTCTGGGGCCCCGGGGATATACTTCTTGTGGGGGCCCCTGCCAAGAGCGTGAAAAAAAAATTTCCCCTCGGACTTTGGGCCATTTATAAATGAAGCGGGAAACCGCAAAATATCCTAATTGTTATTGGAACAATGTATTCATCAATAATTCTCTTACAAAAATGAAAACGTTTACAACTAAAATTACAAAAAAAGTACAAAAAACAAATTATTTTTTAAAATGTTGCTTTCCGAACCTTGCGCCTAGCAAACAAATTAATTACGTCTTGAAAATCAATTTTCTTAGCTATTTCAGATTCAATCGACAACATTCCTAAATCATTCAATCGGTGTTGTGACATTGTGGATTTCAAAACATCTTTTATCCTTTTTAAAACACTAAAGGATCGTTCTGCTTCAGCAACGGTTACAGGGGTCTTACAAAATAATCTTATTGCTATTATTATGTTGGGAAACAATACATCCAGTTTCATTTTTTTAATGATGTTTAGTAACTCAATGGGCGAGAGAGATTTGTTTTGTATATTGGCATCATAAATTGATTTCAAATGGAGTATTTCTTCACCAAGATTATCGTCAATATCATTTTCATATACTTTTTGTAATTTTTCGGACTTCGTGTGTATTTCTTCATCATTAAGGTTATGAAATAACCATAATACATTGAATAACAAATCAATTTCTTTAGCTGCATTAAATCTTCTTGTAATATTTCCAATAATACAATCTAAGAAAACATTGAAAACATTTGTTCTGAATTTGTCACTTGGTGTCATTTCTAATTCGTTCCCCCATGTTTTCCTTTTACTACGTTTTGTTTCAAAATCTGTATTTATCTCTAAAGATGAACCAAACAATTTACATTCATTGAAGAGAGTTTCCCAACTATCTCTTATTGTTTGTAATTCATCAAGAAGACTTGACAAATTCGCTACTTCTACATCAATTGTCGCACCACGAGCTTGTAAAACAATATTTCTATAATTTATAGCTTGAAGGACTTTGTACCAAATTTTAGTCATTACCTAAGAATTCAAACGATTCCATATATTTTTTTATTCCGTTCAGATCTGAACGAATTTCCCATGTTAAGTTTAATTCTAGAACAGAATCTATGGCACTTTTAATTGCAGGAATATTTTCAGCAATTGGTTTAATACATTCAATTCTAGCAGACCAACGTGTATTTGACATAGAGTGCAATGAACGTCCAGTATTATTTTTTAATATTTCCCATCTTTGAGGGCTACTGCTAAAAATATTGTATAATTTTTGTACCGTACCAAAAAACGTTACAACCTCAGGACAAGATTCTGCTGCATGAACACCACACAAATTTAAACTATGACATGCACAAGGGGAAAATATTGCCAGTGGATTGATTTGCAAAATACGAGCTTCAGCACCTTTATATGAGCCACTCATATTGGATCCATTATCGTACCCTTGTGCACGACATCCGCTTATAGGAATATTATATTTTTCAAGCGTTTCGAGAATTAAATTTGCAATATCTTCTCCAGTCTTCTTATTGCAGTTTACAAATGCAAGAAATCTTTCTTTAATTTCGTATTCATCTGAATGATTATTTACAGAGACGTATCGTAAAATAAATGTAGTTTGTTCTATATGGGCGGAATCAGGAGTTGCATCTACAATTACAGAATAATATTTTACAGTTTCTCTTTCCCTCAAAATGCAAGTTCTCAAATAATCGGCACAGCATGATATGAATTCATTTTGAATGTCTGCCGATAAATAATGTACTTGCAATCTCTGTTTCTCGATTTGTGATTGTTTAACCATTTTTAAATGTGCTTCCAAAAGTGGATCATAACGACTGACAAGTTCTAATATTCCGAAAAAATTTCAATTGTTTGCATCTCCAATCAAATGTGAACTGCCCCTGAAAGCCAAACCTCGTTCAGCCAAAAATAAAGTTACATCTAAGAATCGTTTTAATAAATCTGTCCATTTTTGTATCTCATTACGTATTTGTTGTACTAAAAGGCAATCAATTGTTCTATTTTTAATAATATTACTTTCTACAGTTCGCCACTGGATATAACAAGATTTATGGTGGGTTGATTTTTCATGCTCAGGTATTCTATCATATAGTTTTTTATATCCTCTATCATGCTGCCAACCCAATTCCGCAGCCAAAACTGATCTTTGATCTTCTCGAAAATTATAAAATTAAACGACAAGGAAAACAAAACAGAGCATTTTTCGATTTGCTCCAAGCAAGCCAATCTCGAGCAACAATTTCATTATTTTTTAAACGCAATTTTAACAAATTTACTGGAAATTGATTGCCCTGTTTATCAACAGGAAATGTTGCTGGATGTGATTCTGGACCTCGTTGAATAGCCTCTTCTACATCCTTTCTCATTAAATTTAATCTCAACAATTCAATGTCGATGTTTAGTAAATTCACATCCATAGATTCACTGGTGGATGCTTCTTCCATTTCACAGTTGGCCGATTCTTGAGACAAGGGAAATGTTGTTTCTTCGGTTCTTGAACTTGAAGGATCTGCAACATATGTAGACAAGGAAAGTGTAGGAATTCCATCAGATTCCTTTGCATTTATTGATTCGGAAGGGTTTTGTTTTTCATCTTGTTGGGATTTCGATAAAGTTATGAAACCCAAATTTTCCAATATTCTTCTTCCTCTAGAATTTTCTTCAAGCTTCTTTTGTCATTCTTTACGCTTTTCGCATCCGGATTTATAACGCTGACTCATTATCCCTGTCCATAAATTAATATCATTTATTAATTTTTTTAAAATTTAATTAATTTTTTTTAATGATGCTGCATGTTATTAAGCAAATTATTGCTTTGCTAATAAGGTCGACACGTTTCACGTTTCAATTATATAAATCAGTGGTGTCCACTAATTTTTGACCGATCGACTTTTCGAAGATCGATTATAAAAATGTCTTGCCAAGATCGACTAAATGTGAAAACAAAAAAAAATCTTATTCTTCTTCGCACATATTTATTTCATTTAAAGGTTTAAAGGCTTCGCGAGCGACCGGTCGATCGTGATCGACGTTATGGACACCACTGCGTGGCCAGTTGTGCGGCGTAAGCTGACCGAAGTTCGCGTCCACATGCACCGGCATGCAGGAAAGAGGTAGCTGGACGTATCCCCCAAAGTGCGACGATGCCCTTGGCAACTGCGACGTGCGACAGTCGCTTTTTAAGTCATGCGATCCACACGATTTAAGATTTTAAGATTTATGTAAAGATTGAAACAGATTGAATTAAGAGTTTAAGATTGTCGATGTAAATATTGAAACGGATTGAATTAAGAATAAACCAATTACTGTTTAAAACATCACAGGATTGGTTAATTGCGCACAACAAGCCCACAATATAAAATATTTAAATTTACTTACCTTAGCGTTGGACTACATTTTTTCTCCGGGGCCCCGGGTATTTTCCCCGTCAACATCCCCCCATCTTGTCGGGCCTGCTCGTAGCATCAAAAAAACAGATGACAATTGGTAGAATTTTAATGTTCTTGTGGTTTGAGGTATCTGTCATCAATCAGAAAATTAATTTTTTTAATGCTTGCTCCGTTTCGAAGTCAATTTTTGGAACAATTACACTATTCATTAAAGCTGCAGTTTTTGTTTTTCCTAATTTAAACCTAGAATCATAAAGATTACGGATCAATCTTGCGGTTCAATCATTGGATTGAAAAGAAAAGTTGTGTCGTGCCGAGTGATATGCGAATACTGCTTCTTTAGCTGCGATAACGTGCTGCTCCTTTGATGTTTCAATCTTCTTAAAGAAAAAGTCTACCTTGCTTGAAGATCCAGCGTGAACACTTGATTTGTGCCTTGCAGAGTTTGTATTATCTGTGATGTCTCGGCGGCCTCCGTGACTGATAAGGAAGGATGTTGAACAAATTTTGCAAAAAGCTCGCCAGTCATTAGTTTTTTTCAAATTCACATTATCAGTAAAATTGAAGATACGAACAACCACAATCAAAACAATACTGGCGATGCAAAGAAGTAGAACATATAAGAGCCCAATGTCTGAACATAAAATGTTCTCATTGCAAAAAGTCCAGCCATTTTTGTCATTATTTTGGTCCACATACATCTGTGAGTAAGCTTTATCGTGTCTGAAAATAAATAAGCCAAAGAATATTCGAAAGCAGTGTTGTGAATCACAATAAAAAAACTGGTTCCACAGTTAAAAACATTATCCAAAATTATGAACAGACATACACGTCTCATTGCTTGTAATAGTACTTAAATTGTATTTAAATAAAGTTCCTTCTTTTTTATAATTATTATTATAGGTAATAAAATAATTATTAATTATTAATAAAAGTTTATTATAAAATTTTGAACTTTTCCGATTTGTATAGTAAAATATGACGTTCATATGCTATATGTTAACGATGCTGCAAATTATAAGTAAAACAGTCAAAACAAATCAGGAGTAAAATCCCCCCAGGAAAAAAATTAAGTAAATCAATTAGAAGTTTTATTAAATTTTTAACTTCTTGAAAAAAACTTTCACTGTGTATCCTTCGAGTTGTCTTATGTTTGACACAAACTTTATTATAACACTTAAACTGAAACTTGTCTTTAGAACTTGAGCATTTCACTTCAGCCATTATTACTAAACAGTATTTGCATCTAAATCTGCCAGGATCTAAACTTCCCTATAAGATCTTTAGCCGAATCCTGAGAGAAAGGTTCAATTTCTTCTAAATAAAATCAACGCAAATAAATATTTAAGAGTTTAAATTGTAACGAATATTTAAGCAGATCATAAAAATTAAGTTTTTTGTATATTTTTTAAAAAAAATTGTATCAGGAGTAAAATTCCCCTGATCCGGCAAAACATATGCAACAATGCATCTCTCCATAGAAAAGTTTCCCAATTTCTGGTCTTAAAGTAACTCATTTTTTAAAAATGATAATAAATTTAAAATAAATCATAATGGTTAATATCCATATTAGTTTATTTTTATTGTGAAATATCAAGATTTTAAATGTGTTTTGTAATAATTTATTAATAATAAACAACTAATTTTTCTAGTTTTAATATATCTACATTCCAATCACGATAATTAATTGTCCTCAGATTTTTATTTTTATAAATTTATCTATGTGCGAAATTTAATAATCACCCTAACACGTTCAAATTCATATCATATATAATAGGGTGGCCCTTAAAACAAAAAGTTTGAAATCATCTTTTGGCACCCCTCTAATATGTTCCACTTACAGAAATAAAATTATGTGCAAAAAATCATGCAGATTGGGCAATATTTAGAGGTGGCCCTCAAGCTTTGAAGTGGTGGGTTACAGGGTTTCATGGTTTGTTTGAACTAATCGGTGGTTGCCCTCGTAACGCCATACAAAATGATACTAATCGCCACTTGGCACCCGTTGCTAGGCAACGTTGGTAATGTGTTCAAGTGGTGGATTGCCCGCAAAAATTGAGTACCATGTGCTAGTACTATAGTTGCTCGGACAACCCTCGGGTTCACGAGCTGTCGATAGAAGACCTGTGCTCGCTTAGCTCTGTCCCTGTGGAAGTATATTCACGATCGAATGTGGAGGGATGACTTAAAGTTGCGACGCGGGTACTCATAATAATATCTACGTGTAAGCACCTTTTAAGAAGCACTGTAACCGTAAGCACAACTATTTTATTTAAATATACAGAGATGTGAATTATCAACAGTTAATGAGACGGTTTTGATTGCTGAGCAGCTCGGCGTCGAGCACGTTCTTTGCGTCCCGGCCGACGATTTATTGGTTGAGTTGAGGCCTGCTCTACTAGTTGGGGGTCCTTCTGCACCCTCTGGGTCGGGGCGAATATGAGCGGGTAGGTGACCGCTTCCCCCTCCCGGCAAACAGCTAGGGCCACTTCTAATCCTCGTATCTGGATGCGCAGGCTCTGATTGAGCTGTCGCTCTTCGGCCCAACCTTTCTGTGCTGCAGATATTCGGTGGTATAACATTTTGACTCTTTTCGGGTCCGCCCAAGTCGCTTTGGTTTGTTGGACCTCTCTTGTCAGTTGGAGTATTTGATGGAGGAGATCCGCGTTTGTGCTCCGCGCGCGATCTAATTCCGCTTGTAATATTTGGTGAGAGGCCATAACTATAATGGATGAGTTCGTTAAATTTAACGTTAATAATTTATATAAGTTATTTTTATCATTATAGCAAACATATCGACTGAAACGAATATTCTTAAACAAATGATCAAACTCAAAGGCAAGGTAAAGAACATTTCTATTTCACTAATAACAAGCATCAAACTAGTTCATATGAATCGTTAGGGTCTCTGGAGTTTCTAATTTTTTCGGAAAGGACTTCCTTCGGCTCTTTCGCGGAGGAACCACCGGGTATGGGCGTCGGGTATCTCGGACTGGGCGAGGTGGGTATGCTTCTGCGATTCGCCCGGCGAGGATGTCATCTTCTACATTGGCGAGATACATCCTCGCCTTGACCACCTGTAGGTCCACTTGTTCCTTCACCCGTTCCCATTGGGTGAGGAGTTCTAGCGCATTCATGTACGTCTCTGCTGCCGGGTATTGTTGTCCGGCGAGTCCGCATGGGTCGCTGTTTAGGCCCAGTACCCTCCAGATAGTGGGGTACGGCCACCGCTGTCGAATATTATTGAACACTTCTGGGGTTGGGTGTGAGTCCTTCCGGCATTGTTCGTCGGGCATTCGGGTGCTGGTCCATTCGAGCGGCATATTCTGAAAACACACCAAAATCAGTTATTGGCATATGGGAATGAAAAACAATTCATTCGAATATTTCACTTAGATTGTATACTAAACTCACTATCGACCAGGTTGTTATTATCGTTGGGTCTATCACCAGGTAAACTTATTGACTACTAACTATCCGTACCATCTTTCGTGGATTTAGTGGGTGGGGCGTCTCTGAAGCTATGTAATCTACCACGTCTTCATCACGGCACTTCTATTCTAGTGGTTGCCCTAATTGCGAGGCGTTAGAAAATTCTACTGCTATAGTAATGAGGGAGTCTGTACCTACAAATCTACCGGTATTAATGTTCGTCAAACCAGAGTTTGCCGCGCGTATGGTGGTGCCATGTATTTAAATTTCATTTAGAAATCACGGAATACCTAATATTGAATAACATTTATTATCAATTGATTCTAAATTTCAATAGGAGCAAGGCTTACCATTTATCGGGGTGGGTTCAATACCTATTAAATACATAATGTCAGTTAAGGTTGTTTACGTTCTACGAGTTGACGTTGCACGCGATAATTCACGATATGGGTAAGGGTTACTTTGACTTTAACGGGTCTATTTCCGTAGTGATGTTTATCGATTTGTATTTACTAGTCGAATGACATCGACATCACGGCCTTTGGTAAGATTTACCTTAACTTGGGTTTCCGTTTCTACATCCGTTATGTTTCGAATTGTACTACAATACCTAACTGGCCTTCGCCCTAGGTTATCTCACTAGCGTAGGCGTCTACATCCGTTATCGAATGCGAATGCGTTAGTGAATGACCTTCGCTCTATTTATCCGGTACGTTTATTGTCGACGGAAATTTCTAATTCTCGGCTGGCATTAACTTACTAAGATTTGGACTTACAATTTCCGGTCGACTGGTTTACTAATTCGGATAACTTGGGTTCTTAATTAACTACTGTCTGATATTATATCGTGGCATCTACTATGGTCGTGCGTGGCGATGAGGCAAATTTGGAATATTTCAGATGCATCTGTTATTCATATTTAAATATTTTATTGTTTAATTTTAGAAAAAACCAGTGTCTTGATTTCCCTATGGTATTCTGAAATTATTTGATCGTTTCGAAGAAGACTTATCTGTGGGATTCTCATCTTACGCCTATTAACGTTTCGCTTCGAATTCGCATTGGGCTTTTATTATATCGTTACGTCATTTTTCGCCTACGAATTTAATGTGAATTGTATTTGGAATTTACATAAGTATTTGAGTGATGCAGGTTTAGTGAATTTTACGGGTGTGAGACATTATTATGATCAGGTTCTTAACAAATTTTTTGGATAGTATTATACTGCTAGCTTTCTCTTACGTCAACGACTCTTATGAATTTCGTGTTGATCGGTTTAGCTACATTAATCCCTTCTCAGCAATTTATTTATTTGGTTTACCTTTGAATGATGGGTCGATTTATGATCTATGTCATTCTACCCTTATACTTTCCATTAGTTCAGCTTCAATCGATAATTTATCCGTAGGGTGAGTTTTATTTCAAATTAATAGATTCTTATTCTATAATTTATTTTGCTGTTATCAAATTCACTTACATTAATTGAATCAATGACTTGCTTAGTTTTTATCTATAGTTGCCTTACCTTTAGAAATTGAATTACCTTATGCTAATTCAGAGGATGAGTTTATTTTAACCCATGACTACTTTACTCAATGATTTTCGATCAATTCACCGGTAATTTCAACTAATTTAATTCAGCTACGTATTTAATTCACTTTTAGTTTTACTTAACTTGTTTCACAATATGCATTGATTTACTTTAGTAATGCGTTTCACCTAATCTATCTCAACCATAAGTTTAAGTTACATCTAGTAATATAATTTATCAATTCAATTTACATTTAGGAATAAGATTTATTAGTTTAATTTACTTGTAAATCCAAGATTTATTCATTCAATTTACTGTTAAATGAAACGTTTGATTGATCTAATTTACCTTTAGAAATAAGTTTTATTAATTTACTTTTAGAGAACTACTTTAATTCACTTTTAGAAATGAGATTGTTTAATTTACCTTTAGAAATATGATTTAATAATTTAAACAATTTATACATTTATGATTACACCATTTAATTTACCTTTAACAATAAATTTTAGCTAATTTACTCCAAAATTTTAGTTAATTTACTTCTAGCAATAAGTTTTACTTCATTTAATTCAAATTATGAAATTAATTTACGTTAGTAATAGGTTTGTCTAATTTATAAGAATTTAATTTTCTTTTAGTAATAAGTTTAATGATTTCAAAACATTAACACGGAATCAGTTATATCAACGAATTTCAATTTAATTTATCCCCGTACCCTTTCCCTTTAATAGACCTTAGGCGCATTTTGTGTTTATATTATATTTACTGAGTGCCCACTGGACTACTCGATGTGATGATTTTGAGCCGTGTATAACATAATTTTAGGTCGATTTTACAGAAGTGAGAAACGAGGAAGGAGTCGGAGACTTCTCCCTTATTTCTCGCTTCAGCTATAGGGATAATATTGACGTTACGACCCCTGCGTTTCTCAACGCCGAGTCTTCACGGGTGCATATCATTGGCGATTTTCCACGCTCTTACATGCATCTGTACTATGTTGATTTTACTATCTTGCGTGATGTGTCGGCTGTGGGCCGGAAAAATTTCGACATTTCAATTTAGTTTATGAAAAATATATATCAAACAATTCATGTATATTAATAATATTTATTAATTAGGACAAAATAACAGAATTACCCTTCATAACCATTCCAAATATTTTCAAACAATAGCATAAAATATCATAACAGAAAGCATAAATGCCTCTCTCCCCACGTCGCCGTCAAGCAGAGCTCTTCAGAGATGCTACGAACGTGACGTGGAAAGAGGGCTCCAACCAAAATATTTCTCACCTAAAAATTCGGATTCTCACAATAATTTCAAACAGTTTAGATTTTCAAAACAATTTTCAAAATAGTGCTAAAAATAGTTAAACTTCGAAACGGTTTTAACGATTTTCAAAAATGGTTAAATTTTCAAAATGGTTTGAAAAATGGTTAAAATTGGTTAAGTTAAATGTGAAAATGGATCAGTATTTATACCTAATTTTATGACGTGTAAAATTTGATGCAGTAAAACAAAATTCGACCTTGTTATTTTCTAGCAAATTCTATTATTTATTTTTATTATTTTTCGATTTATTTTTATAATTTTTTATTTCGAATTTTTATTGAATTATTACTAATTCAAAATTTTCGATTTAAATTTCATTTTAATGAACTTTAATTGATTTTTTCAATTTCGTCGAATTTGTTGTGTTTTCTTGTTATATTTGTATAGGTATCGTGCGAATCTTGGTGCATTTTGTTAATATTTTAATTTATTTTTATGTTTATTATTTTATATTTAATTCTTTTATTTCTCAGATTTTATCGGGTTTACTTGATGTTTCAGAGGGTTTATTTAAATTGCGTGTTATTTTTGCGTGTGTATTTCTGATCCATTTAAACATTTTTGAAGGCCGTTGACGTTGTGGCCCAACAGAAGTTTGACTAAATCCGTGAAATTTAAATAAATCGTTAAGTTTTAAACCTGTTTCGTGTTTTGTATAAATATGATGTATTGTAACTGTACAATATATTAACTTACATACTACATCATCATTGCATCATCCCAATGACAAAATAAATATTCTTTGGTACAGTAGACACTGTGTGCAAATTTGCAAAAAAGCTTACAACCCTTAAATAATAAATAATTTGACTGCTATCATTGAATTGCTTAGTCAATACTTATCTGTGTCTGCCAAGTCTTCAAGTGGATTGCTTGCATTCAAGGTAAATGTAATTTTTTCTATTAATCCGATTTGTCTATTATTTGAATGGGTTTAATTACTTCTGTTAATTCATTATTCTATCATTCGTTACTCATTACTCAATACTCAATAGTCATTATTTGAAGTGATTAGTAAACGCCTAGTCCATAATTATGTGTTGTCACTTGTCAGTTTTTGATATCATGTTTATTTTTATAGATTAAAAATGGAGACCAGAGGAAAATCAAATGTCTACTTGCTCGGTTCAGCGGAGTCTGACATTCTGGGAGCAAAGTTGCCATCGCATTGCCAAACTTTTGGTTATTTCATGCATCTTCACAAAGTTGAGAATCTGACCGTTCGTGACTCTAGTCGACAAACCATCGAAAAGGTGTTTGGATTTTGGCATAAGGCTGGTATTGCAGTTCGAGCAGCCAAACATTGCATCGACAAGTTGGAAGCATTTTTTGCTGAATGGAAAGGTCTCCAAAAGCACAAGAATCGGATTACCGATGGACACAAGATGAAGGAGGATGAATTCACTTCACGCCTAGACAATCTCTTTGACATCGCACATTCGGATGCACTGACTTTGATTACTATTCCTGAAGATAGAGCGTTCCTCCTCTCTCAAAGGCAGGAAGGCCGGCCAGGTTCAATTGGAGCTGTTGACAAGGTGAAAGAACTGAAGACACGCCGTCGTCAGGATCGGAAGGAGGCAGAACTGAAGCACAAGAGGAAATTGAAGTATATTCGAGCCAGGCTGCTCTTAAAACTGCTTTATCTTCAGATGATGATGCAGTTGATGAGTATGATGATGATGAGTACTTCGATAAAAGTAAAACTTGCAGTCGATCGGATGAAGTCTGTTTTGGACCCAAAAGAGCGAAAATCAATGTGTTGTCTCCTGGTTTAACTTCAGCTTTGGACAGAACTAAGATTTCATCACGGAATGCTACCTTCGTTCTCAGTGAAGTAGCTTCCAGTCTTGGCCATGATGTGAACACTTTAAACATCAATCGAAGCTCAATACATCGCGCTAGAGCAAGTTGTTAGTTGCACCATATCGTTCTGACATCCTGAGTTTTGCCAGAACATATTTGCAAGCTGAACATCCAAGAGATGACTACAGAGAATTTCTGGAGCTTGCAGTCATATTTCTTGGAGATGTTCCTGATCGCGGAATTCGATTTCAGGTGCCTGGTGCAATGCATCGGGCACGATGGATGGCGAAAGTTATCTACTCAATCAAAATGTTTCTCTTTCGCAGTCAGTTTAAGATGACTGCTTCAGAAGAACGTGGTATTTGTGATGTCGCCACTTTTTTCGTTGCCATCCACCTCAAAGCCTGGATGACTGCACCACTGGCTGTTGAAGCACCTCTGAATGACTTCACGCTTATGGGACAACTTAGGAGCTATCCGCATGCGGCTATTTCTGCTGCTACCAGCAAGAAGCTCGGTACTTGTCTCGAAGAGCTTATTGGTCTGGCTCTGTTTGACTCCAGACTATCACATGACTCCAAGAGGCTAATGATTGCTGCAATGGACGAAGAAGCTCCAGATCATCCATCGAAGCTACCCAGCATAAAGTCCGATGCATTCCTGGGAAAACGAGGTTTGGAGCAGTTCTGCACAGTGAACTCCAATAAACTGTTCCAGTTGCTTGATCTACCTGTAACATTGGTCAACAAGGATCCATCTGATTGGGAACAAGATGAGTCATACACGCGAGCGCTGGGCATTGTCAAGAGCTTGGCAGTCGTCAATGACAGGGCTGAGCGTGGAGTTGCTCTCATTCAGGATTTTAATAAGAAATTGACCAAGAATGAAGATCAACTCCAGTTCCTTCTCCAAATTGTGAATGAACATAGGCGCCAGTCCCTGACTGTACCAAACGAAACCTGGCGACTTGTGCTAGTGGTCAACAATCTGACACTGTGAAATTGTGAATGTTGTGAAATAATAATACAGCAAAGAACAGTTGGCAGAGAGACATAATTCTTAACATTTTCAGTTGGAGCTATTTCTGAATCAGTGACATTATTGTTTATTTGTTGTACAGTAAACTAACCTGTTCAGGCTGTTGTGTGTAGAATAAATGTGATTTAAAAATGTAAGAAACCTTTAACAATTAGCAATATCGACTATCGAGCTTGAAATTGTGCTACATACAAAACTTTAATGCCTGAGGGCTACCTCTAAATATTCTTCAATTGTAATGATGTTTTACACAATTCATTATTTCAATATTTGGCACAGATTGGATGGGTGCCAGAATTCAAATTATGAATTTCATTTTTTTGTCCTATGCTAAGGGCCACCCTAATATATAATATATTCGTCATTTGCTAATGGGGTAATGTGGGTGGGTTATGTGTAAGAGTCCTCGCGCTTTCTTCATTGTTCATTAAAATATAAATTAGCACTATACATTAAATAGATATATTTTGAATAAAAATTAGAAAGGAACAAATCAATATCACAAAAATAGATTTCTTATAAATACATAATGCAGAAAACTTAAATCTGAAATATACTTTATTACAAAATTTGATAGATTTGTTGAGGATACCCAAATAATGAAATAAAATAATTAATAAACATGTAAAATGATTGGGGGAAACAATGAGAAGTGAGTAAGATGTGGTTCTGGAGCCTCATAAAAATAGAATGAAAAAGAAATGTTGAACAACGAGAAAGGAATAAGAGAAAATCAATAAAAACAGACAATTAAATCAAAGAAGGTCAAACAAAAGATGAAATTAATGTTCAACAAAAATTTCAAAAAAATCCAACTCCGTTGAGTTATTTGAATAAAGTCTTATTTATCACTGCGGTAATGATAAATATCGTAACCAATGTTAAAGGAACCAAAATCAACCTACTCTGTGTAGTTAAAAAAAGTACCATTATTGGGTAAAATCGATATCTTTTCAACAGTTCCTGGTGTAATAGGGATTTGTCTTCGCGGAATAACGGATGGAATCGAAGTTGGTTATTTATCAGATCTATCCAAGTCATTTATAAATCATGAGAAACATGTATATGTGACTCGACAATTAACGACGAATTACAAATATCCTTGGGTAATCAGACAATATAATTTTCAAACAAATACGAATAAAAACATTTACAACTTCATACGGATTTATATTTGGATAAAAGAAGGGACAAACCTCGTTAAAATTGAACCCATAGTAAATAAAAATTGGGTGTATTGGAAAATAAAAGTGCATCAGAAAGTTCAAGTTATTTTACAAAGATAAACAATCAATAAAAAATCTTTTATCATATATCAGAAATTACGAACAAATCTCACTTACAGTCTTTCAATGTACTATTATGAAAAGCTGTTGGATAACAATTTAAAGTATATGGAAAATCGATGGACTCAATTTAAGGTCCATCATGAAATAATCTACCTTAAAAACAAAACAAAACGGGCAGAGATGAAAATTCAAAATAATGGCAAAAAATGAGGCAAAAATCGGAGAAAAGGTAAACATTTATATTAATAATAAGATTCAGGTAGTACTGTACAAGTATTACACGATTGCTAGATTCAGTCTTCAAAACCTGAAAACAGGACTCATTCTAAAGTATGTCGTAACAAAAATCCAATGCGATCATTGGAAAATCAATCTAGAGCATTGGCAAATCATATTCGTTGAAAAGAAGATTATTCCTGTGAACAATAACTTGTTTAATGAAATAACTAATATTCATAACTTGATTCTGAATTTAACTTTTTCATCTATAAAAAATAAAAATCGCTCATTGATTCTCGGTACAAACTCATTCTCTAATGATTTTACTGAAACATTCTTCACATATATGCTGATGACAATCCCAAGCGCTATATTGCCTATCGATACAATCATGATCCTAAAAACTGATAACAATAACAATAGTGCTCATCGTGTACAATATCATGAACCAGATACCCTTCAGGGTATAGAGACATGGGTGTAATAAGATGATTTTATTATGCATGATATTCATTAGCAGCATTACTATTATTATTTATCTATCCTTCATCCTTTTGATAGAACTTAAAGAAATGTACTTTTTATTCATAATCTGAAATTTGTTTAAATATTTAAAATTAAATTTTGTTATCATGTAAATTGATTGGTTGAATGATCACATGACTGCGGCGGTGGAGTTTCGGGTATAAAAGAGATAGTTGCTTCTGAAACGCTTTGAAAAATTTTTTTTTTGTATTCAAAACTATTATCGACAATGGAGAAGATTTCAATAGGAACCAGGTTATATAACGATTATTTCAGAGGAAAAAGGAGTCGAACGGAGAAGGATGTCAAATTATTGGAGAATCTAAAAGTACCTAATTAAGCAAGAAGTGAAGATGAAGAAATGAGTGTTTATTTGAAATAGAACGAAACAAAAAGTTGAAGTTGGCTGAAGAATTATTGAGCAAGAAGGAAGAAACATGGCAATTACATGTCATTAAAGGGTCAATCGAAATATTAAATAATGACGGAACAATATGGAATGAAATGCCAAACAGAACATCATGGCAAATTTCAAAGGAAATATGGCAAAAACAAATGACAGCAGCCAACGGGGTTGCGTGGCTAATCCTAGAATGCCGAGTAAAAAGTTCCACAAATTATGAGGTTAAAAGAAAATTGTCAATCAAAGAAGATAATGAGTTGCTTCCAATAACGGAGGACATGTTGAAATACAGAAAATTCTTTCTGAGAAAACAAATCGCAAAGGAGGAAATCAGAAAATCTATCGTATTTATGGACGCGGAATATGGCGTAAATGAGAAAAATGAAATGGTCCCGCTATCAGCATGCCTAATAGTATGTACTGGAAAAATTATATTCAATTCGTTGATAACTCCAAGAAATAAATTAAAAAATTATGTTACGCGTGTACATGGGATCACGGAAAAAATGTCAAGGAATCAGGAAGATCAATACAAGAGTATGGAAAAATTCATGAGTTGACGACCCGGAAAATTTTAGTTGGCCATGATCTAAGAAGTGATCTGTTATATAGTGGAGTCCAAGCCAATGATCTATGGGGAATACGAGATCTAGTGGCAGCTAAAGCATTAATAAAAAGGGGAGTAACAAAAAATGGACAACTATCTATTGTGGCAAACGAAGTGTGTGGAATTAAAATGCAAAAAGGAAATCATTCTGCTCTGGAAGATGCTGAAGCTGTTAGAAGAATTTATTTAAGTATTGAAAATGATTGGGAAGACGACGTGAATAATGATGAACCAATAGCAAAAAGAGTTTGCTCATTAGAAGAATATCAGAGGAGGACAGCCCTACCAAGAGTGAAGGAGTTTAATGAGTTACAAAAAGAAATTGTGCTGCAAACAATGGAACAAACTTTCCACACATTGACAGAAATTCCGACAATCAGGAAACAAAAAGCTCAATTGCAAAAAGAAAAGAAATTAAATTCGGCAATAAATAGCACAATTCGGGTACAACGAGCACTCAAAAGAAAACTACAAAGCAAAAAAGAAACTCAAACAATGGAAGAAATTTCGATAAAAAAGAAAATTACAATTGATGGAAAAGAACTCCAGTTATCAAAAATTGTGCCAATTTATAAGAATGGAAATCAAAAGGTTAAAATTGTGGATCCTCAATAAATATTTGCGAATTACTTTGATTTGTTATCCCCAAATTAAATTTAAAAAAAAAATAAATATTTGTGAGTTGCTTTGATTTGTTATCCTCAGTAAAATATATATATAATAAAATAGAAAATAAATAAGTTAAATAAAATACATTAAAACGATCAAATTATAATTAAAATAAATTTGGATGAGTATAATAGTAATATACAAATACCAATACGCTCTGTAGTAAAAACCCTATAGGGAGTTACTCAGAATATAAATAATATATATATATATATATATATAAACGGTGTTAATAAATTGCAAACATTGATATTTATTCATATACTCTATAATAATTGTTATTGTCTTAATTATTATTATTATTATTATTATTATTATTATTATTATTATTATTATTATTATTATTATTATTATTATTATTATTATTGTTATTGTTATTATTAATATCATTAATATTATTATTGTCATATAAAATTGGGAAATATTCTTGTGAACCCCAATGCCCGAACTTCGGAATTTGGAGCTCATAAGAGGAGTTAATTCGCCGCCTGCAGCACGGCGTAACCAGCGGCGAAATCAACCCAGAAAGAAAAAAAGGGTTTTTCGTAAACTTAATAAATATTTGTTAAATATTTTTAATTATTATTATTAAAATATAATTTTTAAAATTTCTTTCTACAAGGAAAAATTGAAATGACAGTGGAACTTTATAAAAAATAAAATTTCAAATGATTAAAAAAAAATTTATCATTATAAATGAATCAAGGCTTACTAAAATAACAATTTAATAGTGATAAATTTCCAAACTTTGATGCCTCCAGACATGAATCAATAAAATCATTTGTCAATGCAGTCTATGCACCGGGGACGGCATGAGGTATTGATGGATATTGGGGATATATTGGTAGTTGATTGGATGGATAAATTGATAATGATGGGCCCATGGCGAGTGGATGATATTGCCGGATTAGGATTTGTAAGATAGTAGATCCAAATAATTGTAACGATAATAAGTAAGATTGAAGGGAATCAAAAAGCGAAGTTTGTTTAGTTTGATTCGATTTCTGGGGAAAGATTTGTTTCTTTGTGTGACATCATCTTGTGCAACAAGGAGATGGAGACCGACACGCTGGGGGTTGTGTTTGACGCTTTGACCCTAAACAAATCAATATCAATATTTATCGAGTATCAATTAATCAAGCATAAATAGATGCAAAATCAATACCCAAAGCAGCGCATACTTGGAGTTTTCAGTCGGAGTTCAGTGAATTCCTTTGCACTGGGAATCGATATTTATTCCGATTGAAATATACATATCATAGACTAACTCAAAGGCTAATTCGAGGACGAATTTTTTTTAATAGGGTGAGATATGTTGAGGATACCTAAATAATGAAATAAAATAATTAATAAGCATGTAAAATGATTGGGGGAAACAATGAAAAGTGAGTAAGATGTGGTTCTGGAGCCTCATAAAAAGAGAATGAAAAAGAAATGTTGAACAACGAGAAAGGAATAAGAGAAAATCAATAAAAACAGACAATTAAATCAAAGAAGGTCATTTATAATTAACAAGTGCAAATTTTGGAAAACAAAAACAAAAGCAAAATTCGCACATCATCTCGAAAGCCCTTTCAAGATAAGGGAAGAAATATTGTTTGAAAATCCGGGAAAGGGCATCTCCAAAAAATGATTTATCTGGACAGCTGTCATCGATCATGGTGGCCCAAAATGAATTAGCGGTAAGAGACACTAGAAATTCTATTCAACAGCAGTAAGTGTTATTGAATGATGGAGTATAAAAAGGAAGCGCAATTGAAATCAACAACACAAAAAATAAGACAATTGCAGAAGACAAAGAAAGACAAAAAGAAATTAAAGAGAAATTTGAAACAGAAATTAAGCAAGGTCAAAGCAAAGCAACTAAATCAGAGTTACCGATCTCAGAAACCCACCGCAGTTGTCAAGTGATTGTAAAGCGAATTGATCCGAAAAGTGCTATTCTTCCCGAAGGGTCGCAATAAGCACTAAGTGTGATTGATTGATAATTCGTTGTGTCATTTTAAATTGGAGATAAAGTGTATTAATCAATAAAGTTTATATAGTTTGGAGTTCGTTACTGTTGTTTAAAAGCACGCTTGGAGTCAGATCGACAATAATTTCTATTCGAATTCACCGACAACCCCAACAGAGTCTTTAAATTAGCTTTTTTCAAAAACAGCGCTTTTTAAAACGAACTGTTTTTACTGTACATTTTTATTTAATTTATTAATAAAAAGTTTTTACATAAATACCATTTTATTGCGTATAAAATGATGATTCCTTGGTAGCAGCATAAATTAATATATCACAAAATAAGCCCTTGCTGTGAAGTAATAATTATATTTTTGAAAAAAGTTTCAATTATTAAATAATCCTCTTCAGTTTCTTTTGGAATTATATCGGATATTATATAATTAAGAAATGATTTTATTTTTTATAATAGTATTTCAAAAAACAAAAGCTTGTAGGGATTTGTCTGAGAGAAGTTATCTAATTTTAGCACAACGAAAATAAAAATTCTACATCGGTTGATGTGGGCTTGGTACTGTGGGGTTAGTGGTATCTATGACCTTGACCCCTATCATACAATACCATGTGTCTGCCACTGGTTACCCGTCGCTAAGCAACGTTAGTACTGTAACCAATGGTTCTGTAACTTTCAAAGGTGAGCTTTGGTTCCCAAAACTGCTAAAAACCGGTCTACAGCTGGTTCAGCGAGCTACCGATGGAAGGTATGTACTCGTCTTGCTTATTTAGGTCCCTTACTTTTCATGTTTTATTTACGCTAATTGCAATCTACTTCTTACATAGATTATTTTCATTTACAAAACGTTTGACTAAAACAACCAAATTAAAAGGGATACTTTTATTTTTAAATCAACACATTTTTATCTAGACAAAATTCAATACATAACAGGTAATTTAATCCTTGCGTTGTTTTTGTAGCTTTCGGCGTTCCCGTTCAGCTAGCCCCGGTCTCGTGCGCGACTTAGGTTGGCTTGTTGCTTTTGTGGGATCTGTCTGGTTCTGAAAGGGTATATGTGCCGGGACATAAACTAGAGGGTAAGTAACTGGCCTTCCCTCCTGGTTTGCCGCCACCGCAACCTCCAATCCTCGAATTTGTATCTTCAAGGCCTTCTCCTCTTACCAGCCCTTCTGAGCTGCATCTCTCCTCTGAAACAGCCGTTTCACTCGTGACGGCTCTATCCAAGTGGCCTTGATCCGCTGGAGTTCGCGGCTAAGTTGAATGCACTGTTGGTGCAAACTACTATTTTCTTGACTGAGCTTCTTCAACTCCGATCCAATTCCCTGGATGGCATCCATGGCTGCAATATATTAGTAATATTAAAACATAATATGAAATACAATATTCATATCATTTAATGGTTCTTGGTTAAATGAATGCTACTCATTATGTCTTATCTAAATACTACAACTTATTACCCCTTCGCGAATTAATATTATAGTAAACTTTCTTATTTAAACTGAATTCTGTGCCATTAAATCAAATCAACAACTGAGAGAAACATTTATTTCGTTTAATCACAACATTGGTCCATTCACAGTTCGTTCTCGCGACAGACGCCTTCGAGAGTAGGTGTGTTCTTCCGTCCCTCGGTCTTCCAGTATGTCCCTTATATCTGGCTGCAGTAACCGCTTTGGGACAACCAGATGGACAGTTGCATCTAGCTCCAAAAGCGCCGGATCCCTTGAATCGTAGGCAATGTGGTAGTTCGGCAAATGTCCGTCTGAACTTGGGATATATCCGTTGGGTGGTGCGCCCCTACTAATTCATCCTTCCCTACCTGTACCGATTTCAATTCGGGTCCCTTTCCTTTTATCTCTTCGCGTACCGGCCACTATCTTTAACTTACATCTAAACCAAGCGGTTCGTGGAATCGGTTCCCAACTTCCTTGTTGCGACTGAATAGACTTACTTGTTCTAACCTGCATTAATTTCCTAAAATTAAATATGCCTCCCCTGTGTTATGGCGTGCATAACTAGACCGACGGTAATTGATGTATTTTCCTATATCTATTATCCTGAAGACCATTCATCGGTTTATAAGACGGACGTTTTCTAAAAAAGGAAAAGCTCAGCGTAAATCGTTTCAAAACAACGGCAGTACGTACCTTATTAAAATAATCAAGACGCATTACTCTAAAATTACATGATTTAATTTTTCTCTGAAAAACGAGTTTTTGTCGTGATGGTAGCTAATTATAATTTCAAAGGAAGAAAACTAATTCGCCTTTTTTTTTAAAAAAAATATAGTAGCCGCAAAAATGTACCGTGGACAATTTCTGGTACCATCAAATAACTTGCCCCGGGGTTGAAAATATTTTGATTACGAAGATGTAATTATGAGGTTACATCATTTCTCCCAATTTTGGGAAAATATCTTACAAAAGTTAGTGCCGGTAAATGATTGTGGTATGACTATTCCAAAATTTAACGTATATTAAATGTAAGAATGTAGTATTTGCAACTAATGGTGAGGTTAACTAATTATTTTTGAAAAATTATATCATATACAATAACAAATTTGATATAGATAATTGATCGAAGGCCAAAATTGAAAAAAAATATATATTAAGAAGAAAATTCTGGGTTATTAGATGAATGGATGGTCTTACCTGCCGCAGGATTTTCTACACGAAATTCTTCATGAACGCATATGCGGGAAGTGTCAACCCTGTCTGGGCGAACTTGCGGTTGCCTTTGCGATGTCATATCTTTCTAGGAATTGGACGGATTTCCTCTAGCCTGTTCTGTTTGCATTTGTCTCGGCTCTCTTATATTGGCTTTTGCATTTTTCCTTTTATAGATAGGTCGACGAAATAATGATGCTCGTTGTGAATCGGCCACGTATATATACGACCGATCAATTTTTACCCCAAGCTAACGGGTGAGAGTTCTTAGTCGCGTTGGCACTTGCTGATTGGCCGGCATTGAACTTTTCTTCCATTGAATATTGATAGCCGAAATTTTTCGTGGCACTGTTGTTGATATTACTGCAGTATTAGAGAAATTTTCTATCTCTCTCCATATGGGTTGATGTGCAGTCGAATTTTGTTTCCTTAAATTGAATTAGATGAGTTGGCTGCTTCCCAATTCTCATTATTCTGGGTCATTTTGTTATGCTGGATTTCTTCCATTTTATATATTTGCGGTTGCTTGGTTCGATCACTGATGTCCATAACTTCAGTGTCACCCATCGTCAAAGGTCTGAGGCGCGGATCATTTCTGGTTCGTCGTATTGATAGTTAAAATTTATTTCTGTATATTCTAATAATTTAACAGTTGAACTTCCTCTTAATTCAGTTTTTCTTTTGAATGTTTATTTATATCCTATTTTTGCTTTTAGCAGAGCCCCTTCGCCCCGCTGACGAGTGAAATGTAGACTGAACGAACGCCTCGTGATACTATAAACCTTGCTCTCGTGTTTGTGTCGAAACGTGGCAGTAAAATTAGTACGTTACTGTTTGATTCTACATCATGATTATTTCTACCTCGGCTGGCGTACATCCAAGGAATGCTATGAATACATATATTGACTGAATTGGTTTTTTGCTTTCGTTGATTTGCAACGTACGTTTTTGCTTATTGTATGAGTCTACCTTTCGGTTGATTGTGTGGTGGTTGGATGATTATCAGTATTCGATAAACTTACTCTCTGGTATATTATGTATTCAATCCTATTTCTACGGATGTCCCTTTATGCATTATCGGTGAGTGAACTTTAATTCTTCAATATTACTTAGAGTTACTGGTTATTGAGATTTAAATAGTGATTTTGACTACTAAATTTTTACATTCGTTATCGGGTTTACATTTCATTTTTTGCTATAATGTAACGTATAATTTCATTATTATTTGGTTCTCCGCTGACGGGTATCATTTTATGGGATTTTATAATTTTTCCCAACCATCCGGGACTTATTAAATTACGAATTTTTTTTAAACTGACGAGGGATTACTTTAGGTATTTTTGACAATTGACTTTGGGTTATTATTCTTATTATTTACGGGATTGATTTGAACCCTATATTGTCGAGATAATTATTTCTACTAATAGTTTATTTCGCGACGATCATTACATTGATTTCTGCAAGCCTCATTCCCTTTAAACCACAAATTGACCCCAAGGTATTTCATGTGTTTACGTTAGAGTTTAAGAGTGCCCACTGGACTACTCCGTGTGATGATTTTGGCCTATGAGTACGATAAGTTTAGGTCGATTTTTCGGAAGTGACTGGAAAAGGAGTCAGGTAAAAGACTGATCCCCGATCTCCCCATTACCCCTATAAGCAAAATGAATTTATCGAACAATATTTTCCTCCTCAACCCATAATGAGTCTTTCGTTTGGGTTTCTTTCAATTTCTCTGAGATATCCATTGTGGAGCTAATTCTAAATCAATCGCGCCAACACTGCTCAATTCTTAAATGAAATTATTTTATAAAATGCGTGTTTTAGTAATTTTTATTGATTGATTTTCAGTTAATTTAAATAAATTTGATTTTAGATCTTCACATCTCTCTATTTGGAATTAATATTTGTTATCGTAGTGATTTTGCTGAATTATACTCAGTTAATTCAAATAAATTTGAGTTTCTTATTTCTCTGCGTGAAATTAATATTTGTTGGTATACATAACATGGTAATTTTATTGATTTGATTTAAGTTTAATAAGGTAAATTTAATTGTAGATCTTCTTACCATTTCGATTGGAAATAATTGATCCTCCATATAAATTTTATCATGATTTTCTTGAGTTAATAAAGTTGGTTATTTATTTCCTCTGTATTTTATTTTTAAGTGAATAATTATATGATTTACTTTTTCATTAATTCCTTTCAATGTTTATAAAACTTGTCGTAATTTTTTGATTATTTTATTTTGAAATAGGCAAAAACTAATAGTAAGATTTATCGTATAGTTTACTTTTTGAAAAATTAGTTATTTTATGTTTAGGTCGAAATATAACTTGGGTCATAGTTGGTTTCAGGTCAATGGAATTTTGATAGTGACTAAATTATACGAATAATAAATATGAAACGCATTCAATAGGAATAAGCATAGTTATGCCAATAATATTTTACCTCAAAAATAAAAGTAATATTTACAAAAGCAACTTTATAATTTCGAACATAATAATAATAAAATCAAAATAGGTGTAAATGCATGAATAGTGAAAATGAGACTAAATTTAATAAAATTATCACAGTAGGATTTAAAATAATAATAATATAGTAATTCGAATTAAATAAGTAACAAGTGTATACGTCTGAAACTTACCAGAGAATAATTTTTGTGGGATTTTTAAGATCATAAAATCTAAACAAGACTTTGAAATTATTCTTTTATCAAATTTTTGACAATTGGACATTTGCTTTCCTTTGGATTTGGATTCATTAATGTTTATTAGAAACGCATTCATTTAAGTATTTTCTGCTAAGTGTTGTCGTTTCAATCGGTTTTAAAGTAATAGTTCGTGATATTCAAATTCAAACTAATTTTTGTGTGTCATTGACCATAATTTGTGTAAAGTAGTGGTTTCATTCGTCTTAATATCTATCTGAAATTTATTTTCGGATTACTTTTGCTTGCGTGTCATTCGTGGTAACTAACTCCTCTATATGGTTTTCAAATTATTATTTTTTATCCTTTATATTTAAGCCTTTCCCAGGGCCTCAATGCGCTCTTTCGATGGTTGTGCGATAGGATTTAGGAAGGAAGAATACGGGACGGTTCCAGTGGCGCCTTCACCGTGAGTTCCCCGCTAACCACCGGTTTAATCCAGGGTAAAAAGAATTAATTTTATTTTCTTGCGTACTTGTGGGTTATAGTATATAAAAGATGTATGAACACAAAAATTTAAAAATGTTAAAATTTATCCCTGGTGATGGGTTCTCAATCAAAAATAATTCTCTAATCAAAATAAATTTATGAAATAATTTAGCTAAAAGTAAAAATTTCAATTTCAATAAAAGAGTATTTAATGAATAACAAAAAATCTACAATGCCGTTTATGCTCATAATGACATACAATAAAAAAAAACTTTAAAATAATAATAAAAAAAAAATAAATGTTAAAAATACAAATAACAATGTTTTTTTTTGTTAAATTTCTCCGCAATGATAAAAATTTAAAGATGACAATGTATTTAATCGCACGAATAAAATTTTCAAAGAAAGAGTACGACTACTGAATAGACTAATAAAATTTATTGGATTTGGATTTTGGATTGATTTTTGCTCGACCAGAACTGCCTTATATATCACGATTTTCCGTGTGTGTGTTTTGATGCGGCAAAACATGGAATTTTCGAAATTATTTTTAAAATATAACTTTTTAATTCTTTTTGATTTATCGCTAAATTTTTACATTTTTTTGTATAAAAATTTAATTTATTTTTCTTTTAGATTTAAATTTCTTCCTTTTAAATTTAATTTTCCCGCTCAAAAACACAGACATTATCCTACTGGTCAAATTAGTTTTTGCCCAAGAATACTATTTTGATTTATTTTTTCCCTGTGATAATTTTGTCAAATTTGCTAGTTAAAATATTGATTAACCGATTTGTGATTTCATTGGTTTCGGTTGTTTTATTTCTTGATTGATTATTGCTGTTTATTTTGATTTTGATGAAATTTTGGGTACTGCATATTGTGTAGTAAATTTCCTCATACATTTTGTCCACTATTTAGGCTAATTTTTCAGTTTTGCCGCCAAAATTCATCTTATTTCAAGAGGCATAAAAATAGTTCTTTTACCAGTTCATTTGAATCTTGGTTGGTAATGTTTGGTAGTAGGAATTCTAGTTTGTGTGCTGGCTGTCTGAGGTAATCGGACGGTTTGTTGTCGCTCAGTTGAGTGTTAGAAAGGTAGGCTTCTAACGTTTGCCCTTTATTTTTTTGTTTCTTGAAGTTAGAATCTGATATAATTTACTTAATATGTCGTCATCTTTTGATATTTCGTTGATTTGATCGGCTATTTGATTGAACTTATCGCTGGAAGTGCTGCTATTATACCTGAGCACAAGGTTTTTTTCGATTTTACCACCTATAGTGTCAATGTTAATTTTGCAGATTCTAGCCATTTTTGAGGTGTCTCTTCTTTGTCAGTGAAGTAGGTAAGTACGTTTTGTTTGTGATTTATTATTGAATTGATTATAAATGAGGTTGTATTTAACTGAGCATTAATGTTTAATTCTTGCCAAAAGGGGTTATTGGGATTTGTTCTTTTTTTAAAATGAGTGATTAATGAAACAATAAAACAATACGTGCATTTGTAGACCTCAAAAATTGTGTGTTATCAATTAATATCCTATTCAACAGCCTTGAATAACACAGATACTATTAACCTCCTTGATTTTCATTTATAGAATTTTCACAGGATTTTCGTTTTGATTATTTTCCATTCATAATAATCTCCTACATAATATATTTCAAAATTATTCTAAAAAAATATTTTTTTTAAATGAAAGTTAAAATACTTACTAAATCTGTTGCATTATGTTGTTGAAAATCATTTGATTCATAATTGTAGTTATTCATTTTCTAAAATTAAATAGTTAAATCAAATTCAGAAAAGTTTACTTACAAATTTGGTTATTGATAAGTTATAACAAAATCTTGTAATGTTTGTGAATAAATACTGACGTGTGTAAAAAATTTTAGAAAATCAAAATTTATCCCATCAATCATCACTTATCAATTAACAAATAATCGACATGTACATACTTATCTATTAATCAAATATTTAATTTTTACAAATGGTGTTAATTGCTACTAGTGTGTTACTGCTCCTTGACCGTGGTAACCCAGACATACAAGTTGCTAATTCAGCCCTCGGGTTCCCGTTGCTAATCATTTGGTTTATAATCTTTTAAATTGACTATATTGTTCCCAACAATTCTGACAAATCTTTTCAAAGCTATATAAGAAATAAAATCAAAAAGAATTAAATTCCACCAAAGTTTAGTTTTGAACCATTTTTATCCAAATTCAAAAGAAACAAAGAAGGGTCCATCCTCGGCGGTCGTGATCCTGATAGCCTCTCGGAGTTCGTTGTCAATCTATAGTGGCGTCGATTAGTCATTGTTTAGCCTAAATGGTTTATATTATTTTAATTTGTGATTACTGATAAGCTAGCGATTTCTATGCAACTTTCTCATAAATATTTAGGTTATCGTAAACTGATTATCATTTGTATTGATTGGACGTGATCAACCACATCCACCAATTGATATATCGATATTTAAGTGGATGTGGTGTGTAGCTTATTCAATTGTTATTTTCTACTCTGCGTGACTTTTTGTTTTTTGGATTACTATGACATAAAAGTCACGCGATACTTTATTTTGGGCGATCAAATAGATTGTTCATAAGCTTTCCATTTCCTCGGTGCTGGAGTTGA
Source organism: Schmidtea mediterranea (assembly GCA_022537955.1). Taxonomy (NCBI): domain Eukaryota; kingdom Metazoa; phylum Platyhelminthes; order Tricladida; family Dugesiidae; genus Schmidtea; species Schmidtea mediterranea. The sequence goes on from CM039680.1 coordinate 170,012,462, forward strand.
GGCGGTGAGTGTGCGAATTCCAGACTAAGATTACCCTCTTTAGAGTTTCCACGATAATTCTGGTGCACTGCTTCGCTGATGAGGGGTAATTGGTTGAGCATGCGTCGGTTATTGGCTTATGGATTATGACTTGATGCTACCGCTTAGTACGAGGTCATCCTACGGAATTTGATTGTTGTGGTCATAGCGGTGTAGTTATCTCAAAGCCTTGTTTGTGTGCTTTGCCCTAATGTACTGCAGAAAGAGAGAGAGTAATGACTTGATTATTTCCTGGTCGTGTATTTTTTTATAAAGTGTGTCTATTTTCGTTATTGTTCAGATATGATGAATATTACTTATCCTGATTGACAATATATTTCAAGTGTACGTTAGTTAGTCAATCATTACAGACATTATTTAGATTGGTCGTATAATTTTAATAACGGCTTTTGTTAACCCACATCATTTTACGAAGTATGGTTGACAATTTCCTACGAATTTTATAAAGATTGATTTTTGATTTCTGAAACTTTTATCTAATAAACCGAAATAATTCGACTTATAATAGGTATTCCAACGATTGCAATCTTTCCACTCACCTACCTCTGATTTTGACACTATAGGCGAATTATGTTGATATTATAGTTAAATGGTGACCATTGATCTACCCAGTGTAATAAATTTTATCCGACGTGTAATAATTAATTTAGGACGAGTTTTCGGGTAGTGGGTGAAGGAGAATCCTGTCAAAAGACTAGTTCTTGGTCTTCCTACCGCCTTTATATGAATCTTTCAATTGACTTTCTAGTCAGTCGTTCTTCACTGGCACAAAAATTTTGCAGATGAACTGCGCTTACACGGCCCAACTGGATGTGTCAGATTTTATTTTCTTGAATTATGTAAAAAACAAGTGATGATTTTTCGCAGAGAAAGTGACGTCTCACTAATAAATTTGATTTTTCACTACGAAAAAGTGATTTTTCACTACGAAAAAGTGATTTTTCACTAAGAAAAAGTGATTCTTCACCGAGAAAAGTAATTGAAATCTGCAAAATCTAATTTATATATATTGTTGGACTAAAAGCCACAATTTAAACAAAAAATAAATTAAAATTAAACTTTTCCAAATAAATACAATCGCTGTTAAAAACATCCGCAAGCAGAAATCAAAAATAAAATAAATATTAATTAAAACAAATGAAAATGCCATGCCTTCGTTTCATTGACTTTGATTCTGACGCTTCCTGCGTTCACGCTTGGCTTTTCCCGGCCTAATATGTAATTTCGGCTTGCCTGGCGGTTTCTTTGGGCCTGTCTGATCTTGATGGCGACTTGTGCCGGGGCGAATACCAAAGGGTAAGTGACCGCACTTCCCTCTTGGCTTGCCGCTACAGAAACCTCAAGTTCTCGGATTTGAATCCTTTGGGCCTGGTTTAAGGCCTTCTCCTGCTATCCCTTCTGAGCCGCATTTATATTTTGGTATAACCCTTTTACTCGGGATGGCTCGATCTAAGTGGTTTTAATCCGCTGAAGCTCTCGAGGCTGAGCTGGATACACTGCTGTTGTAAACTTCCATTTTCTCGACGAAGTTTCTTCAACTCTAACCCAATTTCTCTGATCGCATCCATGGCTAAAATTATCGGCACATTAATTATTTAGAATGAACTACGATATCACAACAGAAATAGAATATTTTGGGGTAAAATAGGTTCTACTTCGAGTGAACGGGTATAAAACTATTAGTTGTGACCTTAACTAAATGCGCTAGATTGTTACATCATTACAATTAATTATTACAATAGAATTTTCTAATTAAACTAAATCACTTTACCACTAATCCAAGTTAACGATCAAGTAAACATTTATTTTATTTTAATCACAGGTTTAATCTATGTGCATTCTTTTACGCGATAAGTGCCTTCGAGAATAGGCGTGCTCCTCCGTTCCTCGAACCTCCAGTATTTCTCAAATGTCCGGTTGTAGCAGGTGTTTGGGAACAACCAGGTGCACTGGCGCATCGAGCTCTAGGAGTGCTGAATCTTTCGGGTCATAGGCTACACCATAATCTGGTAGGTAGCCGTCAGAGCTCGGAACGCGTCCGCTGGAGATGTCCATATTAATCTTTGTCAATCGTCTGCGGTGCTAGTTGGCTAGGCATCGGTATCTTCGATCTAATTGTTAGAACTTGTAGTGCCCCTCCTCGGCTTCTTGGCTGATCTGCCGAGCTGGGCTTCTCCCTGGCTCTCTCTTGATCACCAGGCTGGGTAGTTCTATATCTTCTTCATGTCTGCCTGGGTTCCGATTTGGCGATTCTAATGATGGAATATCCCCGATGCCATAGGGCCTGGCGATATCATCCCGCGAATTTGTTTGGGACCGTGAATGTCGTCCGCTTGACATCCCTCCATTGAATACCGGAACATCCTATTATCATTAATTATTAATTATTTACACGATATCCCATCATTAGGGCCAGTAACCATCTTTCAACTTTCTCGGGTCATTCGACTCCAGCGTATCTCGCTTTAGTTAGATAGCAACGACTTGTTCTCTGTTCTATTTTAGCCAGATCAGTGAAATAAAGTTTTTCAACTTATCTCATTCGTTACAAGATCATTTTGGATAATCCCAGTGAATACTATCCACATATGGTCATCTCATCCATGACTGTTTAAGCCAATAATACATATCAATCTATGCGTCAATAATCATTTAAAATTAGTTCTCGTGCATTATTTATAGTATAAGTTCTTCATTCAACAATTTCTCTATGATATCAACTTAACCAAGATTAATTTTTAACCAAAATCATTTTATGAATATAACACCGAATTTACAAAAAAATCAATATTTGCACATAAGATGGGTTAGCTATTATACTATTAGATAATATCTTTCATCTCTAAGATTTGCGAGTCTAAAACTAATCTACCTTATCTACCTACTATAGTATTAGGCATGAACTATACAAATCAAAATGATAACTCCTAGGTTCTACCTATATTAGTTGTTACACCGATAATATTAAATAAAATATTCAAATTAAAATATTAATGTTTTTATAAAATCAATAACGCAAACGCCAACATTTAGAAAATATATTGATTACTAGAAACTTGATAAAAGTGAACCATAGTAATGTAAAAGAAATTGGCCTTACCAGACGTGTGATCTTCGGAACATAATCCGTCATTCGCAGTAACTCGAGGTGCATTAGATTCCTTAATATGGACTTCCATCTGATCGTGGGTAAGTATATCGTTGCTAGAACCCGTCCTGGTTTTTCTTCTTCGGTCCGTTTTGTGGATGTTCATGTCCCGCTTTTTTATAATGTCTTGATTCATCTTCCTCCTAGTGAAATAATGGCGTTCTTCACCTGACACTGCGTATTTATATCGATTGAATGACTCACGCCTCACGTGAGTGAGTGAGCACTTGTAAATCAGTGGCATTCTCTTATTGGCTGGATTTGTGATTTTCTTCCCACGAATTCTCTTGGACACGAAGAAATATTTTGTGATCCACAGCATTACCATCGCGTCAAAAGTCGAGTTTCCTTGCTCCTATTTAGTGACACATCGATCCTTCGAGAAACAGCTGGTGTGTTACTGCTCCAATCTCCGGCGAATTTACTCCATGGTGACATCATTCCCAGTATTTATTCTTCTAGAAAAATTCATTCGGCCGCAATTACTTATCAGTGGATATTTCATTTCCGATTTTCATATCTTAACCTCGGCTTTTGAATATTTATTTGCACTATCGTCATTCGGTGGAATTCAGGTGGTTGGATAGTGTTCCTTTTCGAAGACCCGAGGGGAATTACTTGCGGTTTTCGATCTCTATGAAATGGTGAGACCTATTTTTATGTATTGTAATTAGTTGTGTTAAAATAATTTATATATTATTTGCTTTATTTTTCTTATTCAGTTGTTTCTACCTATTTATTCGTGATTTTTATCGTACTTGACTAGTATAACTTTCCAGTCTACTTATATATGATGGTCGTCCCTATGTCAAATGAGTCATTTCAATTTAACCTATTTTGCTCTATGCTGTTAAGTTAAACGTCCCTGAAATCGTGCAAGGAATTATTATGCCAATAATCAAGTGGTGTTTACTCGTGGTGAGTTTCCTTAATAAATTTATTTTAAAACTTTTCTTTTGATTATAGGAATGGTTGTTGTATGATGTCGGTATGATTCAATACGTGTACTTTCTGATCAATTGTAGTGGGTTGGTGATCACTGTGTGGGTTTTTACTTTCTATTGTTGTGAGTTAAGAGATAACTTTCTACTAGGGGAGTCGCATGCTTGATGGTGCTTACGTAGATATAATTTTAGAAGTCGTTTTCAGGGATCCACTTTGGAATTTTCGATACTAGCACATTAGTTTAAATTCGTCAATATTAGTACATTGATTTAGTTTCTCGAAACATTATCAATATTTTTATACGATTGACTCTATATTATTTGCTAATTTGACCTATAAGTCATATCTATACCGGTAAAGTATTACCTCAGGCGTATTTGATAAATCTTTATTTTAATCTTTTATTATTTACTAAATTATCATTTGACTCTTATTTTTACCGCCAAGAAATAACCTTAGTTATAATTAGGACTTTTATTTCTTTGTTTTCAACATAACCGTTACATCGATTTCCGCAAGCCCCCTTCCCATTTACCACAAATTGATCCTAAGGTATTCGTATTGTTGGGCCAGAACACATATGGCCTTGGAAAATGTTTAAATGGATCGGTAACACACATGCAAACATAACATGCAAATTTAAAATAAACCTATTAAAACATCAATTAAACCTTATCAAATATGAGAAAAAAGAGAATTAAATATAAAATAATAAACATAAAAATAAATTAAAATAATAACAAAATGCAACAAGATCCGCACGATACAAATACAAATATAACATGAAAACCCAACAAATTCGACCGAAAATTAATGAATCAATAAAAGTTCATGAAAATGAAACTTAAATCAAAAAATTTGAATTAGAAATAATTCAATAAAAATTCTAAATAAAAAATTATCAAAATAAATTGAAAAATAATAAAATTAAAGATTAGAATACACTAGAAAATAACAAGGTCGAATTTTGTTTTACTACATCAAAATTAACATGCGAGGTTAGGGACAGAAAATAGGTATAAATACCGATTCATTTTCACATAAAAACACACACACCATTTTTGAATTAAAAATCATTTTGAATTTTGTTTGAAAATCTATCGTGAAGCCTTTTATTTTTAGGTGAGAAGTAGTTTCATTTGGAACTCTCTCTCCACGTCACATCCTCTCAACCTCGATAGAGCTCTGCTTGAATGTCGGCGTGGGGGGAGATGCATTTTTTATGAATTTTATTTATGGAATGGATTGTATGGTAACTTTATGTTTTACTTGTTATATGCATTAATAAATATTTGTAATATTTAAAAATTGTTTTATACATTTAAAAAAATTAATCTGTCGAAATTTTTCCGGCCCACAGCCAACACATATCGCAAGTCAGTAAAATCAACACATGACTCAGACTCGTGTAAGCGCGTGGAAAATCGCCAATGATCTGTGCCCGTGAAGACCCAGCGTGCGGAACGCAGTGGTTGGAACGTCAATATTATCCCGTATATAAGAAACGAGAAATAAGAAAGAAGTCTTTTGGCTGCTTCCTCGTTTCTCATTTCTGTAAAATCGACCTAAATTATCTTACACACGGCTCAAAATCATCACACCGAGTAGTCCAGTGGGCACTCATTAACTGTAATATAAACATAAAATGCGTCTAAGGCTTATTAAAGGGAAAGGGTACGGGGAATAAATTAACATGAAATCGTTGGTATAGATAAACTAAATCAAATTGATGATATAAATGTGCTTAATAAATTTAATTTGACTATAATGTTTTAATAAAAAATCGCTATAGCATAAACTACCGATAAAAAACCCCAAAGATGACCCTAAACCCGAGATTCAAAAATCAAAACAGACGACTATAAATGTATATTAATATTACATAAATCGATTAAAGCATAAAGAAACGACCATAAATTTATATTAATAGATCAATTAAAACATAAAGAACCGATCATAAATTTACATTAATAGTACATAAATCGGTAAAAATTACAAGAGTAGGCTTACCACCGATATCGGATTAAAATAACTCCAGTTTAGCATAAGAAGCGCATTCCAAATACATTTTCAGTAGACGGTTAATAATTATCCATTGCGAAATCCCAATGATATGAACATAATGAAATTCCAACGTGTTAAATCGCGAAAACCTTCGAGAAGAAATTACATTCCAAAAATTCATCGGTAGAGTTTCCAAGTATTTCCTAATATGTCGATAAAAATTATACGAAATAATTAAAATATTAACCTGCCAAGAAACCAAAATTGATCCAGCATAGTGTTCGGGATAATAAACTCCGAATTTCGTCAAAATTTCATACGCCAAATTCGACCCGAATCTAATAATTTCCAAAAATAAACGGTAGATAATATAAATAAGGAAATGTGAACTTACCCGGATTTAACATCGCCCCGCTCATTTCCACCTGTAAAGAATTTCATAAAATTGGCTAACGTACTAAAATAAAATTAGGAAAAAATTAATTATCAACAAATAAAATCAAACAATCCAACCTGAAAATCGATAAACCGGAAATCGTTCTGATCGTAGAGATTTGATTTAAAATAAATAAATTCATTCACCATTGCACCATAACGGAAGTACACGCATTATATATCGAAAGTCCAGCCAGGTCATTATTGATTGCGAAAATTATTCTTACCTTATAACATGGATTATACCGCCGTAGGGAATTTATCAGAAGGATCGAACTTGCAAGGTAGTTTTGTATAATTTCTTTTGACTAATCAAATTTTTCTAACGTCGCAAATGTTTAACTAATAACCATCCTAATTGCCCTCATAAATTAACCCTTAAATTAAAATTAACCGAAATTTTCAATATTCCTGACTGCAATTTTTGTCGACTAGGTTTGCTGAAAGGCAGTTCGAATGCAAATCACCAATATTGTCCGATCATATTCCAGGAAAGATGCAACACTTTATAAGTTATAAATGAAATTCTAATTAAAATTTTTAGTCCCCATAAATCAACCAGTTGTAATAACAAGGTACCGTATTATTTTAAAACTATTATAACAATTATAAAGAAATGTAGGAGGATTATGAGTTAGAATAATTATCTGAATGCATTTGCATCGTAAATTTTATAAATAAACCGTCGTATTTTCGTCGTTTGCAATATACTCTAATAATTAAAGATTTAACCAAATTTAATAAAATTTTGATTTTAAATTGCAACATTATATTTATCGTTTAACCTATTAGCCCAAATATTAACATAGGGTGTAAGAAAAAGTGAGTAAATACCGCGTAGATTTCAGGGGTAAATTGTCATAGGAAAATTTACTGTTGTTGGATAAAGATTTTGATCCGCGATTGCGATGATTTTTTTTGTTGAATAACTAGTAACCATTATTCCCGTTTCACGAATTCTATAGGTATTTCCCCTCATCGGTTCAAGTACACTATAAGAATAGATTAAACTGATCGTTCATAATGCTTAGCCGACGGCAGATATTATTTAACCTCAAAACGATCAAGATAAACTAACTTTTTATTCCCTTATACCCAACTATCTAACTATAACGATGTTTTAGAAGAACCAATGCCGCTCGACTGGATCTCCGCCCATGTAGCAGACGAATGGCGTCAGAAGAGAGCGCGACCGACAACAGCAATCATCGAGGAGCCCCAACCTAAAAGGCCATATCCAACTACTTGGCGGATATTGGGCAATATCCTGCCGAAGAAATCCGCGACCACGCGCGGAACCTCCTCGCTCAGTGGGAGAGGGTGCAGGAGCAAGTTGACCTAAACGTGGTCAAAGCCCGGATGTACCTCGCTAATGTCGAAGAGGACATCCTCGTCGGACGTATTGCAGAGACCCATCCACCTCGACCGGTCCGCAACACCCGACGACCATTCCAGGTTTCTCTCCGAAGGAAGGGCTTAAAAAACTCTTCGAAGAACCCTGATTCTTCGAACAAAGGACATAAACAATAATTTGTGTTATTAATGTGATTGAACTTTAAAAATTTTTTAAATGTCGTTCGTCTTAATTCTTTTTCGTGAATGGATTCATTCTTATAACTATGTTTGTAACAATCCTAATTTTATTTATTTAAGTCCATAGAGATTTAAAGATTTTTGTTTATTGTAGCAATGGCAACTATCCAATTTCTACAAACCGAATTAGATCACGCTAGAAGTGCAAATGCAAATCTACTTAGCCAAATAGTCCAGATAACTCGGGAGGTGCAGCAAATCAAGGCAATCTGGTCGGACCCGAAAAGGACGAAGGCCCTCTATCTCAGGCTCACGGCAGCTCAAAAGGGTTGGGCGGAGGAGCGACAGCTCAATCAGAGCCTCCACACTCAAATCAGGGGATTAGAGGTCGCCCTAACAGTCTGTCGTGAGGGGGAAGTGGTAACGTACCCGCTTGTCTTCGCCCCGTCACAGTTGCCGTATAGAGATCCCCACAATAATGTAACACAATCTTCGAATCAGTCCACCATTCCATCAAGCAATCATCGGCCGGGACGCAAGGAGCGTGCCCGACGCCGAGCCGCATGACCACCAAGTCCATCACATTAGCTCATGAGTGTTATGTATCTTTTTCATTGCTGATTTGAATAAATAAGTTGTATTCACTGTTAATTTAATTCCAAGTTACGATTTGCATAAGATCATCCTCATGAATACTCGTACCGCATTCTCAAACCATCGTTCCATCTCCAACGGTCAACATAAATCCGATCTTGAACTTTCTTACACAAGGGACAGAGTAAAGCGAGCATAGGTCTTCTATCGACAGCTCGTGAACCCGAGGGTTGTCCGAGCAATTACAGTATTAGTAATAATGCTCACTTTTTGCGGACAATCCACCCACTCGAACACATTTCCAACGTTGCCTAGCAACGGGTGCCGAGTGGTAGCGAGAAACATTTTGTATGGCGTTACTGGGGCAACAATAAGACGAATTAAACAAATAACGAAACCCTGTAACCCACCAGTATGTTTATATTAGATTTTAAGAGTGCCCACTGGACTACTCTGTGTGATAATTTTAGCCGATAAGTATAGAAAATCTAGGTCGATTTTTCGGGAGTGAATGGAAAAGGAGTCAGCCAAAAGTCTGATTCCCGATCTTCCCACTGCCTCTATAAAATTCAAATGATTTGACGTTCGAGCCCGTCGTTACTCACGGCGAGGTCTCTCACAGGTACGAGCTATTGGCGGATGAACCGCACTTACACCACTCGATAGGGATAAATGATTTTAGTTACTTGCTGGTGTGTGGCTGTGGGCCGGAAAAATTTCGACATTAGTAAAAAAAATTCATCCTTTTCATATAGTATAATTGCCCATAATATTCTTTACATAGTTGCATCATTCATACGACATACTCATAAACTTCGTCACGCTCACTTTAAATAGTTTCACAAATATATTCGTCCTCAAGTCTTGTTTCCAGAAGCTTGTGATACAATGCTGTTTTTACTGTTAAAAAACGTAGAGCTTTTTAAGAGAAAAAGTGATCCCTCACAAGTGAATAAATTTATGCAAAAATGAATTGGTATTTATACCTATTCTGTGACCCTAACCTTGCGTGTTAAATTTGATGCAATAAAACAAAATTTGACCTTGATATTATTTGTCTAATCTAATTCTAATTTTTATTATTTTCTGGATTTAACTTGAAAATTTATTCATTAAATTTTTATTTAAATTATTTTTAACCAAAATTATTTTATTTTGCTTCGACTTTTTTCGTTAATTCTCTGCTTTTACTTAAATTGTCAATTTTTTGGTCAAATTTTATGTTATTATGTTATTTTTATGTCATTTCGTGAGGATCTTGATGCATTTTGTTATTATTTTTATTTATTTTTATGTTTTTCGATTATATATTTTTAATTATATTCCTCTCGCATTTTAAGATGTTTACTTGATGTTTTATGGGTCTGATTTTAAATCTGCATGTTATGTTTGCGTGCTGCTTCCAATTCATTTAAACAAAACTTAGTGCTAGCCCAACACTGTACTAAAATATTTGTTCTTTTCTATTTTGGTATATATTGGTGGACTTAGAATACGGTTTATCGATTCATACCAGTTTGTAAATGATTCATTGGCTAAAGCTATTAAGACATTAACAATCTACCCTTAACAAAATCGCTATTCAATGGAACTATAGTTGACTCAAAAGGAATATTTTCCCATATAATTTTGCAACTTCTTTAGAAGTTTTGGAAACCACATATGAATTACCATCTATCTGAGAAGAAGTTACAGAAAATGAATATCAAAAGGTAAAGAAAATATGGAAAGAAACAAACTGTAACAATTTATTGGATTACATGATGGTTTATTTGAAATTGGATGTTTTCATGCTTGCCGACTTTTTTCAAAAATTTCGTGGAACTATATTAGTTTTATTTAATTTCAACTATATTAGTTTTATTTTGAATTATATACTTTTGAAAAATTACTGCATATGCTAAATTAATTATTTAATCAAATTTAATTAATGTTTTTAAATTAAATATATATTTTTTAGATAAATCAATTGAAAATAATGTAGAGTTCCAGAATCTATTTATGTTTTTATGTGATAATATATTAGGGTGGAGGCGTCTTTATCCCTTGATTTTCGTTTGAATATTTTTTATATAATTTTTTATGTATAAATAGAGTTTTGTATTCCGGATATCGTGGTGGGTGTCTGTAATCTAACCTCTTGAGAATCCTTTACAAAATTCTATAATAAGTAAATAATAAGAAAATCTAAAATAAGTAAATTCTATAATACTCCTCGGGTTTATGCTGACAACTGGAAGCTACTTGGACATTATACTTACTATAATTCATTTGATTTTGATTAAATTACAATAGTGATTATTACTGGTTTGGCTCATTATTTGACTCTTTATTTACACCATTATCAAAGATTCACTTTGATTTTTGGGAACCTAAAGGCTGAGAGGTTGAACTTGCGTGAAAAAATGAGTTTTAGGTCCTAAATTTGTCTAGGCAGGGTAGTTAAAGTTGATATAAAAATTTTATTTAAATGATTAGATCGAAACGGAACAAAAAAATTTTATTCCATTTTGGCTACGGATTCTAATTGGGCGACCTTGCTTGCTGAAGCAACGACACTTGGTATGCCTACAAACATCGGTGTCGAATATTTGTAGTCTGTAGAAGATTTTTTGAGGTTGTCATTGAGTCTGAAAACTCCATCTCTCACCATTTACGACTTTAAATTATCGGGACATGTGTAAGTTGTCTATGTAATTTTGTTGATTTTTCCACATTGTCTTTATTAATCATGTACTTATCACGAACTGAACATGGAATGTCTTTGCTAACTTTTTATAGTTACAATCTACATTCATGTTATCAATTAAAATAGTAAAATTAAAATAATAATAATAATAATAATAATAATAATAATAAAATAAAACATTTATACATTTATTAACATGGTCTTAATGAGCCTGGTAAAATATTAGAGATTTAGACCAGCGGTTATCAAAGTGTGTTACGCGGAACCCTTAGGAGGAGTGTAATTATGAGGACTAGGCCCCGTGGATATTTGGCTTGAAAAAAACAGAGACCCCCTTAAAAAATATTTTTTCGAGGGAGGGGGGTTTAATTTTTTTAAAACTATTTGTTTTAATAAATGAAAATTTTTTTTAAATTATATGTTTTAATTAATGATTTTTTATTTAAAATAATTTTTGGTTTAAATGTTCAAATTTAAAAATTTTTAAAAATTTTTGAATTCATGATAAAAAGTATTTTTTCTCGATTAAAAAGCCTAAGAAATAAAAATTGGCTTAAATCGCCTATGATTGGTCGTACTATAGTGAGGAGTATTTTCGAATAAAATTGGCTCAAACTCGATTAAAGAACCTAAAAATATCGAATAAAAAGCCTAAGTGTTTTTTCATACTTAAAAACCCATAAAAATAAAATTGGCTCAAATCGCCTGTCAACTAAAAATCATGAATGTTTTATTTTTATTTACTTTAATTATTTGTTTAAGTCAATAATATTATTTATTTATATTTTAATTATATTATTATTAAATTTAATTGTTTGTTTGTTTTAATGAAGTGAATTAAATAGTTATTTTTTATTTTTATTTAATTATTTATTTAATATTATTATTTTTATTTAATTATTTATTTATTTTATATTATTATTACTTTATTTTATTATTATTAACATTTTTTTTATTTATTTTTATTTTTAAAATTTAATTGTAAATCTAAGAATTATTTTTCAATGTAAAAAAGATAAATCATCGATAAATTTGAATTGTAAAAATAACAAACTTTCAATCCATACAAATATTTTTATTGACAATAAAGATTAAATAAAAAGATTAATTTTTATTTCAAATCAAAAATATCCGAGTAATATGCTTTACTCATTTCGGCCAACAATATATGGATTGTTTGGTCACGTTTGAAATCGTGGCAACATGGACATCCATTTGAACATGTTACTCTCATACTATCTTTTCAAACAATGCAATTTGCAACACATCGGTCACCAGATCCCTGAACGTTGTCATAGTGAATCTCGAGAAGTTCTTCAATGTTAATCCCTGTGAAATGGTAAATTTTTGTAGCGAGAAACTCTGGTGCGCAATAATTCAACGTATTTTTAATTCTTGGATAAAGTTCCTGAATTTTCTTTAAAATTACTTCAAAGAGATAAACTAAATAATAAAATAAAATACATATTTAAATATACATGATTTACCTTTTGACATTTTTTAATACTTAATAAATTAAACAAAATATTTTTTAATTTATTAACATAGTTATTTCTGATTTAATATTTTGGACATAATCATTATAATCCAATGATTCTATTCCGAGTATTACTACTTTCCCACTTGAAAATATATTGACACATGGTGGATTATATTTTTGAAGACGTAATGCTGGAAATTTTTTTGGTTTAAATATACAATTCATCTTTCTTTGTAATTCATATAGATTTATAAATTTTCCAATATCGATTGTTACAGTGATTGATAGAATTTGTAAATCATGTATATTATATTTCAAATCCCCAGTTTTTAGAGGTTGCTTACATCCCATTACCCGGCATTTCCTCGATCTGAAAAATATTATCGGATACTTATCTGATCGATCTACAACTTGCTGTGGTTTTCCAAGTGGAAATTTCATATCAGGTATAGAAAATCTTTCTTTATAATTTATGTTACTCAACATTTTCAAATAATTTCAATTCAAGTAATTCTAAAAATTAAAACAAATATAAACAATTAAATAAATAATTAATAATAAAATGGAATTAAGAAATGATGCTGTATATCAAGTAGTTGGACAAAGTGGTTGTAGAAAGACTTTATTTGTATGCAATTTATTACAATCGAATTTGTTCAAATCAAAATTCAACAAAATATATTGGCATAAAGGAGCTGACGAAGAACATGGACTTACTCAAAATTGTTGGGGTATCACGAAAAAGCACAGTAAAATCGATAAAACACAAAAATGATAAAAGTGCAATATTAATTAAAAAATTTATAAAAATTCGAAAGTAATATTGATCGGGGGAAATTGGTATGGTTGAACGCCAAATTGAGAGACGAGTCCAGAAATAATAATAAAAATTTAGTGAGGGGTCCCTAGAAAATAATATAATATAAAAAAGGAAATTAATTAAGAAAAATTAATTACTAATGGGAAACCCGAGTCAATGGGAAGCCCGAGGCAATGGGAAACCCGAGAGATACGGAAAACCCGAGAGCTGAGGAAAACCCGAGAGATGAGGAAAACCCGGCGCACAGACGGAATAATAAATTAGCCTAAACAACATTGAGTGGGCGCCGCTAAGTTACGGAGAGGCAGTTAATTCATAATTGGCAATTTGGTAATGGACCAAACGTTGTTGACAAAGGCCGGACTGGAAAGTAATTATTCTTGATAATTTAATAATGCAGAAAACATTGTTGACAATCGTCGCAAAACAGTCTGAGCAGGAGTATAAAAGAAAGAGGGAAAAACACGAAAGGGACAGTGTTCACTAGACAAGAAACGAAAGTTATTATAAACAGATACGAAAGAGCAGAGTGAATCAACGGGAAATAGCAGTAACTAGGTTAGTCGAGGAATCCAAATCCAAGAAAAAAAGTCAAAGTTATCTATCAGAAAGGGTGGTTCTCCCTTGGACAACCTACCCTCAGATAAACAGGCTCATACAATTGTCAGAGAGTGCAAATCAATTAGTGAAAGTGTGATAACAATAATTGAAACAAACGGATTGATCTGTATTGTGATAAAGTGCAAATAAAATTATTCTGTGTTGGGTTTGCTTATTTGATTGGAAAAGGACACGAGGAGTCAGAGGTGACCGACTTACAATAATAATAACCCAACATTTTGGTGAGCCCGACGTGATAAAAAGTCGGCGGAAAACAGTGCTGAAAATAATTGAATTGTTAAAAAGAGACGACGTGATCAAAAGTCGGTCGAAAATAGTGTTGAAAATAATTGAATTGTTAAAAAGAGACGACGTGATCGAAAGTCGGCGGAAAATAGTGCTGAAAATAATTGAATTGTGTAAAAGAGGAAAATTGAAAAAAAAAAGAGAAGAGTGTCAGAGCAAAATAAACTGAAAAGAAAATAAATTATTGAATTAAAAGAAAACTTTCGAATTATCGAGAAACTTTGTACGCCAGAATTTATAAAGAAAATTAGTATAGAATAAATTCCAAAATTAAAACAAAAGGTAATATTAATAATTGTAACATTTTAAAATTCAGACGAGAAAAAGTTGTACAAAAAAGATTTTATAATTTGAGAAACCAGAAGCAATCAGAAATAATGGCGAGCAATTCCAATAACAATGATCAAACCCCAGTGTCGACTATGACAACCCCTGTATCTAATATCCAAGCAAATATGTCTACTACTCTTAGTAATGATTATGCAAGTTGTCAGAAACTACCAGTTCAGCAATATGGAGGAGATCCTGTCGAATTTGTTGATTTTATGGCTGATTACTACATGTATGCCACTGCTTACGGATGGAGCCAATCGATTATGGTGCAACGGTTACCATTGTATCTAAAAGGAGCAGCGAGAGAGGCTTGGCAACAAATTGATAAAAGACTCATTGCCAATGATTGGACCAAGTTGAAAGATGCCTTAGCAGCGAAATTAATTGGTGGTGATATTAAACGAATAATGCGCCAAAAGTTTTACAATCGAGTGCAGAGACCAGACGAATCAGTAAGTGAATTTGCTTATCATTTGACAACCCTTGCAGAGAAAGCTTTTGAGATTAAACCTGAACAAATTGATGTGGCGAAGCAAGTGAAGGAATTGTTGCAAGACCAATTTTTGACAGGAGTCAGAAAAGAAATTATAAAAGGCCTTATGCTATGTAGATTTCAACAATTTTGATGAGCTAATTAAAAAGGCTATGAAGATTGAATTGAATTTGAAAACTACTCAACCAAAAGCAGAATCTTTTACAACTATTAATGAATCTAGAGACAGATCAATATCACCAATCAAAAGTAATTTATTCCAGAAATCCACCAGTCCATCACCAAAATTTAGAGTAAAATTTGAGCCAAGGAAATCTACAAATAGTCCAAATGAGGAGAGAGAAAGACCAGTTCAGTGTAGTCATTGTCAGAAATTGGGACATAATATAAATCAATGCTGGTTTAAAAATAATACTCAAAGAAGTCCAAGTCCTGTCCAGTGTGATCATTGCCAAAGAAAGGGACATAGTAATAGTCAATGTTGGTTTAAAGATGAAGAGCAACAAAGTCCAAAGAGGATGTGGCCAAATTGGTTGAAAAGCAATGGTGGGAAAAGTTTTAATAAAATGAGCACTAATAGTCATCGAATTAATGATAATATACAGTGCTATAATTGTGGAAAGAGAGGGCATGTATCACGGAACTGTTTCGCAAGATCAAGATCTCCATCAACTTCACCGTCACCTCAAAGAGATAGAGTTAATTTACAAGGCCGAATTCAATGTCATTCATGTAGAGGTTATGGGCATATGGCAAGGTCATGCCCCAGGAATAATGAGAGATTTCAAAAGCCAATCTTAAAGAAAATTAGATTCCAAAGTGATAAATCACAAGCAGACAACGTTGCTTTTGTGCAGCCAGATAATTATAATAATAGAATTGAAGACGAAGTGAAACAAATGAGTCGACGTTTGGATCGTTTAATATGCAAGTTTGAATCTGATGAAGAGACAGATAATCACATGATGTATGAGTCGCAATCAGAAGCATCAGATACAGAGCTGAAAAGAATGATGATTAAAGATGATCTGCAAAGCGAAAAGGCAATAATGATTATATCGAAGCTTAATAAATTAATCGAATCGAGAGCAGCGGAAACGTCTAAAATAATGACATCATTACTGGAATTGAGTCAAATGTCACTGAGTGTACAAAAATTGAAAAATGTAATTGAACTATGTGCTGATCATTATGAGGTAAATTTAAAAGATAGAGATGAAATAACAAATATGATGAAGATATTTGGGAAAGCTTTCAGAGAAAATAAATGGTTAGATTTTATTTTTATTGATGTTGTAGATGAAAGTAGAAATAGTGTGATCTGTATTCGTTGTGAAATTGAAGATTATGTTAAAGATTTAAAAGAGAGGTTAAAAGAGAATAATGGAAGACAGATAATAAAGGTGAAATTTAAGAATAGGTATTTAGAAGATGATGAATTTTTAATAGATTGTGGTTTTATACCTGGAAATAAAAATAAATTGCAGGTTGCGAGCATGATTAGGGAAGAAGTAGTGGAAAAAAGTGATTCACAAGAACTAATAGGAGACTTAAGAGATGCTTTAAGTGAGTGGGATGGAGTTAAAATTACGGAGAAATTAAAATTAATTGATAAAATAGAACTACAGGAAAATGCTAAACTAGAAATAGTAAACATAATACGACCATATTTATATGATAAATCAAGGTATGGAGAAAAATTGAAATGTTTAATGCGAAGATTTGGTAGAGAATTAAGAGAAACTAGAATGGAATTAAAACCATTTATTATAGCAATAGATTATGAAGATTGGGGAAAAACAGAGTATATAGAGGAACATTGGTGTACAAAGGTTCAGAAGTTACGAAAAAGAGCTGCAAACCAAATAGGAAAAGATGGAATTATTGTATTGATGTTCAAAGATGAAGAATTAGATGATGATGAATATTTATATGATTGTGGATTTAAGCCACAGGAATTAGACGAAAACGGATACCTAGATGCTGATGGAAGGGCAGGGTATTTAGTAAATTGTGTAGTAGCAATAAAGGAACAGAAAGTAGATTCAGTAGATAACTCGGAGAATTCAAATACAGATATAGAGGAAGATAACGTAGAAACAAAAGTAGATGAAATTGTCAGTGATAAGGAAGAAAATGAATTGAATAATAAAATTCAGGTAGAACATGTTGAGAAACAAGAAAGGTTTGAGGCACCAAGAGGTGACATAAATAGTGAAATAATTGTTAGGAAACCTAGAACTTTATATGAGATAAAGCGGAGTTTAGTGAGAATGGAACAGGAAGTTGATGAAACAAAAATAATCTTAATGGGCTTGATTAAAGCAGTATATCCGATGTTTGAAATAAAAATGGATGTAGAGTATGAGTTAAGAAATATAGTAACTGAAATGAAAAACAGACTTCCAGGTGTTGTGCAAAGATTTGGAGAAAATGATAACTTTTGTGATAAGAAACTAATTGAAAATTTGATTAAAAATGGACTTGACAAAGAAGTTATGTTAACAAGTTTAACATATATGGTCTTAGAAATTGGAGCTCATGCGATAGCGGAAACGGATAATTTGGAAAATTTGATAGATGTAGCGGCACGAATCTCAAATGAATATTTTATGAAGTGGGTTAAAAATAATGGTGGTTGGAAGAAGTTGAATAATGATTTTACAGTAAATGAAAGTCATGAAAAAAAATTATCATGCAAACCGTTAAATGGAAAAGATAGCCCAGGGCTAAAGAAAAAGATGATATTTCCATGGGCAATAGTTATGCTCTTTATTTTTTGTACAATAACTACACAAGCTACAGGTATGACAGCCTACGATTGTTCCCAAACAGAAATGGGGAAAATTTATTCGGTTGTGGACATGGCAGAATGTCCGGATGCATACCCAAAGAAATTAAAAGTAGAAAATGATGTAAAATATTATGTGTATCAGGAATCTGATCTGCGGCGAGCCAAAGTTAGAGAATGTATTGCGAAGCGAACTACTTTTGTGTTTTTCTGTGGTAAATGGAGCCACACATCATTGATAAAAATGCACGCTATTCCACGACCAGTAGAGGTAATGCCAGAAAACTGCTTAGCTGCGTTTCAAACAGAGGAGTTAAAAATTAATCCGGAAATTAAATTAAAAGCAAAAGTAAATCACAGAATAAGAGAGACAGTTGTTGTAAAGGGAGTAATACAACAAGATGGAACGTGCGAAGGAGAACCATATAAAGTAAATGGAAAAATTATTAAACAATCAGTGGTGATTGAAGAATATTTGACAGAATTAAGAGAATTTGAAGGAGTTTTTGATGATGAAACAGGAAAACTTCAAACGCATCCGTTTTGTAATATGAGACAAAGCAATTGCCAAACAGGAGAATCCATTTTAGTATTTGATGTTAAAACTGATGTATGTAATTTAGCGCATTTGAAAACTATGACTTTCAAAGAGTTAAGTGGAGAACAATTTAGAGAAAGCCCCGATAATTTCAATATAAATTATAAATCAAATAGCACAATTAGGTCAACTCCAGTATGGACGAGGAAAACCACACCAGTATTAATGTCGACATTACCAACAGATGGTATGCGTTTTATAAAAAAGGAGGCTACTAATAAATGCGGGCAAATGGTTTATGCAACAAATTACAGAGGTGTTTACGTATCAAAAATGATGGTGCAGGAGGCGAAAACTAAAATACATACAAATGATATTAAACTTACTCACTATTTTAACAATAAAATTGATTATTTGTACCATTTTAGTCAAAACATTATGGAGAGCATATATCGGGAAATGATTCTAAATGATTGTAAATTGAATAAAGAAATACTTAGAAACAGGATGGCAATGGCGGTTACGAATCCAAACTTAGTAGCACCTATGTTAATATCAGAAAATGGTGTATTTGCCAGAATCTTCGGAGAGGCCCTATATAGCTACAAATGCAAAGCAGTTACAGTTAAAATTATGAAATACGAAAAATGTACAAATGAATTGCCGGTGAGCATAAACGGAAAAATGCGATTTATGGAACCCATAACAAGAATATTACTTGAAGAGCATACTAAGCCAAAGATTCTTCAATGTAATAGATTACTTGCTCCGTTGTATCGCTTAGCACAGGATTCATGGATAGCATTACCAGATTACCGAGGAGTGAGAACTCCGGATACATTAGAATTAACAAATCTAGAATATCTAGTAAATTTCACATCCCTAAATAAAATGGCACAAATGGGTTTCTATGCAAGTGAGGATATCGAAGAAGCTCAAAGAAACTTGTTATTTCAGTCAAAAAAGGAACGTGTAATCTCAGAAATGATTGATACAATTTTGCCTAACGGGGAAGGTAAAGTCAATTATGAATATCCTCTAACACCAGATCACTTTAGAAAGGCAACATATAAAACGATGAAAAAGATCTGGGGGAAATTCATGTTTTTAGGACAAGCATGCGCAGGCTTAATTGGATTCTATGTTGTAATCATAACAATAAAGGTAATAATGTCACAAATATTATCGGCTCATAGAATATACGTAATATCCGGATGGTCATGGAAAATAATTATTGGTTGTTTTCCATTTTTAGCGAGATTTTTCATTACTCATCATCAATATAGAGAAATGGCAAGTGTGAGAGCACAACTGAAAACCGATCAAAAAAGTGAAGTGTCTCTATGTGCAGCAAATGATCACAATAATGATAATAATGATGACATCAATGATGATAAAAAGGAGCAAAGATATTTTCAAAAAGGAATTATGAAGAGTGAAAAAAAGCCAGAGCTACAATTTTTATTAGAACCTATGCCAAACTTAGCGGAATTGAAACGCTTTCAAAGTGGTATACACCAACGTTTTTGCCAACGGCACCAAAGTATCCAACTGAAAAACTGAAAGAAATGAAACCGGTAGAACATATTCAGTTTGAATTAGATAACATTGAACCCACGAGCGCTGAAATTGAACGGAAAAACATGCTCGGATTACCATGCAGTTATGCAATGATGACGTTAGGAAATAAAGGCAAACAGCCTCGAATAAACATTCTGTTTAATGGAAGAAAAGTGGAAGCCTTATTAGATTCAGGTTCCAGTAATACTATAGTATCAGATGATTTGTTGACAATGGAAGAGAAATCAAAGATGAAACCAACAAGTAAAGTAATAAGGTCAATGTCGCACAATGTTTTAAGTATAATTGGGAAATTAAAAGCTGAATTGATTATTGGTGATCACGAATTAGTGCATTATGTGTCAGTGATGAGAAATAGTCCTGTCGGATGTTTAATTGGTATGGATGTAATGGAACAACTACAGGGAATTTCTCTTGATCTAAAAACTGGGAGATTAATGAAAGGACAGACAGACGAAAAAGGACATAAGGTGAGAGAGGTGTTTTTAAATCAGACGCTAGAATTGCCAGCAAGAAGTGAGGTAATATATTATGCAGATGTGTTAGATGTGTCAGATGACGAGTGCATATTTGAACCAAATGAGAAGCTAATAGAAAAATACGAAATTCCAATGTGTGATGAAGTGGTAAAGGTCAAAGACCAAAC
This sequence comes from Schmidtea mediterranea, assembly GCA_022537955.1. Lineage (NCBI taxonomy): Eukaryota > Metazoa > Platyhelminthes > Tricladida > Dugesiidae > Schmidtea > Schmidtea mediterranea. The sequence goes on from CM039680.1 coordinate 170,033,437, forward strand.
AGTGCCAGTGAGAATAGTAAATCAAAACACAAAACCCATCCAAATGAAACCAAAAACCAAACTGGGAAAACTAACGAAGTTTGAAATAGAGAAAATCCCGAAATTACCGAGAAATATTAAAATTTACAAAGAGCCACAAGTCATTAGTAATGATTTAACAGAATCACAAAAATGGGAATTCACAGAATTATTAAAGAAATATAAAATGGTGTTTGCAAAACACGAGTACGATTTGGGACTCACCCAAGTAATTGAACATGAGATACCATTACTTGATGAAACTCCGATTAAATTGAAACCGTATAGAATTCCATATATACATCAAGAGGAAAGTGATAGGCAGATAAAAGCAATGAAAGAGTTCAAAATAATACGAGATAGTTCTTCACCATTTTCATCGTCAATAGTAGTTGTTAAAAAGAAAGACGGCGATCTGCGATTTTGTGTTGATTATCGGAAATTAAATCAAGTTACGCGAAAGGATACATATCCTATTCCAGTTCCACAAGAAATGTTTGATCAAATGGGAGAGGTACAATTTTTCACAGTAATCGATCTTAATAAAGGTTACAATCAATTTAAAGTGAAGGAAGAAGATCGAAGAAAAACGGCTTTTTCTGATGGTAAAGGATTGTATGAATTTAATGTGTTACCGTTTGGATTAACTGGAGCACCTGCTACGTTCCAGCGAGGTATGAATTTTGTTTTACGGGATATCCCACATGCATTAGTTTACATTGATGACATAATAATATTTTCAAATACTTTTAAAGAACATCTGAAAGATGTGGAAACTGTATTTAGAAGATTATTAAAGGCTAATCTAAAAATAAAACCCTCTAAATGTGAATGGGGAAAATCGGAAGTGGTTTATGTAGGTCATATTATTTCTCGAAATGGATTGCAACCAAACCCAGAAAATGTGAGAAAAATTAAAGAATACCCAATCCCTGAAAATGTAGACCAAGTTCGACAATTTCTAGGCTTAGCCAGTTATTATAGAAAATTCATTAAAAGCTTTTCTCATGTAGCACAACCTTTAAATGTATTATTAAAAAAGCAGACTCAATTTAAATGGGGAAAAGCGCAACAAGAAGCATTCGAATTACTTAAAGAAAGCTTGATTAAAAAACCTATACTGAGATGCCCAAATTTTAGAATACCATTCATTTTAATGACAGATGCAAGTAATTTTGCATTGGGTGCAGTATTAGGACAACAAGTCGAAGGTGAGAAAGATCACGTAATAGCATATGACAGTAGAACGTTAAAGCCACATGAAAAGAATTATTCTACAATTGAGAAAGAAACATTAGCATTGGTTTACGGTATAGCAACGTTTAGACAGTATTTAGTTGGCAGAAAATTTGTTGTGTTTACTGATCATAATCCGTTACAATGGTTGATGAAACACAGGGATTCAGCCAGCAAACTGATCCGATGGTCAATAGCCCTACAAGAATATGATTTCGAAATTAAATATCGAACAGGCAAATCAAATGGAAATGCGGATACGCTATCGAGAATTCCTGTAAATAATGAGAGTAAGAATAATGAAATGAATTATAATAATACAATATTTATGGCAATCAAAACCGCTAATAATTTGCAGGAACTGCAAAAAGATCAGGAAAAGGATAATGAATTAAATCAATTGCGGAAACATGCAGTCACGATCAAAAGGAAAGTGACTGGAAACATGTAGTTGACGAAAAACATAAATATATCATTCATGATGGTTTGTTAAAATGTGTTAAAAATGAAAACTTATTAATTGTGGTTCCAACCAAACATCGAACAACGTTAATGTTAATATACCATGATGGAGCACTAGGTGGACATTTATCCGCTCGGAAGACATTATCAAGATTGAAACAAAAATATTATTGGGACACTATTGAATCAGATGTCAGACAATGGTGTCATACTTGTGAAGTGTGTTTAACCAGGCGAAATACGGGAAAGAAAATAAAAGTACCTTTGAAACCTATGCCAGTGCCCGGAGCGCCGATGGAAATTACTGCAATGGACATTGTTGGTCCGTTACCTGAAACAATTAATGGCAACAAGTATATCATTGTGTTCTGTGATTATCTAACTAAATGGCCTGAAGCATATGCGATGCAAAATCAAAAAGCGGAAACAGTTGCAAAGATATTTGTAGAAAATATTATTTTTCGATATGGAGCACCGAAGAAATTACTTACTGATCAAGGAACGAATTTCCAAAGTGAACTGTTTATCTCAATCACGGAATTATTCGGGATACTGAAACTAAGTACATCGCCTTATCATCCACAAACGGATGGTCTAGTTGAAAGATTTAACGGAACATTAATCAATATGATATCATCCTACGTAAATAGAAAACAGAAAGATTGGGATTTGTTTATCAAGCCATGCTTATTTGCGTATAGAAATGCAGTGAATGAGAGTACCGGTGAAACACCTTTCTATCTCATGTATTTACGGCGGAACAACATGCCGGTTGATTTAAAATTTCAAGCACCTATCTCACAGTACATGGATATATCTGATTACAAAGTAATTATGCAAGAAAGACTTCAATCGGTATGGACTCAAGCTGGACTTAAAATAAGACATAGTCAAGAAACGTATAAAGAGTGCTATGATAAACGAGCACATGCTCACAATATTGAGGTAGGAGATTTAGTGTATGTACATAAACCAGAACCAGTGAAGGGTTTATCACCAAAATTACAGAGACCATTCAAAGGACCATACGTTGTATGTGATACCACTGAAACTAATCTAAAATTACGTCCACAAAATAATAAAAAGGCAGGAACAATTATTGTTCATGCTAATCGATGTAAAAAGGTGCCAGTTGCAGAAGACACTAAGTATCAATTGAGATCTAAAGACAAAAACGTGCTCAAACAAAAGACAGCAAAAAATCGCTCACCATTGGGATATATCAACAAAACTTTGTTCGTTACAGCACTCATGATAATCAATGTGTTAGGGTCGAATGCGACTCCATCGTTTCCAAATTACGCCATCAAAAGGATCCGGTTAATGGAAAAAGTTGATATTTATGCCACATGTACCCAGATGGTATGGATCTATCGTTGTGCATCGACCGAAGAAATAGAAATAAGTAATTTACTGAATTATTTTGAACCACCAGTGAAGTTGAATTTTAATAAAAATACTTATGTAGATCGTCAACTAACAATAAATTATGAATACCCATGGTTAATAAAACAAGTGCAACCCCAAATAAATGGTAATAAAATAATGAACCTGATTAAGATTGAAATATGGACAAAAACATTATATAACTACGTTTCCATAGAACCAGTGCTGAATGGAATCAATATATATTGGGAACCCCGAAATTCCCAACAAGTGAAAATAATTTTTCAGAATTATACAATCGATACGTTGAATGTTAGAAGGTCTTTCGTGCATTATGCGAATCTAAAACTGCATCATACCTACGATATCGCAGTTCATTACTACGAAAAAGTATTGCACGATAATGGTACAGAGAGTAATGACCGGTGGGTCAAGATCTATCTTAGTCGGAAATCACTTTTGTTGCAAAACGAAACAAATCGAGTTCATTTACAGTTAGTTGACCAAAAACTAAATATTTCACGGCATTCAGGTATGAATGAAAAAGTTATGATCTATTATCATGAGAAAATTCAAGCCACGTTAACAAGTAACTTTAACTTTAAAATGTTAAATTTTCAGCAAATACGATCTAAATCAAAAGTGGTAATGATAAAAATCAAGTATTACAAACGCATATCAAATTTCAATCCCTGGGAAATCATTTTTGTCGAAACGAGATTCATTCGAGTTGTATATAATTCAACGGGACTCGTAAAGAACACCAATTATTCTCATATCTCTAATGTAAATATTCGAAAACAAAAAACGATGTTACCTTCGTTCAATGACTATATGGCTAATGTGCAAATTCGTGAGAACAACACTACATCATCTTCATCTGATAACAATGAAATCATAATTGTAATTCTATCGATCAGTACAATCAGTGTGATATCATTTTCCATCATTTTTCTTCTCGCATTGCTAGTATATCTTCGAAAATTAAAGCAACGACTTGAGCGTCAATCCATGGCCCAAAGACCTTGGATTGTCTATGAGGAAACAATCGTGTAGTGAGATACATTTATTTTGCATGCAATTATGATAATGTAGTAGTACAGTATAAGTATTAACTTTTTATTTTGAATAATGTAAAGATTTGCACCTTTTGATCATTGATGAATCTGATTGGCAGTTGAGAGCAAAGAAGGGGAAGCAAAATTTGCGCAGGTAGAAATTTTGGGGCAAAGGAAATTTATTAAGGGGTATATAAGGATTAAAAAAGTAAATAAAAATAGTATAAAAATTCAAATTAAAATAGGTAATTAATTTTTTTTATTAATATTATTATTTATACCGCTACTAGTTAAGGCAGTATCCGTAGGGTACTCAACCTTGACTCTAGCGACAACTTTTAAAATTGAAATAAATTAACGAACTATGTTTTAGCAATGCAACAAATTCAATGGGCAAGGACAATTTATGATAGCTACCTCAAGCTACATAGGAATAATGTTGGACGAAACCCATACATCATCGAGGAAAATTTGCAGATTCCAAATTACCTGAGAATAGATGATAGAAAAATGAAGATTCAAATATTCAGAGTGAATAGGCAATCGGGAATTAAATTAGCCGATGGAATAAATATAACGAAAAAGGAAGAATTCATGCTCCACATTGTCAAAGGAAATGTTGAAATGATCGATGACAATCAGAAAATATGGTGGGAAATGCATCAAGCATCGTCATGGAAAATGCAGGAAGAAGCAATGACCAAAAGGTTGAGAGCAGCAAATGAAAATGCTCTGGTTGTATTCGAAATCAGAATTAAAAATGAAGCTCAAGAAATACCGCAGCTTATATCAACACTACCTGTGGATGAGAAATTGTTAACAATCACTGAACAAATGCTAAAGAAAAGGATGTCATTTTTAAGAAAACAAATGGGTCAAGAAGAGATAAGAAATAAGATCTTGTTTATCGATGCGGAATATGGGACATCAGAAACCAATCAGATGGTACCGCTATCTATTGCGATAATGAATTATTATGGCAAGACAATAAAGGATGTCTACCTAACTCCAAGAGGGAGATTGCGGCATTTTAATTCGCAAATCCATGGGATAACAGAAGTGGCAAGTAGGAATCAAAATGACCAATATGCAATTATGAAGGAAGTTCAAAATTTAGTAGTTGGAAAAATATTAATTGGCCACGATCTTCATGCGGAAATACAATATTTAAAACTTTGGATAGACCAGTTGCATGGCATTCGCGACTTGGCAACAGCACAAGCATTGGAAAAGGTTGGAATTTCCAGAAGAGGAGAATTTTTCAAATTGAAAACGGTTGTCCAGGAGATGTTTGGAGACCAAATGCAGGTGGGCATACACTCAGCCCTCGAAGATGTAAAGAACATAAGAAGAATATATTTACAAATTGAGAAACTGTGGATTGATGATGTAGAAATACCAAAAAAGCAACCGTCAAGAAAATATTCGTTGGAAGAATATCAAAAGCTTCATAACACCGCTTCAACAGCAATGACTAGAATTGCAGAAGAAATTGACCTCACATCAGCAGAGGATATGGAAACTGATGGTGAAATTCAAACTATTCAATTAAAATGGGCCATAGAAGAGACGATCGAAACAATTGAGGAGAGTTTGGGTTTGATAATCCACGAACAAATTTATCAAATCCAACCAATATTCGAGCCTTGGTCAAGTATCTCGCCGAGGAGCAGAAAGAGAAAAACTCCATTGAATTCATTGGAAGTCGATAGTGAAGAAACTATCGTAATAAACCAGCTTACATACAAGAAAAAGAAAACGGTCATTCACTATAAATGTGGATCAAAAACACTGAAACTTGAAATGAAATAAATTAATGTTATTTATATTATTATTTATAAAATATTAATTTAATAAATCTCGTCTTCTTGATTTATGTCGTCCCATACAAAAAAAAATTAATAAATAAAGTTGCCATTATTATTATTCAAATTATTATTTTAATGTTATTATCAGTTCTTGAGAGCCTCAGATCTCGAACTTCGGGATCTGAGACTCACAAGAAGAACCATTCCCCATGCCTGCAGCCTGGCGTAACCAGCAGGAGGAGTGGAACGTATTAATATAACTTATAATAATTATTTATCATAACAACAAAATAAATAAATCAATTTTGAAATAAATATTTTATAATTAAAAATAATATATCAACATATCAACAAAATAAATAAATCAACTTTGAAATAATTATTAAGAATAATATATCAACAGTTTACAAACTTAACTCTTCCCTTTATGATCCAGTACTTCATTTTATTCAAGATTGGTTTCGTGTCATTTGGCATTTCGTCGTTGCCATTTCTGTGGAGTTGGTTCCGTATAGTTTGGCATTTCCGCGGTGCCGTTTTCTGGATCAATGTAGCTGTACCAGTGGTCTCCAGTAGTGTGAATCGAAACCACAATGAAATGTGTTTGATACTTCATCTAATGTGTGAGTATGACCAACGAATTCAAATGTTTTGGAAAAGTTCTCGCACGTGCACATTTGATACATTTTGGGAATTGTTTTGCGCAGTTGGTGCATTTTGCATCGGGGGAATGAATAACTTTAATGAAAGATTTTTCAATCATATTAATTGGTAATGATTAAAAATGATTGCATGAGATTGAATAAACCGAGAATTTTTGCTGCAAATTGTTCCAATTTTTATCAGTTAGATTGTATTTAAAAATTGGACAAGGAATATCGGAAGTTAATTTTATTTACCAATGAAATTATTATGATGTTGTGATTGTGGTCATTTATATTTATAAATAGTGCTGTCCCATTGGATGAATGACATGTAAGTTTACATGCGCCTGAGACTATCTGTTCGGCAATCCTAATAGAACTGTGTGCCTTACAACTCTCTCCAAATTTAAAACTGCATGGGTGAGAATGGTTGTCGCTGAGCAAATTATATTATTATTATTATCACTATTATAAGTAATGTAGCCACTGGCTAATGGGATTAACTATATTATTATTATTATAAATTATTAATTATTAGCAGATGGCTAATATAATTATATTGCAAAAGATGGGTATTGATCAGATGATTTTTTTGATCAGTTGTGATAAAATTAAATTTGCATAATTCAATGCAATTAGCTAATTTATTATTATAATTTATTTTACATTATTATTATTATATTATTATTGTTATTATTATTATTATATTAATATTATTACTATTATTATTAATTGTATTTTTAACAAAGTATTATTATTATTATTATTATGAATCGTTATTATTTAAGTTATTATTAACATTATTATTATTATTATTATATTAATACAATTATTAATTTATTATGGTTATTATGATTTATTATTATTATTATTATTATTATTATTATTATTATTATTATTATTATTATATCAAATTATTACTATTATTATTAATTAACATATTATTACTATTATTATGAATTATTACTATTTAATTTTTTATTATTATTGTAATGATTTGTTTTATTATCATTATTATTATTATTATAAGTTATTAGTATTTAAGTTATTATTAGCATTATTAATATTATTATAATAATACAACTATTAATTTATTATTGTTATTATGATTTGTTATTAATATTATATTATTATCATATTATTACAATTATTGTTGGTATTGTTATTATTATTATTATTATTAATATTATTATTATTATTATTATTATTATTATTATTATTATTATTATTATTATTATTATTATCATAAAAAAAAAAATCAAATTTTAAATTTTGATAGATTCGAGGGCGAATCTTCATTAAAGGGGGGAGATATGTTGGGGTATCACGAAAAAGCACAGTAAAATCGATAAAACACAAAAATGATAAAAGTGCAATATTAATTAAAAAATTTATAAAAATTCGAAAGTAATATTGATCGGGGGAAATTGGTATGGTTGAACGCCAAATTGAGAGACGAGTCCAGAAATAATAATAAAAATTTAGTGAGGGGTCCCTAGAAAATAATATAATATAAAAAAGGAAATTAATTAAGAAAAATTAATTACTAATGGGAAACCCGAGTCAATGGGAAGCCCGAGGCAATGGGAAACCCGAGAGATACGGAAAACCCGAGAGCTGAGGAAAACCCGAGAGATGAGGAAAACCCGGCGCACAGACGGAATAATAAATTAGCCTAAACAACATTGAGTGGGCGCCGCTAAGTTACGGAGAGGCAGTTAATTCATAATTGGCAATTTGGTAATGGACCAAACGTTGTTGACAAAGGCCGGACTGGAAAGTAATTATTCTTGATAATTTAATAATGCAGAAAACATTGTTGACAATCGTCGCAAAACAGTCTGAGCAGGAGTATAAAAGAAAGAGGGAAAAACACGAAAGGGACAGTGTTCACTAGACAAGAAACGAAAGTTATTATAAACAGATACGAAAGAGCAGAGTGAATCAACGGGAAATAGCAGTAACTAGGTTAGTCGAGGAATCCAAATCCAAGAAAAAAAGTCAAAGTTATCTATCAGAAAGGGTGGTTCTCCCTTGGACAACCTACCCTCAGATAAACAGGCTCATACAATTGTCAGAGAGTGCAAATCAATTAGTGAAAGTGTGATAACAATAATTGAAACAAACGGATTGATCTGTATTGTGATAAAGTGCAAATAAAATTATTCTGTGTTGGGTTTGCTTATTTGATTGGAAAAGGACACGAGGAGTCAGAGGTGACCGACTTACAATAATAATAACCCAACAAAATCAATTCTGTAAATTGAAAATGACAATAATTAAAGGATTTGATAAAAATTGGTCATCTAGAGAACATCAAGGCGATGTTATTATTATCGATGATCTATACCAGGAAGCTAATAAAGAAAAGGATTTTAATAATTTATTTACAAAAATTGCTTGACATATTGGAGTTACTGTAATTTTCATTACTCAAAACTTGTTTCATTAAAAAGGCGGTCATAGAACTCGTAATTTAAATGTACAATACTTGGTTATTTTTAAAAACCCTAGAGATGGAACCATTATAAATTTTCTTGCTAGACAAACTTATCCCAATTATAGAAAATTTTTAATTGATTCATTTCAAGATGCAACAAAGGTTCCCCACGGATATTTGTTCTTTGACTTTACACAACAATGCCCTGATGAATTACGTATTAGAACTGGTATTTCAATGAGAAAGGTGTTACGATTTATAAACAAAATTGAAATCTGAAAATAATTACTTGAAATGACGTTTAAAAAAGTCATTGTTCAACGTGAAAAATCAACAAAGGAAAAAGTTACAAAGAAAAGGGTTACTAAACGTAAAATAATAAAAACGAGTAAGAAGATTGTTAAAGATAAAAAGTGGAATAAAATATAAACAAAACAACTAGATGAAAAATGTATTTAATATGAAAGTTGAACGTAGTCTGCCATACTTTAGCGCCTTGATGAAGGCTCCTAATAATAAAAGAATGAATATTTTACAGAATTTTCCTTCATTTGTTATAGATGATCTAGTTGAAGTTATTGTTAATGTAGTTCGTGGTAATGTAAACATTACTAAAGTTAAAAAACTTGTATTAAAAAAACATAAAAGATCACTTTTATCTTAAGTAAACACTAAGAATCGTCGTTTGATGCGAAAAATAATATATAAACAAAAAGGTGGATTTTTAGGGCCATTAATTCCAATAGTATTATCTGCAATAAGCGCAATTTCATCATTAACTTCTTAATGGGTACCAAGAATTCATTACCGGATAAACATAATTTAGATTTAAATATTTTGACAACTTGTTGTAATTATAAAGGAAACATTAACCAAAAATCGAAATACAGTGAAAAAGCTCGAAAAAGTATGGGCAGACCCAAAACATCCCGCTGGTTTAGGTGGTGTAACAACACTGGCAAAGGAAGTAGTTAATTCAAAGAAAGAAACTCAGAATTGGTTATATGGGCAAATGGCTTACAGTTTAAATAAACCAATGTTGAAGAAATACAAAACCCGTAGTTATAAAACAATGGGAGTTGATGATTTATGGCAAATGGATTTGATGGAAATGATACCATTCTCTAAATTTAATAAGGGATACAAATATATTTTGACATGTGTTGATATATTTAGTCGATTCGCTCATGCTATTCCAACAAAAACCAAATCATCCAATGAAATGGCTGAAGCAATCAAGGAATTAATTATTGATGGCAAGCCTCGTAATTTATAAACTGATTTGGGTATGCAATTAAATAAATAAATTAAATTAAATTTATTCTTTAGGTAAAGAATTTTATAATAAAGTTAAAGAGATTATCAAAGGAATAAATCATTACTCTGTATTTTCTCAATTTAAAGCTGCCCACCTGGAAAGATTTAATCGAACTTTAAGAAATCGTTAAAAAGCCTAATTATAAAGTGGGTAATCACGTTAGAATAAGTAAAATCAGTGTTTCTCCATTCATCAAGAATTTCGACAACAATTGGAGCGATGAAGTATTTCAAATCTCAGAAATTGATACGAATCAGAATCCTGTAATGTACTTTATCAAAGATGAGAGAAACAATCAAGTTAGTGGAAAATTCTACGAACAAAAACTCCAAGTTATAGAAGCCCTTACTGTATTCAGAATTCAAAAGATATTAAAATCCAAGAATATTGGTAAATATAAACAATGCTATGTTAAGTGGCATGGATATGAAACTTCAACTTGGATATCTGAAAATCAATTAATAAAATAAATATTATGAAAGAAAACCAGTTTTATCTGATTTTAGCTAGTAATAGTTGTCCTCTTATTTTTCCTAATAATATAGCTAGTAATTTCAATGTCGAATTTCAAAATCCTATTTACTTGGATGGTGAGTGGGAAGTTGCTTTGATTGATTTTACTTTTGTATATAAAACATTTCCGTTTTAGAGTAATTCTTATCTAAGTTATGAAACGATGAAGAGTGGTACTGAAATAAAATATTTGAAAATAAATAATCAAAATGAAACTTATGAATTAATAAATCCTAAGCATACCCCTGATGTTGATGTTTTTATTGAAAAATATGAGAACTTGGTTATTGTCTGTCCACATTTTCCATTTAAAGTAGCATTCCTTGACATTCAACATGCGTTTAGTTTTGAATTAAAATCTATATCCGTCATTAATGAAGATGATCATTGTCGATTAAAATTACCAAAATTTACAGATGATGGTGTTATGGAACAATTCGGGATAATTATAAGTTATGAAGAAAAAACAATATTTGAAAAATATTTTGAAGATAATTTACTCATAAACACATTATCTGAATTACCAGGACATTTAATGTCATTTATTCCGTCTCCGTTTAAAGAACTAAAAATTGAAAACAATGAATTGGTTAAAATAAAACTTGCAGATAACATTTCAAAAATATATTTTGACCACAATTTAATCAAAACCTTAGGATTAAATAAACAAACTTTTAGTGATAAAGACATTGTTGGTAATAAAGTTCCAAGATTATTACATCATCATCAACAAATGTTTATTTATTCGAATATTATTGAACCAATAACTGTTGAAGATGTTAGAGTTCCTCTATTAAAATCTATTTGGGTTAAAAACTATGAACAAGGGGAAATTATACAATTAGAAATGAAGACTTCAATGTATTTACCAATTTCAACTTCAACAATAAACAACATTGAAATTAATATTCGCGATGATAGTGGAAAATTAATTAAATTTAGTAAAGATACCAAAACACATTTATCAATACATTTTAGAAAAATAAATGAATAAAGATTTTTACATAAATCTACCGAGTAATAGTTGTCTTCTTACTCATCCAAATAATAAAGCTGATAAATTCAATGTTGAATTTCAAAATCCAATTTATTTGGAAGGTGAATGGCAAGTTACTCTGACCGATTTCACTTTTGTATAAAATAATTTTCCATTTTATAACAACTCAAATATTAAATATAGTAAGAGCACATTACATACAAGTTATGAATATTTTGACTATAACGATGCAAAGAATGAATATACAATTAGTCACGACTCTATATTTTATCTAGTATACATTGATGGAAATACTTTAAATATTAGGATTTAATAAAAAAGAAATAAATTTTATTGAAAACTTGAATCAAATTAAAATTCCTTCAAATAATCGTAAAATAAAGTTTGATACAATTCGATTAACTATAAATTATTTTTATGCTGTCGAGTATACAGATAAATTTGAAGAAAATTTAATCATTACTAATTTATCACAAATAAATGATCAATTAATGACTTTTTATCCGCATCCATTTAAATCTTGCGAAATTAAACAAGAAAGATTAGTCAAAATTGAATTGGAAGATGATGCCAGTAAAGTTAAATTTAGTAAATTCTTGGCTCAAAGTTTGAGATTAAGTGAAGAATCATATTCAGAAAAAGTTATTGTTGGATTACGTTTACCAGAAATTTTACAAAGTAATCAACAAATGATGATCTATACAAATATCATTGAACCTATTCTTGTTGGTGATGTTTTGATACCTCTATTGAAACGTGTATGGGTTGAAAAACATAAAAAGATGATCTAGTTCAAATTATAGAGAAAAACCCAATGTATTTGTCTGTATCGTCAACATTTATAAGCAATATAGAAATCAATATTCGTGACGATAGTGGAAAATATATATTTGGTAAAGAAGATAAACCTTTTCTTACATTACATTTTCGTAAAATAAATGAGTAATCCTGACATTGTAAATTTTTATAGTAGTAGTCAATCTGGTGGAGAATTACCATATTTTATATGTAAACAATATGGAACCGGTTGGTTGAAAACAATAGGTAGATTTGCATTACCTATTCTTAGACGTATAGGCAATTTCGGTATGAAAACGGTAAATGACGTAATAAATAATAATTCTGATTTTTTACCTGCTTTAAAATCAAATGCAATATCTGAAATTAAAGAATCTTTACCTAGTGTTATTAATAAAGTAAGTGATGTATTTAATCATGAAAATGAACAAGAGGAGGGACACTTAAACGTAGCAAGATTATGAAGAAACATATAAACAAAACAATGAGAGGATTCGGAACTATATTTGAAAAATGATTAGTGCAAAATCTGAATTATGTCTTTTTGATAGACCATCCCCTCAAGCCGTGATTGAACATGGTTCGTTTGAAGATATTTTCCCAATGAATTCAATAACTGATGATTCGATTCAATTTTACATTAACGGATCACAAACAGAATATTTAGATTTGAACGATACTTTGTTACATATTCAGTTGAAAGTTGTAAATAGCTTATGTGAAAATATTACACAAGAAGCTGGCGTAACAGCAAACAATTTCTTTTTTCAAACTCTTTTTAAAGACGCTGAATTAGTTTTTAATTCTACTAAAATTGAAGGAGCAAATGATAGTTTTGCACACAAAGCCTTAATTGAAACTATTACAAATTATAATCTAGATACTAAACAAACATCTTTAGGTGGATGGGTTACACTGAACATGATCTTATGCGAAAAACATGGATTGCAAAACCAAAAGCATTTTCATTATGTTCACCACTCCAATTTGATTTCTTTGATCAACCCAAATATTTGTTACCAGGTATTAGTGTCCAAATTAAATTAACAAGAACAAATCCAGAAAAAAGTCTGACGTGTACTAAATTTGTACCTAAAATAGTATTGCTAGATGCAAAATTAATGGTTAGAAGAGTTCGTGTTGAACCTTCTGTTTTAGCGGGTCATCAAATAGGTCTTGCTACAAGAAATGCAATTTTTCCAATGAAAAGCAAAGAAGTTGTTGAATTTTTTTACCTATTGGATTTTCTTCTTTTTATAAGGAACAAATATTTAGTGATAGACGATTACCTAATTTTATCCTTGTAACTTTCGTGTGAAATAAAAGATTTAGTGGTTCGTTGTTAGATACATTTACTATGTTTGATCACTTTAACGTTAAGTCAATAACTTTAAGTAAAGGAAGTGATTATCGTGAAAAATATAGTAAAGATTTTGAAAATGATAATTATAGTACAAGTTATATGCAAAGTATTGTTAGGAATATGAGATATCTTAATAAAAATTTGAATTGTGGTATCAGTATGCCAGACTTTAGAAATAGGTATCCATTCTTGACATTCTTATTGGCGCCAGATTTCGATCTTAATCAAAGTCAGTTACCACAAAGTGGAAATTTAAGATTAGATATAAAGTTTGGATCACCCCTAACTGAATCTGTTACTGTAATTGTATATGGAGATTTTGAAAAGGAAATTCAAATTACTTCCAATCGAACAGTATTATTTTGAACTACAAACCAGATTGAGATTTTTTAATTGTCAAGTATGAAGTAAGAAATTTTATTAATTATATATTTTTAAAATATTATTAGTTCTATTAAGATTGATTCTATAGGTAGAAAATTATTGGGAAAAGAATTTCTTGAAGTTTTCCCTCTAGATAAAATTCCATATATCGATGTTAACAAAGCTTTGATTGTAAATACTCAATCATCTAATCTCAGTGGTGAACATTGGCTTGCAATTTATGGGAAACCAAATAAAATAAATGTATTTGATCCAATGGGTTTTTATTATCAACCTATATTAATTAATAAACTAGAATCAATGTTAATGCCAATTGAATACAATCGAATTTGTTATCAAAATCCGATGAAAAAACATGTGGACAGCATTGCTTAACTTGTTTAAAAACATTGAAAAATAAATGAATTTATTGAATAAAGTTTCTTTTCAAAATTGTTTTTTAAATATAATTGTAATTAAAGATGAATTATGTAATACGTATTACTTTTAAAGGATTAAGTTCAAAGGATTAAGTGTGTTTTAAAGATTTAAATTAAAGATTTAAAATCATTAATAAAAATGATCAACAAAAATGTTCAAAATGTTAAAACTCCGAGTCGCAAAAATAAAACAGTAAAATGTTAGTACTATTAAATTTTTACTATCATATCATAATTATAAAATGATAATTAATTATATTTGAATTAAATTTAATATTAACATTTTATTAATTTAAACACAATAAATTCAAAATAATATGATAAAAATAAAATACTAGGCCGAATAAAGTTAAATAAATTTTATTTAAACACATTTGACTTCAATAATTTTCCAAATTGGTCGAATAGTCTGGTTTTTTGTTGATTGCTATTAATAACTCTGCTATATATTTTTTCGATCATTTTCTCCAATTTCACCAACTTTCATATTATATAGACTTTATTTCAATTTTGTTGGTTCCTATTAAAATTTATTAATAATATTACTTTTAATGAAAATACTTACTCTAAATGAATATATGATTGGAAATTTTAAATATTCCATTGAATATTGTAAATACATTACTGGTGAATTTCTGCTTAAACTGATAGCATTTACGGAATTTTCCTCAAGAATTAACTTGACAGCTTCTTTTCTAACCGAGGTTTCTAAAAAAACAATTAATGAATAATTACATAATATGAAAACCATTTATTTTTATTCATTTTATGATTTTCAACTATTTTAATCTACTTATATAAGATTTTCAAAATAAAATTAACCAATCAATTTCATTTATTCATTGTGTGTAAAATTAATTTAATGTTTATATTTTAGTGATTTATTTTATTGATTTTTAATGAATTTTAATGATTTATTTTAATGATTTTATGATTATATATTTAAATTTTTCTTTTATTATAGCAGGTAACCTTTACCCAAATATTTGCAATTCTCCACAACATGATGGAAATTGTGATACAATTATGGAGAATTATTATTCTCATATCTATAACTACACCACCTATTTTATTTGTCCCACGTGTAAAACCACCCATAAAATGAATTATACAGACTTTTATTTAAACCATAAGGAACATTTAACACATTTTAACTGTAAGAGAAAATATATTTTTAAATTACCATTGAGAGATAATAATAATTATAATAATAATAATAATAATAATAATTATAATAATTATAATAATAATAATAATAAAAATAAAAATAATGATATTACAAAAAAGAAAATAAAATCAAATAATAATTATAGTCCACACTCTTCGGAAGTTCCTAAAATTATAGATACTATCATACTTTCTGACTCTGACGAATCAAAGATGGTTGCTGATGGTTGAATCATTTCTGATTCAGATGATGTTTCTGATGTTTTTCCTGTTGATACTCCTTCTGTTATTGTTAATCAATATGGTGGCTCGATAGCACCTATTGTTAACTTCGATTTAAACCAATCACATGCCATTGTTAGAATGGATGTTTCGAATTTAAATTTAAAGTTAATTACAGTACTCACACAGTTAATTAATAAATTAAATAATGTTATCAATAAAATGGGATCTGTTAAGATTCAATTTTGTATTGATGTAAAGTTTGAAAAAGATGGAGAATTTCAATCTTTCATCATTTCAAACTCTGCCAGAATAATGAGTGATTCATTTTTAGATGAAGGTGCTACTCTTCTTGGCGAAAAAATAACATTTATTAATGACAAAGGTAGTAACTGGATTATAAATAAAATAAAAGAAATTCATTTTGTTCTTACCAAGTTTTCACAAATAAATCGGTTGAGTGGTCATGGATTTATTCCAACACCATTATCCTTATTAAATAAACATTGTACTGTAAATGTTGATAATTCCGATAATTTATGCTTCATTTACAGTATTTTAGGTATTTTAAATCATGAAAATATAAGTAACCATCATAGAAATGAAACCTTTAGCTACAACACTTCTGAACTTGACTTTTCACGTTCAGATTTACCTATGAAACTTTGTGACATTCCAAAATTTGAAGCTAAAAATCTAAATCTTTCCATTAATGTCCTTACGTATGATGAAAATAATTTAATTAATAATTTTTCTAACCCTGAAGTTTTCAAACACCCTTATGTCGAAATAATTCATCGTTCTAGAGTTGTTGGGGGACAAACTATTAATTTTATTTTATTAGAAAGCTTTGATTCTTATCATTATATCGCTGTTACTAAATTAGATAGGCTTTTAAATTATAGGAATCATTCTTTTACTGATACTAGAGTTCAAAGTATATGGTGCCATCGATGTCTAAAGTGTTTTGCAATATAATTTAATTAAATAAACATAAAGAGTTGTGTGATAAAATTCAATTAGGCACAACTCTTTATACATTAACTTTAAACAAAAACTTGGAATTTAAGAATTGAGCTAAAACCGTTACTCCTCCTTTCGTCCTTTACGCTGATTTTGAGGCTATCTTACCTTCAGATGGCATACATTTTCAAATACATATGCCGATTTCAGCCGGTTTACTTTTAATTAACAATTTTACAGGTGAAAATCATATAAGAGTTTCCTGGGAGATGATTATGTAGTTAATTTTCTACAAGAAATAAATAATATTTCAATTAATATTGTTTTACCCTTTTATCAAAATAATAATAAAAAGAAAATATTATTAACAGACTCAGACATTCTTTCGTTTACTTCGGCAACTTGTTGTTATTTGTGTAATAAGAATTTATCAGTACCGGTTAAGGACCATGATCACTTTACTGAAAAATATTTGCGAGCAGCTTGTTCCAAATGTTTTTAGGTAACAGTACAGAAGAATGTTCGGAAGTTAATGAAGAATATGACGATTATGAAGAACTTTGAATGAATAAATTATTTGAAAATATTCTTTGTTTTTGTATATTTTTGTTGATGTTTAAATTTGTATGTTTTTAAGTTAGTATTAATTTTTTTTATTAAGTATCATGTATATTTAAATATGTATTTTATTTTATTATTTAGTTTATCTCTTTGAAGTAATTTTAAAGAAAATTCAGGAACTTTATCCAAGAATTAAAAATCCGTTAAATTATTGCGCACCAGAGTTTCTCGCTACAAAAATTTACCATTTCACGGGGATTAACATTGAAGAACTTCTCGAGATTCACTATGACAACGTTCAAGGATCTGGTGACCGATGTGTTGCAAATTGCATTGTTTGAAAAGATAGTATGAGAGTAACATGTTCAATTGGATGTCCATGTTGACACGATTTCAAACGTGACCAAACAATCCATATTGTTGGCGTACTGGGTAGAACTAATTTTGTTTTAATCGATGCACATTTGTTAACTCTGCTTCTCCAATCCCTCTTGCCTTTCTAGGGTCTCTCTCCCAGACGCCCCACAATTTTGACATCACCACTGTATACCCATGAGCAAGCCCATGTTGGTACTGTATACAGCAGCCGATAGTCCACAAGCAGGTGAGCCCCGTTTCCAAGACTACTCTTTGTGATAATCTCGCTTTCGGGTTCCTGACGGCCGATAGAAGGACTTACGTCTATGTCATGTATCTATTCTTCTCGATATTGGCATACACTTTCTCATCTGTTATCGTCGGTTTCATGTATACGTCCGAATCAGATTTCCGTTATGGTCTCATTTAATTCATTGGTAAGTATTCGTGTACCTTTACTGCCGGAAATATATTCATTTGCGCTCGGGCTACTTATTTATCTTTTATCAGTCAAATTTAGCTAACATTAAATTTAAATGTTTACTAATTTAATTTTAATTTCTAAAATATAGGACATTTTCGAAAGAAAAATTGGATTAATCACTTTTGAAAATTCAGACCTTTAAATTATCTAAGATTTCCGATTTTCTTCCGAATTAGTTATTAAAATTTCGAAACAATGTCAGTAACCTCGAATTTTGTTTTAATTTGGAAAATCTTTTACTCAAATAACCGGCGAAAATTTAAATTTTTATCTAATTAATTGTAATTGCTGTTAAATCAGCTGTTTTTAGGTTTGAGAAAATCTCCTGATCGCTTTTAAAAGAAAATAAAGTCCTCTTAATATCTACAATTTTCTTTTTATTCATAATTATTCTTTCATTCCTCAACATATTCTTTTTAAAAGCTTAAAAATCAATTTTTCAATAATCATAAATATTTCCATTTTCAATATTTTAAGGTAAATACAGCTTTCCAGTCATATTATTCCCATACATCAAACTTCATCAATCTTACTTTATACTCAGGCAAGCCTCCAACATCCCTTTCTCATCTGTGCCCAGACATATTGGAATTTATCAAGAAATTTAATAAATAAAAGTCTATTTTATAATTATAACATTTACAACAGGAAAAACAATAAGTGAAAGTAAAAGATTAATATAATTATGTCATAAAATGATTTTTAATTATTATGTCGAAATGAAATTCGGTTTTCCACAAGAACCGGCTTTCATTCGTCGATGTCGACGGGAAATCTTCGTTTTCGACCAACTTTTAATTCGTTGGATCCGACTTGGGGAACCAAGTGACAGAGCTCGTCCCCAAAATCGTCCGTCCAATAACCGATTGAAGTAGAGGGCTTGCGATTTTCGTCGGTTCCTGAAGTGGTTGTAGAAGGAGAGGGAATCTTTATCCGAATTTGTAATTCGTCCGTTTCACCGGCACAGATTTGGGTTGTATTTTCTTCGGATTTCTCCATTTCCAGCGGTTTTTCGGTATCTCTAACTAATTGGGACTGCTGTTCGGCGACTAGCATTGCCGCTTCTTCCAGGGTCTGGGCTGCATTTTTTAGTAGCGTGACTCCCTCAGCCCAACGTCGTTCACGGCGACGTCGGTTTTTACTGGGGTTATGCTTCTTACTAGTTTTCGGTGTTTGTGGAGGACCAGTTGTGGCCGTTTCGGGTATATGATTGGCAGGGATTATATTTAGCTTTATCGCCAAATCACGGCCGGCTAATCGTTTCTTCAATTCGGCTTCATTAAAAGAGGCTACTAGGACGGAACTCTGGTTATTGATCACGATCCGCTGCGCTCGGTTCTCGGCAATAAGGTCTTCGTGGCACCTGGTTAGTCGATGGATTTGATTATGGAGCGCTTTCACAGCCTCGGGGGCGAACCACGTACCGAGCGTGCGTTCGTGTTCTGCGACTAACTGATCATATTTTTTCCGACATTCTTGGTGGGAGTTATCATTGTTGTTGAGAATTAATGGATTGGATTTTTCAGATCTCTGTGGCGTCAATTTTGGGATTTTATATACTGTCTGCATGCTGTCAAAGGTTTTCGTTATAACAAAAGAGACTGAATGGGAAGAAATTATTATTATAAATTTATATCAATTTAATAAGAAGTATAATAAAGATAATAATTAGTTGGAACTTTCACACGGCACAATCCTGCATCAAACTCACATTCAATATTGGTTTACACAGTAACGAATTTAGTGTAAAAGTCTATTGCTGATCTACTGACCATAAATCTGCATAGAAAAACGAAAAATATTGATGCTCCGGTCATTTTCCGAGCTGTATTAGTTTTTAATTTTTTTTCCTTTCGTTATACTGATTTTCGGTTTAATACGTTATACATTTATTCCTATACTTAACCCTAGTCGTTCCAATTGTTGTAATCAATTTCTCGACAGGCATTTAAAGAAAAAGAAATATATTGTTTCCATACTTAGACATTTACTAATGTCAACCCCCTAGGTGTAGCGATCTATCCGCATTTTACTCATACCGCCCCGACCAACATTGAAAATGGCCGCCTCGGTGAATTACGACGGTGTCCTACCCTGTGATCAGTGTAACGAGACCTGACCAGACTAGGCAGACACCGAAGGGTGGTTTGTGACAAAGCAACACGTCGACGTCCTGCCAACTTAACGGCCGGAATCGAATATTGCTTTGCCATTCCCCACAATTAAAGAATCAATATATAAAAGTAAAATTAGGGGACCTGTCACAGATACTAAAAAGCATCGCGGCCATCCATGATAATGAAAAACAATTAAAACGAATTTCACAAATATATTTAGCATAAAATTAAAATAAACCAAAGTACCTACGGTTAAAGTACAAATTAATTTCGAATTCAAAATAAAATTATTATAAGTTTTTAAAGGTTAATAATTGTGACAATGGCTATTGCATTTATACTGTTTTCGTGCGTGTTTGCGACCAATCAGAGTATTTTGAGCCTTTTTCGGCTATTTTTCGGGGTTTTTTATTGTTTTAATTTTTATTTTAAATCTTTTATTTTTCTCCTTATTTTTCCTTATTTTTTTGATATTGTTTTCTTAATATTTCGCAAATCTTTATTTATTTTTTTTTATTATTTAACCATTCTTTTTGGTTGTTTCTCTTTTTACCCCTTTGATATTTAAAATTATTTGGTCGCCGCTTCCGCCTGTGTATTTTCTAAACCTTCTTTTGCAAAGTTTTTGGCGGTTTTATATTTTTACTTTATTTTTCCATGTATATTGCATGTGGAATTTATTAATTATTTGTTTTACTTAATTATGTTATTTTTTTATTTTGTTTTATTTAATGTTTTTATTATATTTTTAATTTCTGTTTGCGGTGCGTGCTTGTGTTATAATAGCCATTCTCATAATTTTTCGACATGACTTTTTTCCTAGTCATTTTATTTTGTTTTAATGATGGCTTATAGTCCAACAATATATTGTTGGCCGAAATGCGTAAAGCATATTACTCGGATATTTTTGATTTGAAATAAAAATTAATCTTTTTTATTTAATCTTAATTGTCAATAAAAATATTTGTATGGATTGAAAGTTTGTTATTTTTACAATTCAAATTTATCGATGATATATCTTTTTTACATTGAAAAATAATTCTTAGATTTACAATTAAATTTTAAAAATAAAAATAAATAAAAAAAATGTTAATAATAATAAAATAAAGTAATAATAATATAAAATAAATAAATAATTAAATAAAAATAATAATATTAAAAAAATAATTAAATAAAAATAAAAAATAACTATTTAATTCACTTCATTAAAACAAACAAACAATTAAATTTAATAATAATATAATTAAAATATAAATAAATAATATTATTGACTTAAACAAATAATTAAATTAAATAAAAATAAAACATTCATGATTTTTAGTCGACAGGCGATTTGAGCCAATTTTATTTTTATGGGTTTTTAAGTATGAAAAAACACTTAGGCTTTTTATTCGATATTTTTAGGTTCTTTAATCGGGTTTGAGCCAATCTTATTGTTGGGCCAGAACTCAAACGAGCTTGTAAATGTTTAAATGAATCGTTAACACAAATGCAAATATAACATGCAGCTTTAAATTCAAAACCTATGAAAACATCAATTAACCCTATCAAAATATGAAAGAAAAACAATTACATATAAAATAATAAACATAAAAATAAATTAAAATAATAACAAAAAAGCAACAAGATCCGCACGATATAAATATAAACATAACATGAAAACCCAACAAATTCGACCGAAATTTGATAATTTAACAAAAAATGAAAATTTCATGAAAATGAAATTAAAATCAAAGAATTTGAATTAGAAATAATTCAATAAAAATTTCAAATAAAAAATTATCAAATGAAATTAAAAAATAATAAAAATTAAGATTAGAATACACTAGAAAATACCAAGGTCGAATTTTGTTTTACTAAATCAAAAAGAACACGCAAGGTTAGGGCCAAAAAATAGGTATATATACCGATTCATTTTCACACAATTTTAATCGTATTTCTGATAAAACAGTTCTTAAAAATCTATTTTACTAAGTTAGTAAGAGTTTTTATTTGGAAGCTCTCTCCACGTCACATCCTCGCAATCTCAATAGAGCTCTGCTTGGATGTCGGCGTTCGGAGAGTAGTATTTTGTATGATTTTCGTTGTGGACAAGTAATTGTTATATTGTTTTTAATATTAATAAAATATTTATAATGCATAAAATCATTTTGTTTTCATTAATTATTCGTTATTTGTCGAAATTTTTCCGGCCCACAGCCAAAACATATCACAAGTCATTAAAATCAGAAATGTTATTCAGATTCGTGTAAGTGCGTGGAATATCGCCGATGATCTGTGCCCGTGAAGACCCGGCGTGCGGAACGCAGAGATCGGAACGTCAATATTATTCCGTATAGAAAAAAGGAGAAATAAGGAAGTGGTCTTTTGGTTACTTCCTCGTTTCTCGAATTCTTTAAAATCGACCTAAATTATTCTACACACGGCTCAAAATCACCACACCGAGTAGTCCAGTGGGCACTCATTAATTATAACATGAATACAACGCGCCTAAGGTCAACTAAGGGAATGGTGACGGGGATTCGGAAAATGAAATCATTGTTATGAACTAAAACTTAATTTTGAATGTGAATTAACAATTATAAATTTCAATATATTAATATGGATTTAGAGCGACCCTAAATTATCACGCGATAACCATGAACTTATGATAATTAGATCCTATTAAATTGGATTGCGATAGATCATGAACACCCGTAATTGTCCGGAATTCGATAAGTGTACTTTTAGGAAACTGAAGTAAAAGAAATTTTTTTGTTGCCTTACACTTATATCAATACAATAATAGTTTACGAACCTTTACGATCCATAGATTTATAATGCAGCTTGAGTTGTTCAAATCATTTGAGGTAACAAAAATTTCTATAGCCCTTATAAACTCCTAACGACACCGCAGGGAGCAATGTTAATACCTAAATAATCATAAGCAAAGACAATTAATTAAACCAGTGGATACCCTAGTAACATTAAAGAGTAGCCTTCAAAGGCAGAATAAATCGACATGAGTAAATTAACGTAATAAAAACCCAAACCAGAAAAATTTATGAGTAAAAATCCAGACTCAAAGTTCCTTAATCAACTTACCAAATTCCGAACCCAACACAACTTTCACTCCCACTGACAGACTGATATATTGGAAATAATTATGAACTTACTAAATAAAAAATTCCCATAATATAAATAAGTATAAGGAAAAGAAAGACCCATATTAAATTACCAATATCGTAACATACAAACTATCAAAATACCCAAAAATAAAACATAAAAAATAACATTGTAAACCCAAAAAAAAATAAAACCTCAAAAACAAAATTGTAAATCCAAAAATAAAATACCAAAAATCAAATTGTAAACCCAGAGATCTGGAGAGTCATAAAAACTTAATTTCCAGTTCCCTCAAATGAATAGCAATCCATACGTCCCGAAGATGACAAGACCTCAACCCTGCCCACTTTGGTTCTAGACTCACGATTCACCTAAACTGTAATGATTAATTCGAAAAACCCAATATCGGAATCATAATAACACCAGATAATAGTAACCACCTGAATAAAAATAAATTAACCTACTAACACCAATCTCAAAGAGACTAACCAACCACTCCATTAACATATAATCGCTCATGGATGAAGAAATAGAGGGCGATTTCCAATATAGTCTTCCGTCTAATCGATGCCCACTACGAGTCTAATCTGAAAGAGAAATTTTATAAAATTACCCAAAACTTTTCAACAATACCCATAATATTTTTCTACCAAAATAAGTAACTGACTTCAGCTGAGCGGGTGTGAATCTAAAAATGAATAAAAGAAAATTAAATTGGAGACAATACAGATAAAAACCCATTAATGGTTAAGCCATAAACTACTAGCTTAACGAATCAATAAATTAAACATAACTAAAATAGACAAACCTAATTAGTAACCACCCGATCTCACCACTACCCAGAAAATCTGACAGGAGCAAATCAATATTAGGCTTTGGGATACCAAGTAGATCTCCAAATAAGCTGTCGCACCCCATAGCGATTTCATAATTCCTGCTAGACAATTTCATGATTAAAAGATTACGAAAAATCAATTACTTGCACGCCATCATGACATTGAAATTTCTCATAGAAGTGGCAGATATCGCACACACCATCAGGCAAAGTGTGATTAAGCTAGTGGACAAGCACGGGACACACCCACCCACAGTGATTTGAATATAAACATACCGATCATCATTCTTGGAATAGTGTATTTAATATGATTCCACAACAAATTTTACATAATGAGAATGCCTCAACCAGAACATCTAGCGAGGGAATGGTACTGGATCCCGATTCACAGATGAAAGGTAAAAAATTCATACGATTTTTTTTGATATTAGTAACTTCGCAGATTTATAATCAATTTTTATCAATTTAATTATTCATAAGTTCAATACATGGTTACATTTTTGAAAATGTATGAGCATTTACATTTAACTTTAATTGCAAATTTCTAATTGAAATTTTTGATTTTCCATTAACCCTTTAAAGAATGTGGCAAATAGTTATGCCAGCAAAATTTAAATCCTTTTCATCGTTGATTAACACGTTTTCCTAAACATTAGGCAGAATTATAATTGACCACCCATTGTAGACTAAAATATTTTTCTCAACTCTACAAACTGAATCAAATTATGTGGTTCTTAAAATTTAAAATATAATGCCTTATAAAGAATTATGTCAAATGTAAAAAAGTAGGAGTTATAACAGAGTGAGGTTTATTTCACCAACATTAATCGGTGCGATGGGATATTGGATGATCAATCTAACAAGTTACTTTTATTGACCAAAATTATAATTATAATTATAATTAAAATTACGCAATAACAATAGCGCAAAAGGGGAAAACCCTTTGTTATTACAAACGTCTAAATGATTCGGGCCAAAAAAAAGGAATAGTGATTAGAGATGGTAATCCAGTAACCTGGTTGTTTTCTTTTCTTTTTCGTACATTCGGTATCTGAAATGGAGTGAATGAACCAGTGACATCGAAATAAAATCAAACCCGGTATCTTGTGCCTCGTGAGCCCGAATAATTGATAAGAGATTATTATTTTGCAAAAATCACAACAAGCAGTATAACCAGAAAAAATTAGTTTTACAATTTTTATTAAATAAATATCAGAAATATTGTATGAAGTATTCTTTATTAAAATTTATCAAACTAGTTTCATTAAATTGTATTACAAGCATGGAGACGATTCAGAGAGGAAAGATGCCCCGAGTTCCCCCAACCCGGGCCATAACAGATCAGTGGGCGATCGGAGAGACATAACAATACTTCCTGGTTATCTGAACAACAACGGGAGGAGTGGAGTCCGGCTCAGGAAATCCATGAGCATGCCCGCCACCTCCTCGATCGCCTCGTAAGCCATCAACGACAAGTGGATCTGCAGGTGGTCCGAGCCCGTCAATATCTGGCGAACATCGAAGAAGATATTATAGTTGGCCGGATCGCCGTCACCTACAGCCACCCACCACCGTGTAACCCGACGCATAGCCGTACAGATGGAAGCACGGGCGAACACCAGGAGGAATCCCAGAGGCCCAAGGCTAAGCGAGTTCGAAACACGAAACGACACGTGATGATATTTTCAAATTGCTCCTCGGAAGAATGGGTGGAGAGGGGTTTTACGGACCTCTGATTCCGTTGTACAACAGTCGCGGACGCCTTAAGTTGATCTATCGTAATCAATTTTGCCTGAAATAAATGGCTTGTTATTTTAGATATTAGTTTTGTTTTGTTTGGTTGGATAACATTTTTTTGTTTAACGACATTCTTATTTAATAATTTGGCAATAATAACTAACCACATAACGTCATTAATTATAGCAATGGATTCTCTACAATTACTACGGACGGAACTGGCCCGTGCCCAGCAAACCAACAAAGCTCTATACGACCAAATCATTCAATTAACTCGGGAAATTCATCAAACGAAAGCCACCTGATTGGACCCAACTAAGATCAAACCACTACGTCAAAGGCTCACCGCTGCTCAAAAGGGGTGGACCGATGAAAAGCAAATGAATCAAAACCTCCGAACACAGATACGAGTGTTGGAGGTTGCCCTGTCCTCCAGTCAGGAAGGAGCGGCCGTAACTTACCCTCTCGTTTTTGCCCCGGCTCAGTTAGCTTACCGTGAGTCGGTGGCCACTCCACCATTGGCCTCAACCCCAGCTACAACAATAACCACTAGCTATCGTCCAGGACGCAAGGAACGAGCCAAACGCCGAGCCGCGCGATTGTTAAATAGGCCTAAATAACGTTCAAATGCGTTGCGGTCTGTAAATGATACATGTTTTGTTGTATAATTACATTAGTCTTATGTGTGCTTTAGTCCAAAGTCATGGTAGAATCCCTGTTATTTTATATTAAACTCCAATATTAAAAATCACGACCTAAGGGGGGACCAATCATCAAAAAATCGAGCATACGTCTTCTAACGACAGCTCGTTGGACCCAGGGATTGTCCGAGTAATTACAGCATTAGTAATAGCGCTCACTTTTTGCGGACAATCCACCCACTCAAACACATCTCCAACGTTGCCTAGCAACGGGTGCCGAGTGGTAGCTAGGAACATTTATATGGCGTTACCGGGGTAATCATAAGAATATTTAAACAAACATTAACACCCCCCCTAACCCACCATTATTCAAAAATACTCCTCACTATAGTACGACCAATCATAGGCGATTTAAACCAATTTTTATTTTTTAGGCTTTTTAATCGAGAAAAAATACTTAGATTTTTTTATCATGAATAAAAAAAATTTTTAAATTTGAACATTTAAACAAAAAATTATCTTAAATAAAAATTCATTAATTAAAACAAATAATTTTAAAAATTTCATTCATTAAAACAAATAATGAAAAAAATAATTAAAACCCCCCCTTCCTAAAAAAAAAAAATTTTTTTTATCGGGGAATCTCTGTTTTTTTTGTCAAGCCAAATATCCATGGGGCATAGTCCTCATATTACACTACTACCACTTTTAGCAAATCAAGTGATATGAATTTTGTTACCATTTGTAACTAAATATTATGTGTAAAATTGGCTTTTCAAAATACGTATGTACAAAAGCTAAATATCGCAACGGACTGGATACAGCAACAGAAATGTGAATTCAGTTATCAAATATCGCATCGAAATTGCCGTAAATATCTTGGATCTAAGAATCAAATACATACTTCTCATTAAGTTTAATTTTAATATATTGTTTGTTTTTCTTAAAGATTAATGATTTTTTAAAATTTATATGTATAATTTTATTTATCCCATTATTTTTGTAATTTAACGAATAAAATAGTTTTTGTTTTCGTTTAATTGAACATATTAATATTTTGAGAATAAGTTTCCGCAAATTTTGTAGAAACTCGCTTCATCATTTTTTGCATTAAATGATTTTACTGCTCGTTTGAATTTTTAATTTTTGTGTCAAACATACAATAATATTTAAAATTTAGTTTTGCTTAACAACAGCGAATATTATCCAGTTTTTTTACAGGGTAGGCTATAACTCTTGCAAAGATCACTAACATAAGAAATTAATTTCATTTAGATAAAAAATTTTAACTAACAATTATGATATCTAATTATTTCGTAACTTTTTTACTAATCTAGCACCATATTGTTTAAATTTATTAAAATATTTTTTTGCTGAGGTCATAGTTACCTTTAAATATATATAGTTGTTAAATTCCTAGAATTCTATGTTAAGATCTTAATTGTACATTCAACTATAATAATAATGTCAAACCGTAATTGTTTATTACTTGAATAAATTATAAATATAAATTTTTTTATGACTAATCGAATTGTCACTGGTAACTTTCAGATCAGTTTTAATGAAAATGAAGTCAAAGAAATATTTTCAAAGTATGGCGTGATAATATTTTTGAAAGTTTTGCATAAACAATTGGAAAATGTCGTAGTTATTGAGTATAGTTGCGAAGAAGGTGGTATGTTAGTGATGCGATTATCATACATTTTTATTGCAAATTTCAAGCAAAAAATGCCATTTCTGATTGTAAAATCATCCTCGGATCTCCATGTCAATTGAAATTTTTTGAGGAATTTCAATCCCAAATTCCTAATATACAAGATATCTATTCTTTTGATGTTGTTTCGAAACCTTTCGTAACTCTAGTTTGCGAAAAGGTGACATTTTATTCATTGAATTTTATTGCTTATTATTTTGTAAATTTTATCTAACCAAAAAAAATTAATAACCACAATAAAGGGTTTCACTTATTTTAATAATTAAAATTTCAATAAAACTTTAATTGAATCGAAATATAATAAGGATCAAATTTTACATATTTGATACGAAATTTAGATACAAGAATCCATCAATTTGGTGAAGTTGCATAAAATTCAACTTGTAGAAAATTCACTGATCAATTTTGACAACCGATCTCATTCGAAAGGTTTGAATTCTAGTCTCAATGATACAAATTCGTTGAATGTTTATGAAATTTAAGATGAAATTACAATGAAAAAAGAAATTAAACAAATATATGGTGAGAAAATATATTCAATTGTCAAAGAATATTCACCTAAGGAAGCCGGTAAAATAACCGCAATGTTGCTGCTAGCTCTGGATGAAACAGATTTAGTAAAGTTGATTGACGATGAGAATTTGTTACGTAAACAGGTATATAGATGCATTTTTTTTGTATAACAAGTTATGATATTTAAGAAAAGTTTGAGTGGTTTTTTAGGTTGTTGTTTTTGGCACAGGAAACCGATACATATTTTAAATTCCCTCATGTATCCAAGATAAAATGCAATTTAATTAATAAAATTAATCCTGGTTGTAATTAATTTATTTTTTTAAGTCTAATTTAATTTTTTTACCATCAAATCTTTTCATTTCATCTAAACTAACAATATCTGATGCACCATTCAGAGTATCACCAAAGCCCTTTGATAATAGCAAATATGAACTACTATTTTCAGTCATTTTGTATTTTTTTAAGTGGTTATCTTCTTTTTTAAGTTTAAACGATTTATATTATTTTAACGAATACGATTATCGAATATATCAGACGTGGGCAAATGGCAGCTCGCGAGTTGCAAGCGGCTCTTTGAAAAAATTTTTAATAGGTCTTTTTATTTGATGAAACATAATATTAAAACTTTTTGTGAGACAAAGTAATTAATTTTTCTTAGTTAAATTTTTTTAAT
This sequence comes from Schmidtea mediterranea, assembly GCA_022537955.1. Classification (NCBI taxonomy): domain Eukaryota; kingdom Metazoa; phylum Platyhelminthes; order Tricladida; family Dugesiidae; genus Schmidtea; species Schmidtea mediterranea. Next base: position 170,063,373 of record CM039680.1, read on the forward strand.
TTGATTTTTCAAATCAAGAAATTTCATAGCATGATTAAAAAACAAAGTAATTTAAATATTTAAAGTTTAAATGATTAAATTATTTTGTTTTTTAATGTTAAAATTCTTAATTGATATTTCAAAAAAAGAATTTCAGTTCAATTCCTGTCTTGGTTGTATAAAGATTTGTTTGCATTATTCAATTTATTATTGGTATTACTATTTTTAATACTATACTGAAAACTTCCCATAAATATAATTAAATTGTAGTAAAATCCAAGAACACTGTTTTGATAATTAAAAAAAAATTTATAAAATCAATTTATGAAGAGCCGCATTTATTTTTTAAAATAATTTCTAAGTTATCAATTAAATTAGACTTTTTAAAATTATTTTTGAGTATTATTAATTAAATTAGACCGATTTATATTAATTCTGATGATTATTAATTTAATTATTCTAACTAAAAATTAATTCTGATATCGATAAATTAAATTAGGTTAAAAAAAATCTAACAATAAAAAATGATGTGGAAAGTAAATTCTTTAAGCTTACATTACTTTGCACAGAATACAAATATTGAAATCAAATTGTATTGTTTTGAACATAACTAATAATTTTCGATTTGAAATATAGATTAATACTAGATGTATTACAATTGGCAATCGCGTTTTAGCTAACCAGTATTATTTTGTGTCAAAGTTTTGGAAATTTTGGGTCTATGTGCAATTCTAATAAATTTTTAAAAAATTTCCCTTGACATTGAAAATTATTCTAAGTTTTGAATATCATTAAAATATTTATTATTGGTGTCAATTTGTTCATGTGGTTTTATATACTATTGATTTAATTTTAGTTTTTTCAACTTTTGCATTTATGGCTCATTTAAACACAAAATATTTTTCATAAAATTTCCATTAAATATTCCAAATATTAATTTTATTATTTGTTCCTTTTCTATCTCCCATATAAAAATATATAAATTTGAGACACTCTGGACATAAACCCGACGAACAAAAACGCCAAATCACCGATATCGTGAATGGAGTTTCCGCGCATTTGGTCGATGACAATCACGAATTTTGATGATGAGTTATTTCGAATTATATTCTTTAGCTGTTTATCTTCATTTGTGAAAGGTTGAAAATACAATTTATAACTATAGTCAAATTTGCTTTTAATTCCCAGACTGTTTTGTCTTATTACACAATGTGTATTATTTATTTTTAGTGCATGAAAAGTGATAATAATGATTACAAGTAGTATTGATTAGTTTTGATGAAACTTGAAATATTGTATTAATTTTTTTGGTGTTTGTTCAAATATACAAATAAGTGAAAAGATATTTTTTTAATGTAAAAATGATAAATTCTTTGTTGAATAGTTTAGAAATTTTCAGGTTTCCAAATTTAGGTACTTTACTATTATACTTCGATGTTTTTTTCTAAACTACAAAGATCAAAATGAGGGTTGTGGTCCGTTATAAATGTTTTTACATTGCCGTCTGTCTGGAAAATTGGTCAAATCAAGCTAAATAAGTCTAAATTCAAAATTAAATTTCCAAATAATATTTATTCCAATATGTATCTTTAATATGCAGTATTAAAACAAATATTTTGAGAATCAAATTCTAATATTTTCAATACATAATTTTGCAAACGCTTTTCAAAATAATCTTTTCATAAATATTGTTCTTGAAATTTAAAATGATTTAATTACAAATAAACCCATGCATTTTTTCTATTAATTTTAAATAATCTTTTTTTTTCAATAATGCAATATATTAATTTTTCAATATTTATTATATAATATATCAATAATAAATTTGTTTGTCAAAATAATATAAATTGATCAATATTTGCAACAAAAATAAATAAATTTAAAACAAATAATAAAATTAGATCAAAGATGAACAAAAAATAATAGATTTTGTAAATTGTTTTAGTTAAATAAATGATTATGCATAAAACAATAACATTCAGTGCGATGTTGTGTGAAGTGTACGGACCAATTGAGCATACATTACTTTTCCATATTGATAACGCCCACATGAACTCCTTCAGCGCTCCTTATAAGCAAATGGGCGATGGCGACCCGGTTAAGAATCATTGATCTAAAGAGTATTTGCTCAATTGATAAAGATAGACTTAATTATAGGTTACATAGATACAGTAACATTGGAAAGCTTTTGTGTAAGTATTACCAAAACTTTGAAAATATTTACCAAATTTTATTTCAATTTACTTTTTAGATTGAAGAAACCTTTAGTTGGCTTAATATAAAAAGCGAAAACTTTCAAAAAGTTAACTTAATACCGATAAAGTCACCAGTATGCATATCAAATTCAATTAATAGAGAACATTTATTGTCCAAATTGGACTTATGTCTCAGACAATTAGAATTTTACACAAATTTGGACGAGGATGTATTGAAGGAAAAGGTTAATTTATGTGAACTATTATATCCCCATGTAAAACAATACGGAGGATCATCAATAGATAGAATAATGAAGAGGTTAATGGAAATGGATAATGCAATTCTAAAATATTTAAGCACTAATAAAACCGCTTTGCAAAATAACGTAAGTTTCAATTTTGTTTATTTCAATTTATCAATTTTTAACCATTTAAATAATCGAGATTTCATAAAACATTATTGTTTTTTAATCATGAAGCATATTTCTGCATAATTTTTCAAAAATAGATTTAATTGAGAAAATATAAAATTTTATTTATTAAAAAAATGACAGATAAAATATTTGACAAAAATTCCGAAAATTATCTTTATGTTATAATAAATTGATAGGGATAAAGTTGCTATATGTTTTGGTCTTGCCTTATTCTGGGGGTTTCAAATCATAAAATCCTCAAACATGTAAACAAGACTCTGTTTAGAATTGTTTCGACGTCTTGAAAAGTTGGTAATATGTTCACTAGTAAGCCAGTTGGTCTATGTTTTGAACTTGTGTATCAATTTCCATGAAATAAGTGTAATGCCGCAAACATTTTAGATAATACCCGTCATATCTGCACTCGAGTTCTTGACCATTGTTGATTTAAGGGATTGAGTTAAACACGTGATAAAGAAAGGAGAAAATATTCAAATGAGTTTATTGGTATTTGAGTTTATTAGTTTATTGGTATTGATAGATTAATTTATAATAGATGATAAATAGATTATTTGAATTATATTAATTTGTTTATTAATTTTGATAGTGAACACCAATGAGCTAACAACAATATCAGTATGGTAGATTTGGGCAGCAAATAAAAAGGATAATTAGGAATGAAGTCGAATTAGGTCCTGGTCAAATACGAACACGAGTTGAAGCTTTAAAGAATTCCAGTTTACAAAAACATATTTAAGGATAATCTACCTCTTGTTTTTAGCTTTCTATATCCTCTAGAGTTTGATGCATTTTTGCCGGACCTCAGACATAGGAAAGGATAATTATGAAATAGAAATGTGCAAAACCTCTATATCGATTGAGATTTATTTATAGACATTGAGTGAATCTTTAAATTTTTGTTTTATTGTATGGCGTGAGTTCATGTTGATTAACTGTTTTATTAATGTTATTATTTTTATTATTATTATTATTATTATTATTATTTTTATTATTATTATTATTATTATTATCATTATCATTATTATTATTATCATTATTATTATTATTATCATTATTATCATTATTATTATCATTATTATTATTATTATTATTATTATTATTATTATTATTATTATTATTATTATTATATTATAATTATTATTTATAAAAAAAAGACATTGTATTTTCTACGAAATTTGACCATGAATCAGATTTATTTAAAATATTCATAGTCAAATTTTGTAGAAAATACGTCTTTTATAAATAAATAAGAAATCAGAGGTGAAAAACAAAAAAATCCTTATAATTGTTGGGGTTGTCGGTGAATTTAAATACGATGTATTGTCAATCTGATTCCAAGCGATATAAACTTTATTAATTAACACACTTTATCACCACTTTCAAATTACACAAAGAATTATCTGTTACAATTACAACTAGGTTTCTGCTTTTTGCTTCTGTTTTCTCGATTTCTAATTCTCTCCTGATTGCATTTGCGCTTTCTTTTTATACTCCTTAACCCAATGACATTTACGGATAATAGATTTTTTCTAAACTGTTCTACTGCGCACACTGTAATTTCTGACAAATTTTTGACTATGCCATTCTTCGGCTTCCCCATGTGATATTTATTCCTTTCTCTCGAGATAACACGATAATTTTAACTTTGTTTTTGTTTTTGTTTTCCTTTCTTTGCACTTGTACTTATTAATTATGAATGACCTTCCTCTATTCAATTGTGTGTTTTATTGATTTTCTTTTGTTCTCTTCACATTTTTCGATATTTTTTTTCACTTTTGTTTTATTGAGTTCCAGAACAACACCTCATTCATTTATCATCATTACACTCAATCATTTTAAGCATTTAATAATTATTTAGGTATCTTCAACATATTATTATTATTATTATTATTATTATTATTATTTGGGAAATTTTAAAAATAAAAATGAAATAAAACCAAAATAAACCAGAAAGATTATATACTAAAAATAATAGATTCTAATTTTTTTAAATCGAATCATATTATGAATATCAATTACTCGGTTTTAGGTCAACAATATTTGCCGGTCAATAATCACCCAAGAAGTTGTCAGTAAAGTGGGACCAATGTCCATGTACCTGAAACAAAACATCATTAATATGGATATCAATATTCAAAATCAATTGTTAGAATTAAATAGGATCAATATCCCGTATTACGGTATGAACGTTTGGGTCGATAATTATAAAAAATATCTATTCAATGTAATCTTATTTAATTTATCCATTTTCTCAAATGTTCTTTCAATAGTTTATGGAACACAGGTTGAATGCCATTGACAGAATAAATCAACTAACTGATGGTTTGATTGGATTTCAGGAATCTCATTTTAATAAAGCATTCAGAAATAGCCAAGATAAATAATGATTTCAGTCAGATAATTCCATCACAGCAATCTGGCATAGACATGACCCATTGTAGCACAGGTCGGATTGAAATATTGCCCGGCCAAAATTTAATTAGAGTTCCGAAAGTTCTTCCTACAAGCATGCCATTTTTAGTTTCTTATTCTCATCCTAGGCTGAATGATATGATTGGATCTCAACTTTGTATCCCATTTAGTGGTAAGGTTAATCAAGGAGATATCGTAGAAATGAACCGCCAGACATTGGAAAACGTTATTGATAATGGCATTAAAAGATTGGATAAGGACAATTTTCATGAAAATAGTTCTTCTGGGGAAGAAATAGAAAAGAATGAAATAGATTCGGATTTGACAGAATATAAACCACCGGAGGAATCTTTCAAAGATTCTGATCAAATAACTCAAACGAATTCAACGGAATCACTTTCATTTCACGGAAGTTCAGATAAACTTGACGATGATAACATTTCTAATTCAAATGATGAATTTTGCGATTACTCTCCCGATCAGCAGAAAGGAACGTTTGCCCAACAAAAAGTTTTTTTATTATTATTATTATTATTATTATTATTATATTATTATTATTATTATTATTATTATTATATTATTATTATTATTATTATTATTATTATTATTATTATTATTATTATTATTATTATTATTATTATTATTATTATTATATATTAATATAATTTTTCTTTATTAATTATTATTTTTAGTAGGATTGCCAAATCCCACAACCCCATAACCCGGGAGATTATAAAAAGGGAGACATTAAAACGCTTAATAAGTATAACGGGTGTTTTTTTGGTCTACGCATGTTAACCGTATCAATCACAGAGTTCGAGTCATATTCACTGTTAGTCGTTTGACTCCTTTCAGTACTTCTCTGTTTGCTGTTCTTCATGAGGGTGATCCACTTTGTTTTATAAGTTATGGTTGTATATATTTATTATAATCGATATTGTTTAAGTAAGCTTTTATGCCATTAAATTGTAAACAGCGGAAAAACGTGACGGGATACTAATAACGTGGGTAAGAAGAAAACATTAAATCTCTTGCCGTGAACAACATTTTAAACTTCCTGGTAACTAAAATTTAATTCAAATTAAATTTAGGAGCTTTTTGTTGTTTTATGAAAATATAAAATAAAACTTAAACTTCGAAAACTGCAACTTTTTCTTGGGAAATTGTGAAATATTGTAAAAATGTTAAACCGGGAGATTTCCATCTTCCGGGTCATAGTTAACCTGTAAACGGGGGATTAATGTCGATTCCGGAAGACTCTCTGAAAAAACGGGAGAGTTGGCTAGCCTACGTTTTAGTTGCTTTAGTTTTGTTGATTTTTACTAGTATAATAGTATTTTTTTTATTCCCATACTTTTACTTCCGGGTTTGTTTTCCAGACTAAGCCAAGTTGGTATTCCGATGACAGTGAAATCTTTCTTGAAAACTTACATCCTGATGTTGATGAGGAATTTCTATATAAACTATTTCATTCATATGGGGAAATTTTATCCATTCGACTGATGCGTAACTCGGAAACCCAAAAATCTCTTGGTGTCGCCTATATTACTTTTGTTCGCCGATCAGACGGTATTTTTTAGATATAATATAAACGCATAACTTGTCATCATGCTAGCAAAGACAGCAATGGATAAAGTGAATTTTAAAAAGATTTACCGGAATGAATGTCGAATTAAATGGTCTGAATCGAATAAAGTTATTAGAAAGTCAGAAATCGGCAATGTTTTCATTAAGAATCTTGATTTATCATTAAACACTAAAGATATCTATGAAATATTCAAAAGGTTTGGGGAAATAATTTCCTGTAAACTTCGAACTAATGAAATTGGTGAATCTCTAGGATTCGGCTTCGTTCGATATGATTCCGAACCAACAGCGGAATTGGCTATTAGAAAAATGAATGGGAAATTAATAGGTAATAAAGTCGTCTATGTAGGGAAATTCCTGTCGAAACAACATCGAGCATGTGTTGATGAAAAATCTACTAATTGTTATGTGAAAAATCTAGAAACGTCAATTGATAATGAAAAATTGAGAGAGTTGTTTGCTGGGTTCGGTGAAATCGTCAGTTCAATAGTTCAAGTTGATAGTAAAGGAATTTCAAAAGGACGTGGTTTTGTCGCATTTAAAAAGCACGATGAAGCTTTGCGGGCTATCACCACAATGAATGGGGAAATGATCAATGATCAGCGCATTGAAGTGTCAATAGCTCAGCACCAGATGGCAAAAGGAAATAAGAATGCATTGAATTGCAATGTATATATCAATAGATTGGATTCCATTGTCGATGAAACGATGCTATTAAAAGAATTTTCAATTTTTGGCTCGATTACAAGTGCAAAGGTCATGCGAGATGAAGAAAATAAATTTTCTTTAGGCTACGGATTTGTTTGCTATTCCAATCCACAGGAAGCTCAGTTGGCCGTTACAAAAATGAATGGAAAAAATTTGGAGGGAAAGAAAATATTTGTCAATATATGTGGCAAACGAATGAAAGTAGAAAATTACAAAAGCTGCAGTGAAAATAATCCCAGTCCAAAACCGGTAATGGTGAATTCATTATTAATATTTGATTTATATTAATAAATATTGTATAATGACATGTAGTGGACAGAAAATCGCCAAGAACCCAATGTTTGCCCTGTGGAAAAACCAGATTTCACCAAACAAATATTTGGTGAACTTCTATATAAAAAAGTGGAAAAATATGCGGGAAATTTGAGTGGGAAAATTGTCGGAATGTTTTTAGAGTTAGATAACAGAGAATTAACAACTTTACTCGAGGATGAGAATGAATTAATTAAAAAGGTTTAGTTTTAATTATTTTGTGATTATTTAATAATTATTATAGTTTTTTAAATATGAAAACTTATTTCTTTTCAGAATTAAATATTTAGAATTTTTATGTTATTATTTTTAGGTTTACAGGTCAGGAAATTTGAAAATAACTACACTTGTAAAACTTCCCTATAAAGATTGCCCTCTGAAATCTTCATTAAGATTCAACATACATAACATTGATTTTTTTTATTTTTTTTTATTTTCTTTTTTTAAAGTAAAATATTATACAATAGTATATTAAGAACCATCCGAGTCAATACTCCTCTCAAGTTCAATCTCATATTACATAATATTTCAAGATCATGTCATAATAGATCAAGATCATGTTACTTAATCGCCATTTTGAATTTAATGATCGTGCTGGGTTTGTTGAATAAAAAATTATTTTGATTGTAAATTAAAATTAATAATTTGTAGTGAAGGAAAGAATATTAAAATGGCCAACAAGGAAAGTGAATGACGTAGAATGCGGAACTTCAAAATTCAAAATTATCGAATTCAATTTGGAAAACAAGGCAGGCATAGAGTAGACAATAGTAAAAATAATTGGGATAATTAAATGGTCAGAATATGCTTATAAAGGGTCGAAAAACAATGGAGTAAGTAAAAAACACAAAATTGTTAATTAATTAATTTATTAAAGGAAAGCCCGAGTGGGTAAACAACAAGAAAAGTAACCAATATGGAATTTGAAAAATCTTTATCAGAACAACATGATTAATGAGGACAGATAATAAAAAGAATTAGCAGAAGGAAGGTCCGGATAGGGAAATTAATTATTTTTCCATAAGGTGAACTTGAAGGGAAATCGCAAAGTAAAAATTGCTAAGCTGATGCCAATTAGTTTCGATATCATTAATCAAATAGATCATTTTCACTATATAAAAAAATCCAAAATCAGAAACGTCGGCATTTTGCCTCAAGTAGGGATATATAACTTAGAATAGGAATTAGGTAGATAGGCTAATTATTGGAAATAAACGTAAGAATTAAAGGGAATTGATAGATGGGATAAAATTGAATTGGAATCAGAATGTCAAGGTGATTATTGTAGTAAAGTGCACAAAACCCGAAACTACAGTGAGACTAATCGAGTAACCAGAACGAGGTTTATTTTCAATGTGAAAATTCGATTGTTGTAATTTGAATACAAATATACGTTGGATATTATTATTTATGTTTTGAGATTTAGAATTGAAAAAATGCAATTTGAAAAGCCAGAAAGTAGTGGAGATGGCCAAAAGATAATGCCGAGACGATTGATTTTTGAAATTGCCAGAAATTAAATGAAAGTCAATGTGGAGGTGACCTGGTTGAATTTGAAAATTTTATGGGCAACTATAATATGTACGACTCAGCATATGGTTGGTCACAAGTTATTATGGTACCAAGGTTCTTTTATTTAAAAGGAGCAGCATGGGGTGGCTGCACCAAGTAGAAAAGAAAGAAGTTAGAAATGATTGAACCAAATTGAAAGATGCGATGACACTGAAGTTAGTGGGAAGAAATATCAAAAGAATAATGCGTGTCGACAGCAGAAACAAGAGGTCTAACCCAATAATTTTTAAGGTTTTTAAATTGACTTTGCAGTTAATCTTTCCAAATTTTTAAATTATAGTGGTAAATGAAGGCTTTGGAAATAATTACTTAAAATGAAATTCACTTTATCATTTACTATTTTACTGCGTTTCTCACATCAAAAAGAAATTTTATCAGATAAAAAAACTATGTTGTCCAAAAAAGACTAGTTTTTTTATGTGAGAAACACAGTAACTCTTTATTTTCCCTTCAAATCTTAAGATTGGTAGATTGAATTCAGTAAAGGTTCTGGCATTAATTTTTTATCTGTAATTGTTTCTTCAAATATTTTAAATACATTCATTCCATTCAACATTTCTACATATCGAAAGTCGACATGTATTTTCAATTATATGTTTTGTTTGTGTTAAATTTACCCTTTCTACCTCTTTCTCAATTGCTATAATTTTATTCCATACAAAACTTTAATTAAAAGTTCCACTTAAATTTCAGCTTTCCGAGGCCTCTTTTTAATATGTTTTCTCATACGACATTAGAGTGCAACAATACACTAAATACATATTAAAATGTCAATAAAGTGATTTGAAACATGTTCATTTTCAAATATGAAATACAGCTTTTTAGGGGATCAAATATTTGTGACGTCAATTTTGAAGGGGGCTAACTTTTTGTGACGACGTTGAAAAGGGGGAGGTAGGGGTAAAAATCTGCTAAAATCACATGACGTCGTCAATGAACATATTTCAACAAGTAAAATCTATTGAGCATGTTATTTTAATAATATTTTTATTAGTTTTACTGATAATATTACTAATTTTTTCGATCTTATAGGTATTTTTAATCTCGAGGTAAGTAGCAAATAATCGCTTTTCAGCTCAAATCATTTTTGTTTCATATAACAACTTTGAATATATTTTTTTAATATTTTTAATTGTAAAGTTGTTTAATAACTGTGCCAATTCTAATTTAAATTTATTTTATATCGATTTTGCTTATTTAACGAATTTTTCACCTAAAATTTTACATTGTGACTTTTTTTAATTATTAATATTAAATTATTATTTTTGATTGTGTGATTCAGATTCAGATGGCTTATAAAGAGATAAATAAATTCTTACATAATCCAACAAAAATGTGAAAAAATTTCATTATATCGGAATTAAGAATTATTTTCTAATATTTAGCAATTTTATGACTTGCACTATTGTATTTTTACTATATTTTTACAAATAAAATGATCTTTAATTTATTTTTAATACTTTTATTATTACAAATTTGCTATTTTCTGCTACTTTCATATAATTGAATTGTATTGAAATTATGGAAATCAGACATCAATGGAAACGTAAATCTTTGACAACGCTATGAATTATCGCACGTTTATATTTTTGCAATTTGTTTTTTGGCAAATCAAAATTTTTTCAAGAAGATTCTTTGAGATTGTTGACACATCTCTTTTACAAAATATAGCACTTTATAAGCCTTCATATTTTCCTTCATGACTTGATCAAATTTACATTAAAAATAGTCAAAATATGAAAAAAGGATTTTTCTTATGATTCGTTGCTTTATTTTTTTGGTATTTATAATGCATTTCTATTTTACTAATTTTATCACCTCCTGTCACCCACTGACCAAACCTCTTAAACACTAATTTATTGATTATACCGGTTTCACCGAGTCATATTTCCGTTAGGATTCGACTTAACCAGGCCAATATAAAAAGAAAGAAATATAAACAAAACATGAGATCCAAAAATACATAAAAAATTTTAAATATTAAATTTAAAAAATAAATATTTGAAGGTGAAATTGGTATGGGTGGATGCCGAATGATGAGACGAATCACGATCTAATAAAATCAAATTGATGTTGGTCCTTAGAGAAAATATTTAATAAAAATTAATTGGCTATTAGAAAAACCCGACACAACAAAAAAGTCCGCACAGTGTGAAAAACACGAGTTGTTAACAAAATTATTAAATTAGAGTAATTAAGAATCGAGTTTTGAAAGCCTTTTTTGTCCCCTGTTCCCAATTTCCATCTTCGGGAAGATGGATATTTAATAATTAGATTTTAAAATAATTATTTAAATAAAACCAGAAGAACGAAAAGTCAATCTAATAGGGACGAAAAAAATACTTTCAAAGCTAGATTCCTAATTACTCAAAGACATTATATCCAATTAATATCTAGGTTTTCTTGAATGTCTTGAATACCTTGAATGTTTTGAATGTGTTTAATGTCTTGGTTGGATATTTAGGCTAGTTAGATGGTTGGAGTTTTAGTTGGATGGTTGGTTGGATGTTTGGTTTGATTGGAGTGTTGATTAAAAATGGCTTTGAAAATATTAAATCATTATGTTTTTATGCTCGTGTTTCGAAACAGGCAAATGGTGATCAATAGACCTTAGTATGATTGGGACTCGCTAACTCATACCCCTCTCTGGAAAATATCTAGGTCGAGTTGAATTTTATGTAGGTCACGAAAATCTATATATAAAACTTTTGACACATACTTTTCCCTAGGGAGCTAATTTAAATTAAGTAGGTCACGGAAAATGTTTCTAAATATTTGTAAGCATAGCCAAATTTTCGAAAATTTTATGGATTTGAAATTGGGATATTTTGATATGGGAAAATTTTTAGGGATTTTAAATTTTGGGATAATTCGAGTTGGGATATTTTTCATACTTGGAAAGTTGAAACATGATATTTTCCCAATGTATATATATATATATAAAGTTTAATTGTTGAAAAATTCTAATCTTAGTGCTAATAATATAAATTAAAATTATCTAGAGGTTGTGTGTGTATATATTTTACATTGTATATAAAACTTATTCAATTATTTTTAGGAATTTTTAATTTTTGAATAATTGGAGTTTGGATATTTTTCAATTTGAAAGTTGTTGAATGATAATATCTCATGAATGATAACATAAATAAATCAAAGTTTATTTATTGATGACGTAAAATTATCAAACAAACCATAAAGTCAATATAATCTTGAATACCTCGAATCTATAATTTATAGCCTTGTAAATATTCGTAGGGATTTGTAGGAATTTTTCTAAGTTTTTAAATACTCTGAAAAAATTTGAAATAATATGGGAAATTTTTGAGTTGGGAAATATTTTTTTTAAACACTACATGTCATACTTCAAGAATATTGTTGGGGTTATAATAAAACATTAATAAAAATAATAAAATTTTAAAATTATCAAAATCAATTAAAATTAATTAAAATTTTGAACAAAGTAAAAATCAATATTTTTCGGTGGGAAAAAGTGGTAACCGGTTGCAAATTTGATTTTGAAGACGAATAAAATACTATTAGATTGAGATGAGGTATATTGAAGGGTCAGGAGCCCAAAAACAAATTAATAATAATCATAATATAATATAATAATCGGCAGGAGTTAAATAAAAATTCAATTTTCCTACTTAAACACATAATAATGTTGTCCCATTAACTCTGACGATATTCCCGCATTTTACCCACTTACGGCTCCATCTACCTTTTATGAACGCCGCGGTGAAGTCCGGCGAAGTCCTACTTTCGAGATCAGTACAAAGCTGACTTGTCCATGTAGACATTGAGAGGTGAATGATAATAAATCAAGACAATTGACATTTCAAAATCAACTGAGAGAATTGAATCTCGATTCACCATCTTCACGATTTAGCATATATGAAATAAATATAAATAAGTTAGGGGGACATGTCGGACGATGTCAAAAGACATCGTGACAATCCAGAATAAGTTACAATAAAGAAAACATTAACGTCGAAAATTATATTTATACAATTAACAAACTACTTGCTAATTTGTTTCTTAACAATAATTTCAAATTTTGCATAAACTGAAAAATGTCTAAACATTTGCCTAAAAATTGTTGTCAAAAAATGTTGTGTCTACAAATGTCTAAAATTATGAAAATGACTGCTGTATATATACTAGTTTCATGCCTGGGTGCCACCAATCAGAGAATTTTGAGCCTTTTTGGTTATTTTTCGGCGGTTTTTATTGCTTTAATTTAATTTAATTTTATTTTTCTCTATTTTATGATATTATTTTCTCAATTTTGTTATCTTTTATTATTTTACCATTCTCTTTGATTGTTTCTCTTTTTACCGTTTGATATTTAAATTTTTGGTCACTGCTTCCACCTATGTATTTTCTTAACCTTCTTTTGCAAGGTTTTGGCGGTTTTATGTTTCGGTTTTGTATTTCTTTCTGCATCTGTAGGCTTTTCAATGATTTTAATTAATATTTGTTTTATTTAAATTTATTCTTTTATTTTATTTTTGATTTCTGCTTGCGGTGCATGCTTATGTTACAGCAGCCATATTGATAATTTCTAAACGACATTAATTTAATTAATTATTTTGTTTTAATTTACACATTTTTTGTTTAAATTATGGATTATAGCCCAACATCAGTTACATAAAGAATATCAAAATAATAAAAACTATTTAAATGTAAAAGTATTTGATAAAGTCGATATTTAGTATGCAGATTTAATTGAAACTGTAAATCCAAAAAATAATAAAAATTTTAGATATATCTTGACTATTATCGATTTATAAACTTGATATGCTTAGGCTAATCAATTACTAAATAAAAAAAGTGAAACAGTTAAAAAGGTTTTCGAAAATTTATTTGAATCAAATCCAAATAGAACCCCTAATAAATTATATATTGATAACGCTAAAGAATTCTACAACAAATTAGTCTAAGAGTTTTAGAAGAAAATGATATTAAAATCTATTCAAAATTCAATCAACCAGATGAAAGAACACAAGGTTTTTCATATAATCCTATTACCGAACGATTTAACAGAACACTTAAAAATCTAATGTATAAAAAATTTACAGAACGAGGAATTTGAATTGATATTCTAGATGATCTAATTTATTCTTATAAAAAAAATCCACGAATCCACATTTCTTCAATTGTTGGTTGGCCAGATTTCTTTCGGATATACAATGATTCTCTGCACAAATTTGAGATAAAGTTTCTTTTCTATTTTATCATTAATAATATTCACTTATGCTACGGCCCTCGGGCAAATACCGAAATTCAAAAATCAATATCTGGCGTGTAATTAATTATATTTAAATATTAAAAATAAAATAAAATAATAGAATGATTTTTAAAAAATTGATGGATTTGTCTTTCTCAAGTTTTACATTTTCAAAAAGTTTATTATGTCAATATTCCTAACTTTTAATTCTTTATCTAATACCACTTTAAATTTTTTTTTAAACTTTACGGATTCGAAATCAAAGTTAATATTAATTAATTAATTAGTTGCAGTATGCGCGGGGGCGCAGTGCGACAAATTTGCCTAGGGTATCAAATACTCTGGCACCGGCCCTGACAACTGGTGACAGTTTGATTTATCCATTTAAAATATATTTATTATTTCAAATATTTTAAATATACAATTTAATGAATTTAATAAATTAAATTTCGAATATTTTTAATATTATTAATCTTTTTCACTTGAAGAAGGCTGTCACAGTCTGGCTTTGTAGAAAATTTATGAATATCAATTAAACAACGATATCATTACTGATTCATAGTCAAATATTAAAATGAAAAGAAATCAGAGGTGAAAACCAATAGAAGTTCTTATAATAGTATTAATATAAGCTTAAAACGTGAAAAATTTCATTCAATTTCTATTTTTCTCTTGATATTTTTCTTTTTTGAAGATGGCTTCCGGTGATGTCAAGAACTTAACTGGGTTTCTTATTTATTTCCTCTTTTATTTTTATAAATTTATTGTAAAACGTAATATTGTTGTTGTCAATTTATTTTAAATCTACCTTTTCCCCCATCTCAACATTTGTTAAACTTCTTCAACCTCCTCCCCTATTTTGTTGAAATAATTTCGGACGTCCCAAAGGGATTTATCTATATGATTATATTTCAGGACGGAATTTCTTGGAAGTCATGGATAAAATGAACGAAAAGAAATTACCGGATAAGTAGGATTTTAAAACCATCTGAAGAAGTTGGATCTTCTTTCAAAAGATTATGAATATGCGAAAGAATCCTGAGATTTGTCGGGGTGTTAAACCATCAAGGATTCTACAATGAATTCTTTGATAATGGATGTTTGCCTATTAGCAGACGCTATTGAAAATTTCAGGGATAAGTTCCTATAAGATTATGGTTTTGATCCTTGTTACCACTATTCAGTTACAGGATTAAATTTCGCTGCTGGTTTAAAGTTTACAAAAGTAAAATTAAAATATTTCAAGAAAGTAACATAGGATATGCTTTTATTTTTCGACCAATGAATCCGAGGTGGAATTTCAGGAGTTTTTGGAAATAGACTAGTTGAATTTTCTTCTGAACTAGGAAATTCCTTGTATTATTATGACTATAATTCTCTATACTCAACCACAATGATTGAGGATTTGCAAACAGGAGAAATAAGGTGGATAAAAAGAAAAAATATGAAAAATCAAAAGAAAATTCTTCTGAAGGTTTTGTATATGAAATTGAGTTAAAGTATCCACAGTCGCTGCATGATAAGACAAGGAATTTCCCGTGTTGTCCCGAGAAAATCACTAATTACACTGATAAGGAATTTAGTGAAATCAATCTTATAAATATTGTTGAGGTCTCACTATTTTTGATCTCAACGTGCACTGGTATTAGTATATATATAACTTTAATATATCAAAACACAAGATTATTATATAAGATTTATTGAATAAAAATTACCAAATATAATGTTTGATTTCGAATAAATTTCCACACGATAAAATATTCAATTCTAAACAATGCGTGCTAAACTGTGTTTTTGTTAAATGTTATATATGCGTGTTGTGTAAATGAATGCAAAAAGATTTGTTGAGCTCTGCTCCGATTTTAAGTTCTTTTTCGAGATTAATTCTAAAAGAAATATGTCGCAATATTTTTGGGAGAATATACTAAGCTTAACTCTAGTATATATACTAAATTATATTATGGGTTTTGTTTATTTTTCAATGCTATAAGACCTATTGAAATTAAATACTTAAATGAATTTATTTTTCAACAAATGATTTATTTTTCAATGTTACTATTAAATACTTAAATGAATTTATTTGATTTATTTTTCAATGCTATAAGAGCTATTGAAATTATTGAATGATTACAGCTGTTTTTGGGAAAGCTGTTTTAAAATTTAAATAATAATACAATAATAGTAATAATAATAATAATAACAATTATAATACTAATAATAATAATACTAGTGATTTTTACCCTTTTATTTTATTTTATTGAGTTGTACCAAAACGAATAACAAAATAAATTTAATAATTAAAATGAATTACACCCTTTACAATGAATAAAACACACGGATAAATCATTATTTACAAATGTTTAAAATAAAATACACATATAAATCATTATTTTCAAATGTTTAAATAATTGTCAAACTGGTAATGGGATAGATGAAATTGTCTAAATGAATGAATTCAACCAAATAGCAATATAATAAATGATTGTTAATTGTAGTATTATCTCTGATGTTGATTGTCTGCTTTTTCTAGTTTTGATTTGGGATTTGTTTATGATCGTTCTTCTGCGTAAATGTTGATTCTATATTTACTGGGCCCTGTTCTGTAGTACTTTGTCAGCACGAAGGTGTCTAGTGGTTTTCCTTCGTCATCTAACATTCCTCCCTGGGCCGTTAAAGTAATGTGCTCATTACCTTTGTCGCTGAGGACTAGTTCAATTTCACAGTTATTTATTTTCTTGGTGGTGTGCTTGAATCCCTTTTTGAGTGCCAAATTTAATATGTCTCCGTCCTTTATTCGTCTACCGAAATGACGGCACAATTCTCTATCTGATATCTCCATCTGGCTTTCTCCGATTACAAAATCAGGGTTTTCTAGTATTATATCAGGTTCGGGTCCATATTCGTCACTGTCTTCGGTTGTTGATCTCGGTGATGATTCCTGATCATCTTCGAAGGAAAAATATTCTTCATCCGAATCATTATCACATTGCATTTTGTTTTCTTGTAGTTGTGGCTCGCTTTTGATGGGTATGTTGTTGCTTTGTGATCGTTCCTCAGAGATGAATATGATATCATCATCACTATCCATTAGCTCATTTTCGAATGTCCTTCTGGTGCCGTTTTTGTTAAATTTTAATTCCCATTGTGATGGTTCTATGTACATATCCTCTTCCATATCATCGTTTTCTAAGGCATTTGTTGTGCTTTCTTGGTTCTCTTTTGCGTTTCTCTTTAAACTTGAAGAATCCCATTTGATAACTTCTTCCCATTTTTGCTCTGCGATACCATAAATAACTTTTAGAAGTATTGTTGTCTAGTTCGCTGAAAAGGGTTCTGCTTTTTGTAGTATTCTATTGATGATTTTGTCCTTGAACCATTTGTCGTGGTATCTGATTGCCTGGTATGCTAGATTGGATAATTTAATTTTGTGGGGTGCTACATTCTTTACGAAGGAACGCATAAAAGAATCTTCAGCCATTTCTCTGACTCCCATTACATTGTAGATGTCTAATGTGAGAGCTTTTAATTTGTTTGTGATATCATATCCTACAATTATTTGTCCCTGTAGGAATTTTCGAATATCTACTAATGCTTGGTATTCGTCCTCATTACCAATAATATTTTCCTTGTTTGCTTTTGTTTTTTCCGGATAGTAATGGAGTATTTTTGTCCTCGGTGTGATTTTCTTATTGAATAGGACGGTTCCATTGAAATCTCTGATACATACTTCTACTGGTCTCTGATTGTTGTTAATGTCGCAGACCAGTTTGACATCTACGAATTTAATCTTCTCCTGCCTTTCCTTTGTTGTTAATTCTTGGTGCGTGAACGATACACCTTTGTTGACAAGCTCTTGAGGAATGTGAGTAGTGGGATACAGGCCCTCTAGCTCAGAGGCCCTCTAGCTCACATACCCCCCCCCCAGGCAAAAAATTTTTTCGCGCTAAGTTTAAAAGTACAATTTTTTTTAGAACAAAGACAATGACTCATTCAAGGTCATTTAAACAAAGACCCTGACTCATCAAAAATTTTTCAAGGTCATTTAAACAAAGACCATGACTCATTCAAGGTCATTCAATGAGTCATCAAAATTTTTCAAGGTCATTGAAAAGTGGGTCAAGGTCATTGAAAAGTAGGTCAAGGTCATTCAAAAGTAGGTCAAGGTCATATTATTTTTAAACATTTTTAAATTTTAATTTACTACTTATAAAAATAAGTAGTATATATTTTGTAAATTTATTTTATTATTATTATTAATATTTCTATTATTAATATTATTATTAATATTATTATTATTATTATTATTATTATTATTATTATTATTATTATTAATATTATTATTAATATTATTAATATTATTATTATTATTATTATTATTATTAATAATATTATTATTATTATTAATATTATTATTAATATTATTAATATTATTATTATTATTATTATTATTATTATTATTAATATTATTATTAATATTATTATTATTATTATTATTATTATTATTATTGTCAAGGTGATTGGATGACTCATCATTATTTTTCAAGGTCATTGAAAAGTAGGTCAAGGTCATTCAAAAGTAGGTCAAGGTCATATTATTTTTAAACATTTTTAAATTTTAATTTACTACTTATAAAAATAAGTAGTATATATTTTGTAAATTTATTTTATTATTATTATTAATATTTCTATTATTAATATTATTATTATTATTTATTATTATTATTAATATTATTATTATTATTAAGAACTTACTAAATGGCTATGTATTAACTAATATACATATATATGATTCTCTCAATCTAATATGATAATGTTGTATGCTCAAATTGTATGACCATGTTGTATGATCAAATTGTATGACCATATTTTCATTAACCAAATATCAACATTGCCATGGATATTTTATCGTGAATATCACTGAATAACAAAATTTTATATTTTACTAAACATTTATTAAACATTCATTAATAAATTACTTTAGATTTTATTTTCATAAATGGTGATAAAGGATATAGAAGTTTGGTTTGATATTTATTGAATAAACTAACCATTTAAATTAGGTGTTATATGGGGGTCAGACCTTTTTAATAATTGATAGGCTTTTGGCATCAAAATTTGATGATATATTTCTAGCAAAATTGAAATAAATCCTTTAAACATGAATTAGTTGAATGTTTTGTAGACTTGTTTGGATTCAACAAATCACTGATGAAATTCTCGATCTGAATAATGTCGATAAAATAGAAATATAAAAATTCGAAAAACTGTCCGATGCAAGAAAAGATTTTCTGACATGATCAATTTCTCAGATTAACAAAGCATTCATCATATATTTACCTTGTGGACATATAATTATTTGTTTTTCTTGTTTCAAAACCACTACTCGTAAATGTGAAAGTTGTGGTATAATTATTGAAGAATATCATTTTGTATATATGTAATGTAGTAAAAATATATTTTCTGTTTTACCAATTGAATTTGATAAAAGTTACGACAGTTTTATAAAACAAGGTTCAACTTCCAATAATTCTAAAATAAATGTTTTGATGGTTTATGTCTAACGTAAAATAATTCTCAACAGTGAGTGATATATTTCAATGAAGTACCCCAAATATACCCATGTTTTCATAACAAACATATTAAGACTGTTAAATTGTATGAAATAGGTTAGATTTTATATGTGATAAATACCTCACATTGATTAAAATTGATAACCTCATTGTATAATTATCATGTTTTATATGTGATTTGCTCATTTTTGTTATTTGATTGATTTTACTACTCATCTGCGACCCAAATGCATGATTTTGATTGATAGATGTGTGAATGTTATATCATGTGAATGCAGTTGTGTCAACCTTGTATGTGCATATGTCAACTTTGTATCGATACATTTATCAACCCTTTAAAGTAATTTTGTTCCCGATTTATTTAATACCACAATGATATGTAACCCCTTCATCGAACAGTGAGTAAATCTTTGAATGTATGTTTTTTAGATTCAAAATCTACGACAAATCAATGGAAATTCGATTAAATCAGATATTTAAAACAAGCTATGATATCTTTATTGCACAGTATTAATTTGATGATAATTGACTCATTTTCAATTATTTTTACATAAAAAGCCGTGAATCGTATATGATTAACAAAACCTTATTCATCCATCTGAACATTACATTAAGTACTCAAGTTATGTATCCCCATTAAAATATTTTGTTAATATTTAGTTAGCATCTAGTATCAGAACTAATTTTTTATCTGTCAAATTATTAAAATTTATGATTATTATTATTATTATTATTATTATTATTATTATTTGTTAACTATTTTATTAAAATAATTTATCGCAGTATTTGCAAGTTGTGTTATTTTATGATTTTGTAATAATTTACTTAAAACGTTATTATCTTTACTATAATTATCATAAATAATTTGATGGTAATATTTAAATAAATTTTGCTGGTTCATTACTTCGATTCAATATTAAGTTAATAAAACAATGTAACAATTTACATAAAACTTTTTTATATTGTTTTACTTAAATATTTTAATGAATTATGATAAAATTTATTAATTTGTAACAAAAACATGTATAACTATTCAATTTGTTTTAGAATTACTTGATTACAAAA
Source organism: Schmidtea mediterranea (assembly GCA_022537955.1). Taxonomy (NCBI): domain Eukaryota; kingdom Metazoa; phylum Platyhelminthes; order Tricladida; family Dugesiidae; genus Schmidtea; species Schmidtea mediterranea. Next base: position 170,084,437 of record CM039680.1, read on the forward strand.
CATTTCTATATAGATCCTTAGAACCTCAACTGGTATTATTCCATCATAAAAAAATATATATATATATATAGATAAGTTTTGATCACTTGTTTCCGTATGATTTTTTATAATATTTTATTGCAATATCCATTCATTTAAAATGCAATATCGATGCAATTTATTACTCAAACTTCGAGATTATGAAGAGGTTATGCAGACATTAAGGTTATATACATCATAGCTAATTTTTCAGCTTTCTGAGTATCTTCAGTTTTGACATTTTTAATTTCAAAATATTTTAGAATCTTTATAATAAAATTATACATTATCATTGCATTGGTTATATACATAGTATAAATACGATGACAACTATAATCATTATTTTGACATGCAAACTGAATTTATGATAGTGAAGAATTATAGCCATACCTTACATTTTCTCAGATTTTCTATCACTTACAAATTTTCAATGCCAATCACATTAATCAATACCCAATAATATCGGATGCAGATTGTAATTAGTAAACAAAATTCTAAATACAATGAATATCAAGTTAAGAAGCGATAACAACATATATCTTGGCCACGAGAATGCAAAGTTTTATATTGCTAATAAAGAAGTAAATTTTATTGAAAACTTTCATTGGTATACAATTATCATTATACAAGGATAGAGGATCAATTCAGATGATGTCATGACTCCAATTTGGAAAGTCAATAGTGCTAGAATGTCATTTTAATAAATATTTTCATAAAATAACTGGGGTTTTATTGTGTAGATTGGTTTCCATATGCTTTTGTTTTTATTGATTCATTGGGTAAATTAGTTTTCTTTTTATTGATTTATTATGTGTTAACTCCCTCTTTACTCATATTGTACCTACCTGATAGCCATCTGTTACTAATATACACATAGTGCATCAATTTACTCACTCAAATCACAATTAGATATTTACACATAAAATATATACTTTAAGTTAAAATTAGCTTATAAAATATATTTGAGTTCAAAATTTAAGTAAAAACTTTATAAATTAACTTAATATTATCATTAATTAGTTATGTTATCCACTTTTGATAATTTAATAGTAAACATTTTAATATTCTTCAATTATAAATTTTAGATCTTTAAATATAAATGTTGATAACACACATGATGACGAAATGCTTGATAATAAAATTATAATAGACGAAAATAATGTTAATGAAATGGTAATAATAATAAAAAGTTAAAGTATAATAATAATAATAATAATAGTATTAATTAATAATATTAATAGAGATCTGTTGAATATTACAGATATTTTATTTTACAGTTGTTATATTACTTATAAAATATATCTTAATACAAATAGATTGGATAAACACAGAATTACTAATATCAATTATCATTTTTTCTGCTTTCTGAGTATTTTCAGTTTTCACACTTTTAATTTCAACATATTTTAAAACTCTTTACAGCAAATATGAATATATCAAATTTTCAATATACGTGGATTATGTTAGTTCACAATGTAGATGCAATACAAGTGAATGTTTAACAAAGACTTGACTAATGAATATATATTAAAAACTATGGTTTTATTAATTGATTTTAGGAATATAGTTATAAAAAAAAACTTTACAAATTATATTGATTAAAAGTATACCCGCGTGCCTAAATAATAACATTATTTTGACTCCCATCATTCGATTTCGATGAGTTTAAATGGATGAATTATTTGTTTGTAATTTTAAATATAATAATATCTTTACACTTTATTATATTTTATTTACAAGCTGGTCGTAGGCGGCTATAATCTCCCTAGTCTGCAAATAATTATTTTGGTAGTAATAAACATTAATTAATTAATTTAGTGCCTATGACACTTTGTAGTGTCCGCGCATGAAAGTTGTGTACTGTGCAATTACTCGACAAGCTAAGCCTAATTTGTGCAATGAAGCCGAGGTACTTTTTGACCTCACTTGGTCTGTCAATAATTAAGCATAAACTTTATATTGTCCTCTCTTATCGTAAATTTTTATTGTGTTTTTAACTATATAAGATCTCAGCCATTTCAAGATATTTTCAATGAAATTTTGGCTTCTGAATGATCATCATCAATAAAAGGATTTATCAGACTATTTCGAACAATTATGTAATAAAACTTGTATATTATAGAAAACTAAACTTGTACATTTTCATTTACTTATTTTATTATGTTTTGATTATTTTATTATTAGTTGCTTTTATAAATTAGGGTTTGAGATCATGTTCACAATAGTTAAAAGTAACTTGAATAATATTTCTTTAGAAACATAATAACATTTATTACATATACACAGAATGGTACTCATCAATAATTATACCACAACTTTCACACCTATTAGAGTTTTTAAAACATGATGAACAAATAATGATATGCCCACATGGTAAATATAAAATATTGACTTTATTAAATAAACAACTTGAACATGTAAGATATTGTTTTTGTACTTCATCCAGTTTATCCTTGATTTTTATTTCGATTTTATCTGCATTATCAATGTAGGACTGAATAACATCTCGATATTTGCCAAATCTGAAATCCATGCATACCCAGAATATATTAAGCATATTAATTTCTGTAGGATTTATATTATTTAGAAATAATATACAACTAGATAATTTCATTAGTGACTTTTTGAAACCGAATAATTCTACGAGAATTTGAATGTTGTGATGTTTAAAAGACTTATTTATTTTTGATAGTAATAAATAATCATAGGTTTCTGTGAACAGTCTATCGATTATTAAAAATGTCTGATTCCATTCAATACTGAATTCTGGTATCTTAATTTAGAAGATTAATACAATTAATAAAAATAAAATAAAACCTCTGTATCATTTAAAGGTGATTCTGAAATATCTAATGTCATTTTATGAGAGTAAATATTGTTTAACACTATATATATATATGTGTGTGTGTGTGTGTGTGTTTTCAATGTCTTTGTTACACATTAATAATATTATTAAACATTGCACGCACATGACTTATAAAGATATGGTCAATAGGAACGCATGAATAATAAGAACATTATCAATATAAGAGCTTGAGTAACAAGCACATGAAACATAGGAAATTATTAATAAAATCTTGTAATAATAACAATAATAATATAAATAAAAATAATAATAAAAATAGAATAAAAATTTCAAAAAAATATACTACTTATAAAAGTAAGTAGACATTATAATTGAAAAATGATTAAAAATTCCGTGACCTTGAAAAAATGTTGAATGACCTTGACCTACTTTTGGATGACCTTGAAAAAAATAATATTTTTAAAAATAATAATAAAAATAATAATATTTATAAAAAATAATAATAAAAATAATAATATTTATAAAAAATAATAATAAAATAGAATAAAATTTACAAAATATATACTACTTATAAAAGTAAGTAGACATATTATAATTGAAAAATGATTAAAAATTCCGTGACCTTGAAAAAAATATGATGAGTCACCCAATGACCTTGACCTACTTTTGAGTGACCTTGACCTACTTTTGAATGACCTTGAAAAATTATGATGAGTCATCCAATGACCTTGACAATAATAATAATAATAATAATAATAATAATAATAATAATAATAATAATAATAATAATAATAATATTAATAATAATAATAATAATAATATTAATAATAATAATAATATTAATAATAATAATATTAATAATAGAAATATTAATAATAATAATAAAATAAATTTACAAAATATATACTACTTATTTTTATAAGTAGTAAATTAAAATTTAAAAATGTTTAAAAGTAATATGACCTTGACCTACTTTTGAATGACCTTGACCTACTTTTCAATGACCTTGAAAAATTATGATGACTCATCCAATCACCTTTACAATAATAATAATAATAATAATAATAATAATAATAATAATATTAATAATAATATTAATAATAATAATAATAATAATAATAATAATATTAATAATAATAATATTAATAATAATAATAATATTAATAATAATAATAATAATAATAATAATAATATTAATAATAATATTAATAATAATATTAATAATAGAAATATTAATAATAATAATAAAATAAATTTACAAAATATATACTACTTATTTTTATAAGTAGTAAATTAAAATTTAAAAATGTTTAAAAATAATATGACATTGACCTACTTTTGAATGACCTTGACCTACTTTTCAATGACCTTGAAAAATAATGATGAGTCATCCAATCACCTTGACAATAATAATAATAATAATAATAATAATAATAATAAATAATAATAATAAAATAATAATAATAATAATAATAATAATAATAATAATAATATTAATAATAATATTAATAATAATATTAATAATAATAATAATTATAATAATAATAATAATAATAATATTAATTATAATAATATTAATAATAATAATAATATTAATAATAATAATAATAATAATAATAATAATAATAATAATAATAATATTAATAATAATAATAATAATAGAAATATTAATAATAATAATAAAATAAATTTACAAAATATATACTACTTATTTTTATAAGTAGTAAATTAAAATTTAAAAATGTTTAAAAATAATATGACCTTGACCTACTTTTGAATGACCTTGACCTACTTTTCAATGACCTTGAAAAATAATGATGAGTCATCCAATCACCTTGACAATAATAATAATAATAATAATAATAATTAATAATAATAATAATAATAATAATAATAATAATAATAATATTAATAATAATATTTAATAATAATAATAATTAATAATATAATATAATAAATAATAATAATAATAATTAATAATATTAATAATAATAATAATAATATAATAATATTAATAATAATATATAATAATAATATAATAATAATAATAATAATATAATAATAATATATAATAATAATAATATTAATAATATAATAATATTAATAATAATAATAATAATAATAATAATAATAATAATAATATATAATAATAATAATATAATAATAATATTAATAATAATAATAATAATAGAAATATTAATAATAATAATTAAATAAATTTACAAAATATATACTACTTATTTTTATAATTAGTAAATTAAAATTTAAAAATGTTTAAAAATAATATGACCTTGACCTACTTTTGAATGACCTTGACCTACTTTTCAATGACCTTGACCCACTTTCCAACGACCTTGAAAATTTTTGACGACTCATCGAATGACCTTGAATGAGTCATGGTCTTTGTTTAAATGACCTTGAAAAATTTTTGATGAGTCAGGGTCTTTGTTTAAATGACCTTTAATGAGTCATTGTCTTTGTTCTAAAAAAATTTGTACTTTTAAACTTAGCGCGAAAAATTTTTTTGCCGGGGGGGTGGGGGGTATGTGAGCTAGAGGGCCTGTATCCCACTACTAATGTGTAGGTTCGATATGATATATTCCAGATCTACGAAAGGGTTTGGTATTGTAGGTATATAGAGGACTTCAATTGCTATTACACATGGTAGACTGTTCATTTGAATCATAAGGTTATTAAACTCATTTGACATTCCCCTGTTTTTGATAGTTTTTATCATTATTGAACAATTGCTCGTGGTGATTAGTGGGATTCTTTGCTGACAAATAGAGACCTCTGTTTTTGTCATATGGAAAAATTATTCGATGGGGCACCTTTTTTCCTTCAGCTGCTGCCCTGTCTACATTGGCAATTTCGTCAAATGCTCCGATAAGCTCTTTGAGTTTCACTCTTCTAGTTTCGTTGAATTTGATTAAGTGCAGCTCTCTTTCTTCAATTTCTATTTTCATGTCGTTTGAGATGCACACCGGATTTGGGAAACTGCGGATAGTGATTGGAGTTCCGTCTGTGCAAATTTTATTCTGTAGGTTTCTATAGAAACTTCCGCAATGTTTGTTTATCATGCAAACATATTGATTGGGTTGTAGATTGGTTTGATTGGATTGATTGGGTTTCATGTGAAATTGACTAAATTGTACGTAAGATTGATTGAATTGTATGTCAAATTGATTGAACTGCGATTTGGATTGACTGAATTGCGTGTTGAATTGTATATGTTCTAAAATGAAGAGTAAATAAATAATCCTCTTGCGCATATGAGGTTTGCCCTTATACGCTATTAAGTTATAGATATCAATATATACAAATTTAGAAAATATTATTGACCATATTAGATTAATTTTAAATAATTTTTTAAACAAGAGTGGACATTGTGTATTGACCTGGTATATATTTGTCCAAGTGAAAACGCCCCTGGTACATTTCTGACCAGTCGGTGCCGATGCCACTGCCTTTTCCACTTGTACTTTTTGTAGATTTGTACACTACTAACTACTGCCAATATTGCTATTGCTGAAATACTAGCTGATATTACATAAAAAGGTCATATTGGTTTTGTTGCTTGTTTTTGAAATGCTTGTAGTTCATTCCAACTTTTTATAAGAATTGGTTTTCCCGTAGGTAATTTAATTAGTTTTTTCTTGAGTTGGATTGGTATTTTATAGGTTTTTGTCGTTATTTCATCGGTTATGGTTTGAGTTGTTACTTTCGTGGTGGTTATATTCATGTTTGGGCTTGAATTAATTTGTTGTGTTGTTGTATTTATGATTACTTTCTTTGTCATCTTGCGTTTTTTTGTCTGTATGGTTTCTACCTTTTTACATTGTATTTGTGACGTGTCGTAGTCTGTATTCCATTGGGCGCATAGAACGTATTTTGTATTGGGTTCTAAGTTAATAAATCTAGCGTTGTCTCCCCTTTCAAACTCATTAGTGGTTTTTTTCTCTCTTTTTTCCATAAGTTTTGGTTTTATATTTGTTGATTTTAAGTATAAGTCTCTTATCGGCTTTTTATTTAGATTAAATACGTTAATTTCGTGAGGTGAAATATTTATTATAATATCTCTATCTCCCATAAATTCTGTTTTATATTTTTATTTAATATTAGTTGTATTAATTATTCCTATGATTGTTAAGAAGATTGTTGACATCATTAATCCTTTCTGGGATCGTAAATTATATCTATGTGATGGTTCCTCTATTATTTCTGACTCCGCTAATTTGCATCTATTTACATGTACTACTATGGGATCCTCATTTTTATGTTTTTGTATATGTAAGTTTTCGTTGATTACTTTAACTACTTCATATGGGCCTTTAAATGGTCTTGCTAGTTTTGTTGTTTTACCTTTTCCCACTTGTGGAGACATAAGTCTAACCTTATCTCCCACCTTAAAGGTATGGGGTTTAATTGTTTTATCGTAGTCATCTTTATATTGCTCTTGTCTAAACTTAACTTTTAAATTAGCTACCTTATATACCTCTTGCATTCGCTCTTGCATTAAAGTTACATAGTCTGGTGCGTCTAAATATTGTGATACTCGTGGTTCAAAAACTGTATCAATGGGTGTTGCAGGTTCTCTTAAAACATTAAAAAATATGGTGAATACCCTGTTGTCTCGTTGGGTGTGATATTATGAATGTATGTGCATTGACTCACGTATTCATCCCACTCATTTTGATTTTTCCCCACAAAAACCGCTAATCTACTAAGAAGTGTGCCGTTAAATCTTTCTACTAACCCATCCCTTTGAGGATGATAAGCTGTTGTGTTAACTTTATGCATGTTAAATATGTTAGCTACCCTTTTGATTGTTTCACTCATGAAATTTGCTCCCTTATCTGTAAGTAGTTTTCTAGGTGTGCCGATTTTGAAAATAATTTTTTCTATAAGTAATTTGGCTACTGTTTCTGCTGTTTCATCCTTGGTTGGGAATGCCTCTGCCCATTTAGTAAAATAGTCACTAAAAACTAATATATGTTTATTTCCATTAATAGTGGTAGGTAGTTTGCATAAAAAATCCATAGCACATAGCTCCATTGGCGATGTTGTAGCTGGATTGAGTGTAAAGTGCTTTAGTCTTTGTCCCCGTATTTTTTCTAGTTGCGCATATTGTGCATGCATTACACCATCTTTTAACATCTTTTTTTAAGTTATCCCAATGATATTTTTGTAATAATCTGCTTGCTGTTTTTCTGCTTGACAAATGACCCCCTAGAGCACCATCATGATATTGTAACAAAAGAATTTGCCTTAATTTTTGTGGTACTACTATTAACTGTTTTCCACTAAAACCTCAATAACAAACTAATTTCTTTGCAATTTTATATTTTTGATTTGTCCCTTTTCTAATTTCCTCTTTAATCTTAGAAATTTCTAGATCTTTACTTTGTTCCTCTTGTATGTCTATGGGCTTTTCTGTTACTAAAGTAAAAACTTCTAATGCTCCTAGCTCAGGAATGCGTGATAGAGCATCTGTATTTTTGTTTATCCTTCCGGGTTTATAAATAATTTTGATATGCATGTCTTGTATTTTCATTGCCCATTTTAAAAGTCTACTTGATGTATCTTTGTGTTTCCAAAGGCTTCTAATGGTTTATGAATCTGTTCTTATCACAACTTCTGTCCCATATATGTATGGCTTAAAACTGTTTTAATGCAAATACTATGGCGTAGCATTCTTTTTCTATAGTTGAGTATCTAAGTTTCTGCTCCTTTTAATGTTTTACTCGCATATGCTATTACGTAATCTTTACCCTTTCCTCTTCTTGTCCTAAGACTGCCCCTACGGCTTTCCCGCTGGCGTCCGTCATGACGATAAATTGTTTCTTAAAGTCTGAGTATCGTAATATTGGTGCTGTTATTAATTTCTCCTTTAACTGATCAAATACCTTTTGATGTTCGAGTGTCCATTTCTTTTGTGGTTGATTGATTTTATCATTTATTGTCTGTACTATTAATACTCTTTACTCTCTCCTTTTGTTTTGATTCCTTTTGTTAGTTCTATCATGGGTGCTGCTATTTTTGCGTAATCTTGTATAATTTTACGGTAATACCGGTTAATCCCAAAAATCCTTGTACTTGTTGTAACGTTGTTGGACTGGAAAATTTTTAACAACTTTCAATTTTATCTGGGTTGTGTTTATACCTCTACGTGCTATGTAGCCTAAAAATAGCGCTGATGGCTCTTGCCATTTACATTTTGTCGGTTTGAATTTTAATCCTAGCCTTTTTAGTCTTTTGTACAATTTGCTATGTCATTTAAATGTTCTCAAAAGTTTTGATCAATTAAGTATATCATCCATATAGACTGCGCAATGTTGTACATCTACTAGTATTGTATTCATAGGGCGTTGAAATGTTTGCGGTCTTGTTTAACCAAAAGGTAATCTAGTGTATTCGTACAATCCATCTTCAATGACAAAAGCAGTTTTTTCCCGCATCCCCCTCTTCCATTTGAATTTGCATATACCCCTTATTTGCGTCAATAACTGTGAAATACTTAGTATCCCTGAGTTTATCATATTGTTCTGTGCTTCGGATGAGTATGAATCTTTAATTGTTACATCTTTATTTACGATAAGTCAATGCACATTCTAATTTCACCATTTTTTTTTAACGGTTCGTGGGTGATGCCCATTGTGAAAAACTTTGTTTTATTACACCTGCCTCTTTCAACTCTTTTATTTGTCGCTTTATCTCCTCCCTTAGTTTATAGGGTACCCCATAAGGTCGTTGTTTTATTGGTCTGGCGTTCCCCGTATCGATAAATGTTTAATGATGTCAGTATCTCCCAAATCAAACTCATGTTTTGCAAATACATCACTATATTCATCGAGTAAAGTTTGTAGTTGAATTGTTGGGTTTCATTTAAGTAGTTTATTATTATTCTTTACATAGAATTTAACGTTATTTATCTTACTCGGTTCGAGCATATTTCCACTGTTATCCTCTCATCATATCGTTCACACATTTTCCAATGTTTGTTCTAATTCACCTTTGACAACTTTCGCCAATCTTGTTCTTTGTGAATTTTGTGAATTTTTACATTATTTTCTTTCGTATTGCGCAATTCTTATTGGGATTATTCCGTTTTTTGGTACAACACACTCGTCGGTTAGCATTATATTACAGTTTTTTGTAACTGACTTATCCGGCCTCAAAAATAAATGTCCTCACTTTGACGTTGACTTTAACTGGAATTATGTGACACAGTGATATTCTAAATTCGAAGGCTCCATGCTATACTTTCCGCCAAATCTTGATTTCCTGGATAGTTTGCTTTTCTTTTGATTGTACCATCAGTTAAGTCGATGACGCAATTATCTAACTTGCGAAGGATATCTATCCCTAGGATGCATTCACTTCTACACTCCGTCATTACTTTGAATACGTGATTAACTGTTTGACTCGAGAAGTGAACGGTCAGTTTAATATCTCCTCTTAGTTGCATGGTATGCGATGACATAGATATCACCGTATCGTTTGTGCTTTTTATACTCTTTTTCTGACTTTCTGATAATTGATCCTCCCTACATGGAGGCTCTGCTCCGGTACTCTACTAGCGCCTTTATGATCCAATTATTGATCGACACTTGGATGTTGGTCTGGCTTGATGATTTTAAACCTCTCATTTGTTTCTAGCCCGTAACATCCGTAAACTTTTCTTGTGGTACATTGACAGTTGGTTATTGTATCCAGATTACTACTCAATTCTCTTAGTTGCTGATTTTGATTGTCATACAGTCCACCTTGTGGCTGCTCTACATTTTCTGATCCGCTTGGATGATCGTCGGTTTTGTTTTCTATCAATTGTTCCTTCTCCATTTCGTTCGCTTTTTATTATCGTATTTCTTTACGTGTTTGCCGTTATCAGATATTTTGCGACAAAGGGGGCATAACATGCCAAATCTTATATGGAAGTTGGCCAATTAACGTTGTCGAAGTTGTCGTAGTGGATACTAATGACGAACAAGATCATTTTGAGCATGTGCCACTGTAATATATATTCCCATATAGTTGAGAACATTCCGCAAAACTGACAAAATATCCCCATATGCTATACATACTTTTATACTACCTTTTTTTGAAAATGTCCTTTGATACAACACATTTCGAATTGTAAATCACACACCGTGGCTACCCTCAGATGACTTTACTCACCAATTATTGATAATATTTCTCTTTTTTCGTAGGAAACAACATGTGCTTTTTGCACTTTCTTATGGCATCTCGGTGTACATACCGTTGTTATCATATATTATCTCTTGAAATTCTAACTTTTTCTCAAGTTCTGTTAGTTCTAGTTGTAAAGGTTAAGTTGCTCTTTCCTATCAGACATTGTAATCAATTTCGCCATTTGCTGTAAGATGGATCAAGTAAAATTGGTACAAACTTATCTTTTCCTTGGAATAAATTTTATATCTGTTAGTATTCTAGTTTATAAGGCTGTAAAATAACACTGTTTCTCCTTATAAAAACGGGTAATTCGTTAGTACTTGTTATTCGTTGCTAGTGATACACTGACCGGTTTACATTGAAAAGTCTGTAATACTTCTCCTACTACTCTCGCAAAAAGTCCTTTTTCTGCAAACAATATTGGTGCCATTAAATCTGGGTTTGTAAAACCGCTACAAGCCATCTTTGTTCTCATATCTCCTATTGAGTTTGCAGTCGTTAGAATTGTTGCTTGATATAACTTTGTCTATTGAACTAATTGAGATGATAAAGTTAATCATTATTATTAAAATACGAAGATAGTTGACATCAAATTTATCATTTCATTTTGCGTCTTAATTCATTACTACGATATGATACCTTCATAGTATCTTTACACTGCCTTTTCCGCATTTGATAACTCTCCTTTTCTACAATCTCATGGCTTCTGCTTCTGATCTGCCATATAATTGTTGGGGTATCTTTTTCTTGTCGATTTACTGTTTTTCTTTTATACTATTATTTCTCTTTGATTCTGCATCGTAAATTGTTTTCCTCTGATTGTTCGGAATTCAGTGACTTTTATTTTGTTAATGCTTCATATTATCTATTTTATACACGATCATGATTCACCAAGGTGTCACAGCTAGATTCATCAGCATACAAAACTTGTGTGTACATCATTTTCTTTTGTGAACTATCATGATGCTTTAAAATTTCTCAATTAACATAAGTATTGTCTCCGAACCACAATGTTATCTGCAATCTGAACCCAATATTTTAATACTTTCCTCCATAAGTATCACGCCGGCTGATCTCCATTCCGACCACATTACTGATGTTCACTCTTGCCCCTACTTGAGCTTTCAATTCGATCCATCTGTTTGTTTTAAATCTTTTTCGTTTAAATGCCTCTTCACACTCGCTTGTGTTATTATCAATGCCTTCTGGCGCCCATGTCGGTACTAACATGGTCCTTGCATTGATTACATCAAAACTTTCCTCTGAAAACTTGATTATACACTCTTTGCCTCTTGTGTGGATAAAATCAGATTCTTGATACACAATGAAAAATCTGGGTTCGTTATGATTAATTTGGTTTGGATTCGCTTCAGGGGACAATTTCCCAACATCTAATAATGATACTTTTGCCCCACATTTTTTGGGGTTTTCTTGCTGCAAAAATTCTAAAGGCTATAATCCATTACTTCATTTGATTAAATCTAAATATAGTGTTATTATTACTATTATTATTTGAGATACACTTATTTTCTTCACGATTTATTTGGTTTTTTTACAGTCGTTTTGTCACGGAAGAATTTTTTACAATTTCCTTCGTAATCATCATTTTCTACCGTTTCCTTTATCGTTTTAATGTTTCATCATACATTATTCCCAACCTCGCTTTCAGTTTTATTCCATGGCACACATCAACTTTTAATCTCTGATATTTTATTTTTAGCTACTTTCATTTATTGCTCTTTGGATTTGATCTTAGGAGTTTTTTTATATCCGCAATTAGATATGCCATTGCCGTATTACTTACTTTATCTCTATTTTTAGCCAGTTGTGAAGAGTATCCTTAAACCACCTCCCATTTACATCTCTGCACTCAACTCTCAGACTCCTCTTTTTCCCATTAGCCCTGATTATTTTGTATCATATTTCAATTAATGCTGATGTTTTGTTCATGGATAACCGTTTGTGGGTTCAATTGCTTTTAGAATTCATTATCATATTATCGTTATTATCGTCTGCTAATCTTGGATTTTCATTTCTTTTTTGTTTGCTATTTTCTCTCAACGCTCTGCAGTTTTCGAATCACTGATTCTCTGTATTTCTGACTTTCGGGTCCTCTCTACCTCGCTTCATTGTTTTCAGCATCTTGGCATTATTGCCTGTTTGGAGATCGTTTCTATCGTCTCCTGCAAATTACCGAATTTATATCAATGGTTGAAAATTATCTCTTTCTTCTAGTGGTGACTTTGCACTTCCTTCGGATGGTTGATCCACATTTTAATAACATATCATATCATTTCCTTCATTTAGTTCAACAGACGGGAAGTTGCTTTTTCCTGAGCTAGTTTTCTCTATTATTACTGCAGATATAGTATTGCTCGTCATTGTATATATTCCATAGTCAATCAGGTTTCGCCCACTTTCAACTTCAATATCGTTAAAATATATTTTTATTTCATCATTTGGTCCATTTTCGAAGGCCATTTATCTCTGCCATTGTCGATTTTTTGTTTACCATTGTACACACATGGACTTCTGTTTTCGATATACTCATTGGAGAAAATATTTCGTCTTTAGTATCCAATGTTATTTTAGAGGTTCATGAATTTCGGACTTTTTCTCACAAATCTCCGTACCTTAATCATCTCTTAACATCTATTTCTCATTCAACACCATCTGTTTCTCTCTAACTCATTAACCAATTATGGGAATTACACTGGTTTAAATATTCTGGATTAATTCTGCTTACTTGACTTTATTTATTAACTCTCATGTTTCATTATCAATCCATAAGAATCGTTTTTCAAAACTTCTCTTAATTCCTGCTTTCATTTTTTCTGCCTCTGCAGTTTCCTCTTTCAATATCAACTTCATTTCACTCTACTCATTAAAGTGGAACCTCCGACTTTCTCTCCATGAGTCGGCCTATATTGAGTTTTAAACTCCTTAAATTCCTCTCTCAAAGTATTGATTTCATATTCGTCATTAGTATTTCTACTCCATTTATTTGTTTCACTTCTGGTTCACTTTAAATTTTACTCTATTTGGGTGACTCGCTTCTCTCTGATTGTACAAACTTTTCTAAAACTGACCATATCTCTGGCAAGTTGTAACAATCTGATTGTCAATTGAAATTCACTTTAACTCTTCCATCATTAATTATAACGGGCTTCTCGCCTTTCGATATTATTTTGTCTATATGGGACTTGATTGTCTGCCTCTTGACTATTTCCTATTATTTCTTATCATACTGGCCATATTCAGAACGATTATCTCTATTATCCCCAAAATAATTGTCTTTCCATTATTTTTGTTGTAAGATTATCTCTAAACTATTTCTGTATAGTCAGAAAACGACCTGTCTATATTATCGCGTCTCTAAATCGATTTTTTGATTGTTCTGTAAATTTAATAGCTCAAATCTTTCCTGTTTTCAGGTGATGACTTCAAGCTACTCGAATTCGGACTATTTCGTCATTTTTTTACAAATTTAATATAACTGCTTCATTCTTCCATGGAACATCTCATCGTTTTCCAACTTAGTTGCACATCGTTGGCCTTTGAATCTCAAACTGCATCTATAGATCGTGAATCTATCTCTTCTGTATTGCCTCTACTCTTTTCGCTTTAATGAACTAATTCATTCATCTCGTCTTCAACCATTATTAGTGCTTTATATAATATTTCGGATTCCATTCAAAACTGATCCTCGATTAATTTGAGTGTGTCTCCCCGGCACCAAATCCTTTTTGCTAATTCTGTTATCGTATAACGTATTCTCCAACTGACTCTCTAGATCCTTGAAATCGATTTCTATTTTGTACATTATTTTTTTGTAAATCGCTGTCAATTACTATCACTGCTCCTCAAATTTCAATAAGTTGATCGAATATTTCCTCTAACAAACTCAA